>CM074179.1:62357727-62845227 GCA_037179385.1 Holothuria scabra | reverse complement strand
TTCATGGCTCAGTGGTTAGAGCGTCCGCACTAGAAAGCGGGAGGTCCCGAGTTCGAATCCCGGTGGAGTCAACATCGTTTTTTCACCTCAGCCAGATTTTCCAGCTTTACCAATTTGATTTATATATTCCACGCAGTTGTCGTCAGCGTTTATTTTCACTTCATCTCTGCTTTCACAGGTTTCTGTATCTCTTCGGAGATCCGCTGGCGAATAAGCAATTGTGTTCAGCTGGATAGCATCAACTTTGATCTTTGGTTGGGTTTGCGTCAAACGAGAACTAGTGCTGTTCCAAATAATTAGGCGCCTGCTCAAGAGGTGAATTGCGAGTTGCTTCATCTGTCATTTGAACAAAGGCCAAACCAACTTGGCTTCATGGCTCAGTGGTTAGAGCGTCCGCACTAGAAAGCGGGAGGTCCCGAGTTCGAATCCCGGTGGAGTCAACATCGTTTTTTCACCTCAGCCAGATTTTCCAGCTTTACCAATTTGATTTATATATTCCACGCAGTTGTCGTCAGCGTTTATTTTCACTTCATCTCTGCTTTCACAGGTTTCTGTATCTCTTCGGAGATCCGCTGGCGAATAAGCAATTGTGTTCAGCTGGATAGCATCAACTTTGATCTTTGGTTGGGTTTGCGTCAAACGAGAACTAGTGCTGTTCCAAATAATTAGGCGCCTGCTCAGGAGGTGAATTGCGAGTTGCTTCATCTGTCATTTGAACAAAGGCCAAACCAACTTGGCTTCATGGCTCAGTGGTTAGAGCGTCCGCACTAGAAAGCGGGAGGTCCCGAGTTCGAATCCCGGTGGAGTCAACATCGTTTTTTCACCTCAGCCAGATTTTCCAGCTTTACCAATTTGATTTATATATTCCACGCAGTTGTCGTCAGCGTTTATTTTCACTTCATCTCTGCTTTCACAGGTTTCTGTATCTCTTCGGAGATCCGCTGGCGAATAAGCAATTGTGTTCAGCTGGATAGCATCAACTTTGATCTTTGGTTGGGTTTGCGTCAAACGAGAACTAGTGCTGTTCCAAATAATTAGGCGCCTGCTCAGGAGGTGAATTGCGAGTTGCTTCATCTGTCATTTGAACAAAGGCCAAACCAACTTGGCTTCATGGCTCAGTGGTTAGAGCGTCCGCACTAGAAAGCGGGAGGTCCCGAGTTCGAATCCCGGTGGAGTCAACATCGTTTTTTCACCTCAGCCAGATTTTCCAGCTTTACCAATTTGATTTATATATATATATATATATATATATATATATATATATATATATATATATATATATATATATATATATATAAATGAACGATGAAATAAAACAAATAATAAACAATTGTGTTCAGCTGGATAGCATCAACTTTGATCTCTGGTTGGGCTTGCGTCAAACGAGAACTGGTGCTGTTCCAAAAAATAGGCGCCTGCTCAAGAGGTGAAATACGAGTTGCTTCATCTGTCATTTGAACAAGGGCTAAACCAACTTGGCTTTATGGCTCAGTGGTCAGAGCGTCCGCACTAGAAAGCGGGAGGTCCCGAGTTCGAATCCCGGTGGAGTCAACATCGTTTTTTGACCTCAGCCAGATTTTCCAGCTTTACCAATTTAGATTTATATATATATATATATATATATATATATATATATATATATATATATATATATATATATATATATATATATATATATATATATATATATATATATATATATATATATCAAATAGTTTACATTCACTTAGCCTGTTGTTGTGTGTTGTATACTACGGTCGATGCACTGAATTTACATTAATGGAGACATTAAATGGCGGCTGGCTTTGCATGAGCATGGTCAACTTGGTTTGGTAGGCTTTACTAGTAGTAGATGGGTATGTCCATACAACCAGCTGGAGGGCAGAAGGCTGTGACAGCTGCAGAAACCGTGATCAGCTAGGTCCAAAATATGAACAGAGAAGCTACAGCCTGCCTACAAGTTTTTTCACTTTACCATGCAGTCACTGGTTAAGGTTCCTGAAAAATAATCTCCGATCATAATTTAAGCCAAAGTTGATGCCTCTATCAGGCCAAACAGTATAAACTTGGCATGCTGAAACAATAAACATAATGACCCTCCCAAGTTTGGGTTTCAGGTGCATTGCTGAATTTACTGCCCCCAACACACACAAATCATTGTGAGCACTGCATGCTTCCTTAGATGATGACTGTATATACTGTACTTTTATCAGACTGCCTTTGGGTTAAAAGACCAGACCACAATTCCCCAGCTAGGGCACCCAAGAGGCCACACCTAGGAAGACTTCAAATTATTACTGTAGAATTAAATCACTTCCTCAAGAAGCCAGGCCGACAGAACAGTAGCTGCCCTTAATTAGCAAAAATTCCTTACCTGAATAGCTTCAGCTGATCCTAAATATATTAAACACTCTCATGCTCCCATTTTTGTAACTTCACCAGGCTTGGACACAATAAATTGTCTGATAGCCTAGTAGTAAATATAAGCTTGTTTGTGGAGGAAGTATGTAATTTTCATTTAAGTGAACTCAACTGGACTCGTTTTCGAGTCCGAGTCCAGTGGCAGTCCATTTCTGGTCAATTTCGATTCCAGTGCCTCTCATTCCGGGCCAATTCCGAGTCCAAGAAAAACTGGAATCGAGTCCGGAATTGAGTCCGAGTCTGGACTCGTGCGTTAAAGCCCTGAAATTCCGTGTTACCCGAAGAAGTTTATAAAGTCCCCATTCCACAGTAGTTAATACAACATTACCCTTCTTCTCACTGAAAGACCGCCTCATTGTCTTCAGATTCCGTAATAGCTTTTCAATAAAAAGTGGAAAACGAAGAGCCTGAACAAAAGATTTTATTCGCTGTCAAACGTCCATTGTCGCTTTGATATCAAATGGATATATTTTATAATTTGTCACTTGGTTGTATGCCTCTATTTCTGTAAATTGCATTTTTTTTTCATTTTGACTGTTCAGACGAATATCAGAAAGTAACGACTGTTTTTGTTTTCCAACTCCTAAACGGTCAAAGTATTATCAAATGGTGTCTGTAGAAATGAAAGTAAGAAATTGCAACCAACTGTAAAAATTATACATATATATATAATTTCAAAATTTCCATAAAAGAGTTGAAAATACATGATCGTTGGTAAAAAACCATCACACAAAACACGGAACAAAGAGGTTTGTCACAAACGCCAAACCTACCCACACCAACACCCAAACAACCCACCAACCCACCCGCAAGCGCCCCCAACACCACCACCACTCAACACCAACCCCACACCAAACACCAAGACAGGAACTGGGGACATCACACACCCCGCCCGAAGGCAAACCCCACGCCCGGACGCAACAACAGGGTGGGTGGAGAGGGGGGCAGCAACACGTACGTTAAAAGCAGTGGACAAGTACAGGTACACCTTGCCAAAGGATGTCCAGGAGGCAGTTGTGGCAAAGGGTAACCCTTTTTTCACACGTTTCCACAAACTCTACAACCCGATGCAGTTTAAAGTCCTACCCGGGACTAGATTGAACATATGAAAATTTTACCACCAATTAAGGAAATGTGTGCTTACTAACTTATTTATCCATAATCCGAACCATGCATTCAGAAATAAAAAACCAAACCCCATTCCATTTCACGCAATACCTGTTTTTACAAGAAACGTATCCATGTATCAACTAATTAAATAGTAATGATGTCGAATTCCACACCACCAAATACGTATGACCAAAATACACGGCATCCTATTTCTTCATACCCCCATAACTGTTTCTATATTACACCATACCTGATTCACTATCTTAACGCACTCGATTCACAATGATACTTCTCATACTACATCGTACCTGATTCAGTACTACTTGAAACCTAGTGTTATTTATTTAGACTATTAAATGGAAGTACCTGTGCAGTTTGCAATTGATTCATCAGCATAATTTCCGCACTCTTCTATTCTGTTACAAACCCTTTCTTTTGGAAGACAGACCCCATTCTCACAGTCAAACTCTGTTCCACAATCCAATTCTAATAAAAATGGAAGAACAAAAACAAAAATGTCATTTATCCAACTTCTAGGCCATAAGCATCTAACATTAGCAGACCTTCATGTAAATTTAAAGAAAATGTTCCTAAATGGCTTTTTTCAATAATACAAGAACGTTTTTTCAATAACCCTTAATCACTCACTGAAAATGCCTGTACTATGTCGCAATGAATAAAAAGCTCACGAACTATTTAGTGCTAGGTAGCAAACTACCCCAGTTCGTCACAAAAATAAAAAAAAAAATTCTTTGGAACGGTTCTACCAAAATATGCATGCCTCTTCACCAACGTTGTGTAGTTCTTTATTCAACAGTTTAGGTGGTGGCATAAGAACTCAACCATGCGTAGATGTTTACTCAACTGTTTTGTTTTTTCAGGGTGTAAATAGGGAAATTTCTATTCATTAATTAGGAAAAAGTTAACTTTCAGCTAACGTATACCGATAAATATTTAACAGAAGTGGTTTTCTTGAAATCACTGTAAATATTTAACTCTAAGCTATACTTTTAGGCCTCAGTAAGTACGTGCCAAGTAAACATAATATTACAAACCTGAAACTAAAAGAATTTGTGTGAAGTAGCTTTCTCCTACATGTTGGAATTTAAGTTATTACAGGCTACAGTGTGCTTTTACGCGCTTATACGGACACAGCCAAACCGGCGAAACGATAACTCCATATGACCAACAACCGAAACAATGAACATCACAAACGAAAAAAGACAACTAACACAGGATACGATGTGAAGCTGTGTCTTAATTGTTTAATTAGTACGAAGTGAAAATAAATGCAGTTTCATAAGACTTTGAACGAAACGTTTCCTCTTATAATCTCGTCCTATACCTTTTGAATGGTTTTGGTTCTTTCATTTTTTGTGAGAGTTGATTATCTAATTATGCAAATTAGGAGGCATTTAGTCTCGAAATGGTGACTATTAGCGGTTTCCCAGCCGTATTTATTTTGTAACAAATGAAAATGTAAGGGTTTTATGGGTTTTATTACAATGGAATAGTCTTAGCAGCAATTCGGAACTTCCGTGGCTTATTTTTTTAACATGACGAGTTAGACAGGTTTAAGAAGAAATTTGGTCAAAAACAATGATTTTTCGTCTCATTTTTCATTGTGAAACATAACCTTCTAAAGTACATACCTTCTCTAGTCATATTAGTTACTTCCACTGTAGCATTAAATCCATTGTATGCAACTCCTCTATTAGAAGTAAATTGCACTGAAATGATCTCATCAGATGACAGAATTCTAAGCTCACCGGCCATTGCTATTCCAGAGAACTCAAGCAACGTATCACTTGGCCTGTACGCAATGTCATCGCTCTCTCTGACAAGAATGTTATCATAATAAGGTTCAGTAGAAATATCCCCGAATGTTATGAGGAGCTGCGAGTTAGGTTCCTTGTGAAAGTACCAAACGTAGTAAAAATTATCTGGGTAACTTGAGGGAAAGTATGGCGAGTTGAAGGAATACGACGAGTCCACAAAAATGTGTTCTTAAACAAGAGAGGACAAGAGAACATCATGATAAAAGAAAAACACACACACACAATATATATATATATATATATATATATATATATATATATATATATATATATATATATATATATATATATATATATATATATATATATATATATTTATATATATATATATATATATATATCTATATATATATATATATATAAATGAACCAGTGCGGAATTGAATGGTCGCATGAAGACCTTAGGCCATTTTTTCCCTCAAACATAGGCATTGCCTTATACTGAAAGAGGATTTATTTTTTTGAAATGGAAAACTTAGCCTCAAGCATGATTCGAACCAGCGACCTCCTGCTCTGACCACTGAGCCATTGAGGCCTATGTGATTGAGCGTGGTCAACTAATTGTAATACTGTTGGGTTAAGTTCTCCATATATATATATATATATATATATATATATATATATATATATATATTTCACTAATTCCGCACTTAGGGGGAAAGTTGTGGTTGAAAAGTCGACCTTAAGCGGAAAAATTTTTTTGGGCAAAATATAAGTTTCGCCGTAACGTTTCTACACACTTTTTTTATAGGAATCCGTAAACGGACAAGGGCGTCCTCCTAGATTTACAAAGTAGATACAATTACTTCAAAGTTGTCAAGTTTACGGACACCTAGCTGTTAAGACGAACGGATGGCTGGCCATTGAAAAAAGGTTGTTTATATTTTTAGACGTTAGGGCGAATACTTTTTCTTATGTATTTCATTGTTATTTTTTCGCCCTTTGTACGCGCTGATATAACGATTTCCCCCTAAGGTGGGAATTAGCGTATATATATAGAGCGTACTGCACGTTGAGCAGTTCAGCAAGTCGTTGGTTCAAACCCAGCTCGGACCTCAGTTTTTCATCATTTGGGTATATCGTCTTTCTTACTAAGGCAAAGGTTGCCAATGTTAGACGAATATTACAAAAAAAAAATTATGCGACTCTGTCCGCTTCCAACAATTTCTTCAGTTTCTATATTTAGAGGTCGCAACGTCACATCTACACTTCCTATATATATTTAGACTTCACAACGTATGCAAATTTAATGGCAAGTTTTACTTCGAAAGGTTGCGTAAATGGAATAAGACTGCATGTAAAGACACAGAAGTTTCAGTTTTATACTCATGAACCACCACAATTCATCTTTTAACACTATTCCCATCAAAGTAAAAAATAATGCACCATTTTGCATCTAGGCTCCTTGAAAACACCGAAACTTTTCATGGGGGAGGGGGATACCCCCTAAACCCCTTTCCCCTGGCCAGCGATCACTGAACAAACTGCAAGCCTCCCTTCAAAGAAATCCTGCATACTCCACTGGTACATCCCCATTAGCCGCTCTCTCAAAAGTTCCGCACCCCCTTTTGAAATGTCTGGATCCGCGCCTGACTCATATAGAATCTTCGAAGTGTCTTGTTGGTCTCTTACCGGATGGACAGTCTAAAAAGTGTAGCTAAATCGTATTCCATGACAGTGATACATAAGGAATTACTCTTAGGTTAAATGTTGACAGGTTTGACCAAATGAAACCAGTCCGTGCAACAATGGCCAAATATTGTTCTTGGAATTGATTTATAAAAATAGGCAAAGCTGATAACGGCAAGATTGGGTTTGGAATCTTCCAATTAATTAGTCTGAAAATAACTCACATCGGCGGTATTTTTAAATTGAATGGTAAGCTTCCTTACACAAAAAGAACAAAATGAAGCAAATATTTTTCAGAATCTGTGAGGTTTCCCATATACCATATTTTAAATATATATTAAACTTACAAACACTAAAAACTTTCGAAACACTTAGGATTGTGTCCTTTACATAAAAAGGGACTACCTTCCGGTCATATTGGTTTTACATACTCAAGAGTGGCTTTTTTTTAAAGAACTATTTTGAAACATGTCTGTATGTCTGTATTTGTTAGATTAAAACAAATTTTGCAGTAACCAAGAGAAATTGCCCAATTTAGGCAACCTCAGTAGGTAATATTTGGTGTCATATTAGCTCCCACATATGGTTTTGTTCTAGGGTAGTCCAAAGGGTAAAAAGCATAGTGTAAGGTATCTGAATCCAGTGGGAACCCCCTAAAATGAAAAATAAAATGTTTTAACAAGCTCGGAGTTACATGTCCTACGTATTTAATATTATGTTACCGCCACCTCTCTTTTGCATACATGTACCTCATAGGTAATTTATAACAAAGGCTGGGCAGAGCAACTGCGGTCTTGGATTTTGACTGGAATAAGTTCTTTACTTTGAATAATGTAACAATTTCCACATCTAATTGGCCGATTAAACGTTTACATGCCAGCTGGAAAACTTCTATCGTTAAGGCTTAAAATGAACATTACCTGTTCCGCTACACACGGATTCATCTTCTCCTTGAGTGCAATCAGGATACCCATCGCATACATCATATGAATCTACACAGTAGCCATCATCACAGGTGAAATCGTAAGGGTTACATGTGACTGTTAAGAAAATTGATATATTACAGTTTTTAGTTCCTACATATGTGCCGTTACACATGTAAATTTATATCTCGTTCAGATGTCTGATTTGCATCTAGCTTTATCAAAGTGGTAAAATTGAGAAGAAAACAAAAAACAACAACAAGAAAAACCCAAAATAACATAACGTGAAATAACACTTACTAAAACTGCCGACCACTAAAAAGCCTAAAACCCGATTTTTGGGTGGTAAGTCGAATTTTCAATTGATTGATAACACCCACAGCTAATGGTCAATCCAACCCTTTCTGTGTTTTATCATATTTTTAATGACTTTTTTTTCGTAGCGATGAGCTGGACGAAAAAAATTTGTCCGCCCCGCGAGCTATTTAAACCCCGACTTAACTGCCTAAAAGATGGGTTTGAGACTGTAGTGGTAGGCAATTTTAACAAGGGCTATTTTACGTAATGAACAAAAAATGAGCCATGGGGCTGATATAGTGTGTATATGGTAAACCAATACCATAGGCGTACGAGGCAGGGGCGGGGGCATTCGCCCTCCCAATTTGGGCAAAAACAGCTGGTCCATTCTGGAAAAATATGTGCGAAACATGATTAATGGTGCCATTATTGGGGGAAAATTGCTCTTGCCCCCTCAAAAAATTTTCCTCCTATACGCCTATGGGTAAACCCACGAAGTCTCATACGTGACAAATCTATACGTGTGTCGTAAAGGTGGTGTATGTATGGGCCATTTCTGAACTACAAATGGGATTTCCAATTTTTTCAACAAAAAATGAGCCCGACATTACTGGTTATGGCTTAAAAACCATGTTACATAATTATTATGGTTCCATAGGTGATCAATGTTGAAGTCTCTATCTGGTTCATATAATTCCTGCCTGCTCCAAATATGAATCAATTTTGCAAGATTTGGGCAGCCGTGTCTGCACTGAAACAAAGTCGAATGGTCATTGGATTGAATTTACCTGCTTACTTAAGTGATTTAAAGTGTTTACTTCATTGAAAATGAACATCATTCAAGTTCCTCCCCTTTAATGCAAACAATGCTCTTACAGATAAACGTTTGCAGCATTATTTCAATGAAAATTTTGATGACCTTTTCATTGACATTTTCATAGTGTACTTCCTTAAAAATGAAAAATGAATATCAGGGCTATGATTTCCCACCACTCCCACGTTAAAAGGCAATTTGAAAATATATTAGTAAGATAGGGCTGAAGTATGAAAATATTTAGCATGTGATGACTTTGGTGTGCTGGTAGTATACAGCTTTTCATGGATGCCTTATTTTGGGACAGGTAACCAAGTTAAACCCGTAAAATCCATATGGCCCCTTAAAACCTTAAGTGCATATTGGGCATTCCTTTTTATAATATTAAGTTATAACTCAATTCACATGGCCATATACAGCTTCGTAAATATATCTGGTATGATATTTCATTGAAGGGGAACAAGCGTGTATCCTCCCAGACAACAAAAAAACTTAAATACTCCAAGCAACGCAGCATCCTTAAAGAGCAATTTTAGGCCGAATTAGTATACGTTTCGGAGGTAAGTCTGAAGGACAGACGAACAAATAACCATGATTCTCGAATATTACCCAAAATGCAACAGAACAAGTAATGTGAAACCTGCAGCCGGTAAATACATTCTGCACCCAGAGGCAGTGCGCTAATGAATGTCTGTAAGTGACATAAAAGTTCAACAGGTTATGTACAGTATGACGTCATATAACCGTATCAGACATTACATGTATATCTGGCGCATTCATGTAAAGAGATATTTAGCCCAATATGGTCACATCAAGCCTTATATGTATATGTAACGGTATTCTAACCAGTTATTTCTGGCTGGATATGGCCATATGAAACTTGATTCAGCATAACAAGATACCTAAAACGGGCTTCTTAACTTGTTTAATATGGCCTTACGCCCCTATCAAACTTCATAAAGCCGGAAATTTCCATGTTAAAGACAGATGCCGTTTTGGAATAAAGGATACCTCCATAAAACGTGATCGGGGACTGAAAACTGTTGACAATTCTCTTCAATACTCAAGACTACATTCTTACAAGGAATGTTAAACACGTCTTTCTTCTAACAATCTGAAAGACATTTAAAATTTAAGCTATACTCCAAGACGTAACTGACTTGAGCCAAGTCTTGGCACTTTTGCTATCCAAAGACGGAGGAATAGACACGCGTCCCCTTAAAATATCCCAACGATTAATTAATTTTCATGATTGAAATTCTGAATTTGCTTGAACCAGCAGGGAGCTGCTGGTTAGCCTAGCAGGGGTGGTTTGCTGAGAAGGTTAAACAATAGACAAATGTTTAAGGCAATGTCTACATCTTGAAAAAGATTGAATTGTTTTGAGGTGTCACTATTTGATTGACACGTCTCACTTTATCCGTTATTCAATATCTTTTGAATGAACACTTTAAATGACGATCTCTCCCATTCAGTGACTTAGCTACTGAGGGGGGGGGGGGAGGGGAGTTGCCCCTGTGGAAAGTAATTTGGGGAAATTTGATGAAATTGGGGGAAACTGTGGAATTTTCTTTCTCTAACAAATATTTCTCAAAAGTTTTGTTAAAATAAAAATTCTGACACATTTCTCATATATAATTCGTATTTTCATGCAACAAATTAACCCAGATTTGAGATTTCGTCAGTGTCGCATGAACCGGCCCTACTCGGGTTCCACAGAAGTGTCCTCGCCGCGTAGCAGATTGAATGTTTTCTTGTAAACGCACGGTTTTATGATCAGTGCATAGTGCACATGAAGCTGTTATTCAGGAATTTAACAACAGCTGATACAGTACAACTAACACTGAAAGGCTGTACACCCTAACTTATCCCCTTGCACACAGTCTCTGCCTTGTACACTTCGAGAATTAAGTAAAAGGATGTGAAAACTGACATGTCACTAACGTAGACCCCCCCCCCCACCCAGTTCATTGTATTGTCCGTAGACCCCCCACCCACCCAGTTCATTATATTGTCCCGCAAGGTAGTAGTAACTATACCGATTTTACTATGTGTACATAACAATGGACTGGACTGAAACAATCCATGGCCGACGATTAACTTAAAGTATGTCTAGAAATTTCAATGAACAGGATCCATTGGCATACTTATATTTAGATACTTAGCCTAATCCCTGGAAGCTTACAGGCTAGTTCGGGGGAAAAAAGCTTTCTGCTCACTTGGGGTGTAACAATAAACGGGTCCATGAGTACCTTGTAGCCTTCTTCACTTAACAGACTGCTGTTCTAACAGGATATCCTGTTTGATCAAGCCACTATAAGGTCTCCTTTTAGTGGCCTACGAAGGGGGGACCATTGGGCAATGCCACCCTTACAGATGCCATTTTTTCTTTGTTCTTAAAAATAAGTAGTTAAACTTTAGTAACACAGATTTTACTTCAAAAGATAGCAGATGTGACACCAAGTTACATATAAGGACACCCCGTTTTTCAAAAAATTTCAAAGGAGAAGGATTGTCTCTGTAAGTACTTTCCTCAGTGATGCCAATATTTTAATTCCTACAAATAGGCAAATTCTGTCAAATTCCAACTTTTACTTTGAAAGTTAGACTCTGTTTCCCACTGGTGGCATCGATCAAAATAAAGACTACATGTTTGAATTCTCTTTACAAGCATGAATACGCTATTTTTGACCATCTGAGGGGTCTGATTTTTCGAAATTTTTTTACCCTCCGCGCCACTAATAGTGGCGTTTCGCTCAGGCAAAATTACATTTTTACAGATTACCCCTTAACTTTCTTTGCAGTTTGCGAGCATATTTTGAAGGAAGGATTTTATTTGCAAACGCCAAAAGAAGGTAGTGACTGGGTAGATTCATCGTATAAGTCTGGAAAATGCTATTTCCGGCCATCTGAGGGGTCTGATTTTTCGAAATTTTCTCTACGCTCCGCGTCAACCAATGGTGGCGCTCCGCTTAGATAATCTTAATGACAAGCTAACGTTTTGTGGCCAAGAAATACCACAAATCCTATACCGGTCAATGCTCTTTTATTTTGACACCTAAAAGTGTACAAATTTAATAACAAGTTTTACTTCGCAACGTAGCATAAATGTCATAAGAGTGCTTGTAAAGACACAAAAGTTTCAGTTTTATCCTCATGAACCACCACGATTCAACTTTTTAAACTCTTCCTGTCAAAGTCGAAAATCTTGCACCATTTTGCATGTAGGCTCCTTGAAAACGTCAAAAAATGTCGAAACACCCCTCCCCTTAGACCATACTGCATGCCCCCCCCCCCTTCAGAGAAATCCTGGGTACGCCACTGCGTTGATACATACAAATAAACCAGATATTGTTGACCAAAATGATATACTAATATACTAGAGCTGTTATTTCCAATTGTTCTATGTTATACTTTAAGATTAAAAATGCAGGTAATATTACATAATGACATCGTAATGTTGTTATACTTGTAAATTTGCATTTTTTACATGGGGAAATTTTATACCTTTGCCCCCCCCCCGGAAAAAAATCCTAGCTACGCCACTGCTCCCATTGTTTATCTAGTGATCCCGTAACAACCACTATTGTCTGTATATGCTTTGAGTCCAAGAGAGTTTTCCATAATAACGAAGCTTACAGTAAGAATTGTCAGTAGAACATTGGGAACATCAGTTGAAACAGTATAGTTGAAGTGTAACCCTACGATTTGATTTCGTTATCGGATGAAATCATTGTTGAAGTATATACATTTCCCTCGGATTTGAACATTTTTCATTATTGAGAAACCAAATTGCTTAAGTTAGTAGTAACCAAATTTTTGTTGACCTTTAAATGGAATGATACTTAAAATAACGAGTAATGTAAGAAAGATTTTTTTAGGGAATTTAAATATGCATTTCCGATTTTGGTTAATATAAAGCATGCGATAAGAATTTGAGGAAAAAAGCAAGATTTCCAAAGGAAAGGAACATTGTGTCATGGAGGCTATGGCTTTGTTATCTCCTTTTCAAACAACTCCCAGTTTCCTCATCATGGTCTATTGTTTATAAAGTGTTAAAAAATGATGATAACAGCTAGGCCTAACGGAAAACCAGGGCCCCTCATCCTTCCATCCTACACGACATCTTGCCCGAAGTAGTTGAGTCATGGAGCCAATACTTTCACCATAGAAGAAGTTTGACGTAGCTCCATGGTCAATATACGGATAAAAGAGTGTCTTCAATTGGCAAATCTCTCTGGTACACAGGATAATGTGCACGTGATTTAACAGTGGGGTCGCTTAGGGGGAGCCAGGTGGCATGGAGTTGCCCCGGTCAAAGTTTGACTCAGAAACCAATTCGAATTCAACGTTTTTGCTACAATAATTGGTAGGGGTGGTGAAAGGCTTGAGTAAAGAGGAAAGTAAGTTCAAACTGGCTCCGAAAGAAATTTTCGTAGGTACGTTAGTGGGGCAGCTTACAATATTAGACGTACTCTGATATATGACCCTTATTCCATCACAGCTACACCAATGTGTTGTATCGGAGCCCACATTTTACCTGAATAAATGGTAGTATTACATTTTATCTGTTAATTTTCATATCCCTACGCAATTTGCTTCAGTGGCGTAGGAAGCAATTTGAAATGGTAGGAGGGGGGAGCGGAATAAGTTTGGCCCATGTACCTCACCCTACCCCCTTGACCAAAAGGTACATTCTGTATGCTAATTTTTTACTTTTTTCCTCGAGTAAGAACTTTTTTTAAATGAAAAAAAAAATCCGACCTCTTGAGCGTGAACACTACTATATTAGGAACGTAGTTGACGGGGCGCGGAACGCACAAAAATTTGGGTTCTTTTACACATTTGTAAATATGGAACTTGTCCCTTTAATAACTAAAGAATCCATAGACTACTCAACTGACAGGGTTAAAAGGTATCTGATGATATGTTGGTATGAGAGTATTGAATAAGGTAAGCCTGGAATATGAAGTCTTGCTCGAAAGATTATCTTCAGTTGGCGTGGAGCGTACAGAAAATTTTGACAAAATTTTGACCCTATCAGACAGCCAGAAACGGCATATCTCGGGATTGAAATTAGAAGCTAAGTTTTCCGATTCTTTCTTCGAGTTTAAACACCACTGTATCAGGGGCGTATTGCGGTTCGCGAAGCGCGCCGAATTTGCTGTTCCTTTTGAACACACATATGTAGATATGGAGCTTGTATTATTGCAAAAAGTTTTGAATTCTGTTTTTTTTTTTGTGAGGAAATTTAAAGAGTTGGGAATTACTGAAGAATCTGCACTTCCTTAATATATTGGTGCCAACTATAGACTGGTTGCACGACGACTGAATCGTTGTTGCTACATAATGTTATCTAAGACCCACGAACTCACACTTCCCGATAAAATTTCAAAAGTTTCCCAAACTTTGTTGTCCTTTTTAGACAAGAATATTTCAAAATCAAAAGCTTTCACTGAAGAAAATTTGGAATTCTATGAAAGACAGTTTACAAAAATAGCAATATAGCTGTTGCAGTCTCTTGAAGATGTGGTTTCACATATGGTTAATATTCGATTTTGTTATTTTCATTTTCCGTCCCCTCATTTTCACTGGGGGGGGGGGGGGGGCTTTCGCCCCCAGCTTCCTACGCCTATGATTTGTTTTAGTTTGTTAAGTTAACAATTCAGGTTTTTTGCCAGCAAAATAAAATTAATATTGGTCATAGGCCTACGTAACATGCAAGTTATTTTGACAGCAGCAAATTGCTCTCTCGGAAATGTCATTTTAACTTGTCTTAGTGACCCGGCGACTTCAAAAATCTTACGTGCGTTCCACCCACCTAATTGTGGTGATCTTCACAATTAGCCTTTGGCAGCATAACAATTTTTTGTTCACAAAACAGGGGCCCCCTTTCAAATTGCTCCCCACTAAGCCAAAGGCTTGGTCCTTTAAATAAAATTCGAAAGTACCTGTGCAGTTCTCATTTCTTTCATCAACATTATTTCCACATTCTCTTTCTCCGTTACAAACCCTCCGTTGTGGAATGCAGGCTCCATTCTTACAGTCAAATTCTGAGCCACAATTCAGTTCTGACATGAACAAACAAGAGATACATGAACATATTACATTGTTATTGGACTAACTTCAAAGCTATAAACTTTCATCACGGCGGATATTCATGTAGTTGTATATTTTTTCAAATGATAGTTTCAATAAAGAAAAGTTTCTCATAAGTCATCAACCACTCTTATATGGACGCAAACATATATAGGCCTTTGAAACAATGCAGCTGCACAGCACTTTATATTTTCAAGAGTAACAAAGTCTTAATTTAGAGGGCGAAAAAGTTTGGGCAACCCTACGGTTACTTCACATGCTCGTCAGACTTAGGTATTACTCTTTCATGATTTTATTGTCTCGGTCTTAAACACTAAACCATGTCATTTGAGGGCAATGTCTGTAATGATGCAAGGCTATAGCAGTCAAAAAGGTCAAAAAAGCGGGCTGACCGGTGTTGTGGCTCGTCCGGGCGATAGGTATGATAGCTAATCCGCCACTGAATTCTTTTAACCTTTATACATCTACATACTAAATTGGAAAATAACCTAAGTTTTCCAACTAAGGGTAACCGTTTGACAAGGTTTTTTGACCCTGTGTGCCCTCATATGATGTTGGACTTAACCTGATATGACCGTGGATCTGCACCATTTAAAACAAAAATGCTCTCTCTACCGTCATATTGCAGTTAAAGGGGATATTGCAGGTTTACATATGGTGACCTCAAATGATGGGTTTACCTCCACAAAACTAAAGGTTTCTTCCACTCAACATCAAATATATCTTAATCAAGTGTGAGAATTGTAGCCTACATCATTGTTATCTTAAGATATCGTGTTCACAACCCCATTCAGTCGCAAAGCAAGCCACCGTACGGAAAACATGCCAGGTATTTTCAGGGAACAAATGTGTAAAAAGTATTTTAAATCAATGACCAACTTCAAACTGTTTAGGGGCACAGGACAAGGATTTAGGAGGCAAAATCCCAACCATTACTATGTATTCACAGATTACCTCCACTGACCCCAAGCGACCTTTGACATTCACCGGAAACAATAGTTTTCTTCCTTTCCAATTAAAAATCTATACGCCAAATACTATATGAATAACATTTATTATTTTCACACAAAAACGGTTTTTTGGTTTTACCCCTGTACCAAGGTGCCCTAAAATTAAAATGGGTAAAAATATTGGATTAGAACAAAGATAAGCTGTCGGCATGTGGGTCGGTTCAAGTTGAATGTATTTATCTTAGCAGTTAGTCGCATTTAATTCCGTCCTAGACTTACTTTCTGTTCCGTGCCGTGAATGTATAAATCTTTTATCTGCAGATAGCCTCTTTCACCACGTCAAAGGAGATTTTCACGTGGAATGTTTCAGCCATGTTTGATGACAACTCTGATGTGCATGTAGGATGTAGGCTTCCCCTCAGACATAGCGGTTACTTACTAGTGGTGACTTGACTGAGAACTGTCTATATACATTCATTGATATTATATGTACTTGATCAACTGCATGCACTTTATATTTTGGTTCATACCTTCTCTGGTCATATCCGTTACTTCTACTGTAGCACTAAATCCAGTTAATGCACCTAGTCCATCATTTTCAAACGTGACCCAGATGATATCCTTTGATGAAAGAACTCTGGTCTTGTTGGCTAATGCTACTCCAGAGAACTGAAGTAATAATTCACTCGGGCCGTCAATGTTATTACCCTCTTTGACGTAAACATAATCACCGTCAAACTCAGTAGCAAAGGAACCGAATGTTATAAGAAGCTGCGAACCATGCTCCTTGTAGAAGTACCAGGTATGCAAAATATTATCCGGGTACCTCAGAGGATGGTTTGGTGACTGGAAGATGTAGGATGTATTCACGAATATGTGTTCTTAAACAAAGAAAACAAAGAATTGAATCCAAAAACATCAAAATGAGATTCACATCACATATTGGAATCAGACGGGACAATGAAATGACATTTAACAACAAAAGGTTATTAGCCCGAATAGATTGAGCAATCAATTCCAAAAAAAAAAAAAAGAAGAAAACGTTTCAGTCCAATAGCGATCCCGCCAGTTAGTCATAAATATAGTTCTTAATTTCCTAATTCATATTTTTTTTTTTTGCCTTTCATTTAAATTAACTCTAAAAATTCGAGCGACCGCATTCCTTTAGTTTTAGAACACTACTGCCTTGCCCATTGCACGTACAATCAGAGAGGATTTTGCTCTTTTAAAGAATGATTCTTCCCTTCCTGCTAGCTTTAGCAGGCCACCTTTGTTAGCCTTTCGCCAGCCTCCCAATCTAAGATAACTGTTGACGTCTTCTAAACTTTCACCGTTTTCCAAACCACCCCTAGGAGACATACCCTGCAATATATCCCGCTGCCAAGTTTGCCAACATATTTCCTAGGGCTGGCCCATTTTCCTCCCTTTTTCGAAATTTCCTATCAAACCCCCACAATCTGGACTGTGATTCTCAGAATGTTGTCCATTTATTATATTGTACTATGTGCCCTAAAGGCCTTTATGTTGGAGAAACTAGCACTAGTTTCGGTTTAGATTTAACAACCACAAGAAGTCTATCCGCGACAACGCACCCGGTTTTCCAGTTGCCAAACACTTCGGGCGGAGGCTAATCATTTCCTCCGAAATTTGAAATGTGTGCTGCTTGGTTCAAACTTTCAATCTCCTCGGCACCTTAAAAGTACAGAAATAAACTTTATCCTTAAATTAAATACACACACTGAGGGTCTCAATAGAGATTTGGGCCTACTCAACCCGTTCTACAATGTTTCTTGACCAATTGATGTTTTTTTGTCTATTCAACATGTTTTGTGTGTTTACCTCCAGATCACTCTTGCATGTAGACCTGCTAACAAGCTCGAGTCTGTCTGGGTCTACTCTACCGTGACACTAACTACAACGTTTATTGTCCAACTTTTGCAAGTTTGCACGTAACTGGTCAGTATAGGCTGTGCAGTTAATTTAAATTTACTTTTTCATGTGTTAGTCGTATGTCTGTCTTGGCCGACGAAGGCTTCAGGAGAAGCTGAAAATTTCCAAGTTTAATTAAATAAATACTTCATCGTACTCCTTTTGTTAATTTTGACTTTGTTTTCCATTGTTATCGTTTATTGCTATTCTTTCGGAGTACACGTGGACATTTCAATTCTTTTACGGACACCTAGATGTTAACACGAACGGATATATGTATGTGTGTGTGTGTGTGTGCGTGTGTGTGTGTGTGTATAATATGTGTGTTTTTTTCATACCTGAACATGTTTCATCCACTGCTTCCAAACAATTGATGAAATCATTACAGACACCACTGTATGGTAAACAGACACCTTGTCCACAATCAAAGTTTCTCCCACAATCAGAAACTGCAGGCAGAAAAAACGAGTGAAGACGAAAATGTGAAGTAACTTTCATATTAACTACAAGGGTTCATCCCTTTGGGAAACAGAAAATACTGACATCATTTTTAAACTGTTATTTACATTCTAAATTTTAAAGCCATTTTCCTGGAATTACGGTAAATGTTGTCTGAAGCGAACTGAATTAAATCCGTAAGCTGAGAATTTTTTCGGATGATTGAGACTATATAATTATTTTATACTATGATCATATAAATATAATCTATATCCGAGATGGGTCAGGGGTATATTCAAGATGTGGACACTTATCATGGTAAATAATGCCAATCAGTTTGAATCTAAAGAAAATGGCATAAGTTGTTCTGCTGCTCTCAATGACAGGCACCAATAAAAATAATATATTAAGAATCTACACTCTAACCATCACTGCTAATTCCACTCGATAGTTGAATATTCTTACTCGACAGTTGAATCTAAGGAAGACTAACACAAGTTACAATCAGTTACCAGTATCACTAAAATTCAGTAAGGTCGTGGGCGGACTGTCATGAATGCACTTTGTAAAATACGTTTAATTGCTAAACATTCAGTGTTCAATTGCGAAACAATTGTTAACAAGGTGGAGGCAAATGAAGTGTTCAATTGTTATAACCGTTTTTAGAGCGTAGTACGAGTAAATAGAACCTGAAGAAGATGATACTAGCAACTAATAGATACTATCGCTTGATCAAATAGGAGGTCTGGAGCGATGCTGCAATGTAAGGATATGAGTACTCACCACCACCAGTATAATTCAACAATTCTACTTCTCCGCCAAATCCATAATAATCATTATCATCATCGGTTTGGAAGGACACGTGTAAAGTGTTTCCCCTTGAGGTTACGAAAAGCTTTTCGTATTGCATAAACCCAGACCATCTCACCAGTGCTTCACCAGTTTCATCGCTGACCACTATGATATCGCAACATGCTTCGGTATCCACAAGCAGAAATGTTATTCGAATAATGAAATCTTTAGGGCAAGTGAAGAGCCAAGTTGCATTAAGGTTGGGAGGATACTCATAGTATTTCGGAGACAAGATAAAAAAGTAAGGATCATCTTCAGTCAGGAAGACATCCAAAGAGTAATCTGGAAAATAAACATAATTTGAATGACAGTCACTGCATTCCCGTTAAAAGGAAAAGTAAAGGTAGACTCCTTTTTACATACAAAATTTATCTCCAATCAATCACCTTTTCTCCGTATCAGAAGTTCAATTTCCAATTTTGTTTAAAATTACTAGACTACACGAACAGATTTGAGGGTGAATCCGGTAAAACGTTTATATAGAACATGTGCCCGAAAAAATCATTTAAAGACCATCTTGTGATGTTCCACAGTTTTAATGTCAAAATAACAATTAGATAGTCAACAGAAAGCTGAAGGTCGGTAAACTTTCCGGCCACTCGCGCGGATCATGGGGACCTCCTGAGCTCCACCCCCTCCCATTTTTGAAGAAATGACATCTTCGGAAAAAGAAATTATTCAAATGCGCTTAGATGAACTAATGTGTCATAATCACTTTTTACTCACATAGTTCTTATTTAGCTGTATCCATTCAATGTATCAGCAAACAAGCAGTTGAAGAAAAATCCCCCAACTCATTCCTATGCATTGCCAATTCATTTTCAACCCTGACGCTAGCAAGTAAAGTTCTCTGATCTTGCAGTGGCCAGACTGCTTCCTTAATGAAACTGCGGCCATGACATAAAATTCCTTCGTTCTTTGAATAAGACCTGCTACCTCACAAGAACCCTTCTCTTCTTGACTGAAGCTTGTCATCCCAAAAATGTTCTTCTCCCTGAATGGAGGCAACCATTACAGATACTACTAAATAGACCCATTCACGCAGTGGCGTAGCTACTGGGGGGGGGGGGCAGGGAGGGCAAGTTGCCCCCCCCCCCCGGAAAAATTTTTGGGGAATTTGATGAAAAATGGGGAAACTTGATGAATCTTCTTATTATTACAAAATTTCTCAAAATTTTTGTTAGAATAAGAAATTGTGAGACATTTCTCATACATAATTCGTATTTTCATGCAAAAAATTAACTCAGATTTCGTCAGTGTCGCATGAACCGGCCCAATTCGCGTTCCACAGAAATGTCCTCGCCGCGTAGCAGATTGAATGTTCTCTTGTGCTTGTATACGCACGGGGATTATTATCAGTGCATTTCAGTGCACAGGAAGCTGTTACAGTATTCAGGTGATACTTTGGGAATTCAGTAAAAGGATGTGAAAACTGACAAGTCACTACCGTAGACCCCGAGGTTGTTATGTTCTTCTACGAGATAGCAGTAGCTGTACGATTTTACTCTGTGTACATAACGATGGATGGGACTGAAACAATCCATGGCCAACGATAAACTTAAAGTTAATCTAGAAATTAGAATTAACGGGATCCGTTTGGCACACTTAGATTTTGTTACTTAGCCTAATCCCTGGAGGCTTACAAGCTAGTTCGGGAAAATAGCTTTCTGCTCACTTTGAGTGTAACAATAAATGGACAATGAGTACCTTGTAGCCTTCTACACTTAACAGACTGCTTTTCTAACAGGATATCCTGTGTGATCGAGCCACTATTATGCCTCCTTAGTGGCGTGCGAAGGGGAGACCATTGGGCCATGCCTCACAGATGCCATTTTTCTTTGTTCTTAAAAATACGTAGTCTGACTTTATTAACACAGATTTTACTTCAAAAGATAGCACATGTGGCACCAGATTGCTTATAAGGACACCCAATTTTTCAGAAATTTTCAAAGGGGAAGGATTGTCCCTGCAAGGTCTTTCAGTGATGCCAACTTTCTTTTAATTCCTACAAATAGACCTAGGCAAATTCTGTCAAATTCCAATTTTTACTTAAAAAGGTAGACTCTGTTTCCCACTGGTGGCATCGATAAAAAAGACTACATGTTCAGATTCTCTTTACAAGTATAAATACGCTATTTTGACCATCTGAGGGGTCTGATTTTTCGAAATTTTCTTTACGCTCCGCGCCAACCAATGGCGACGCTTCGCTCGGTCTTTTGGGCAAATTTACATTTTTGGGGTAAAATTAGCTCTTAACTCTCTGATCACTTTGCAGTTTGTGAACATATTTTGAAGTGAGCATTTTATTGCAAACGACAAAAGAAGAAAGCGACTGGCTTGATTCTTCGTATTAGCCTTGAAAATGCTTTATCCGGCCATCTAAGGGGTCTGATTTTTCCAAATTTTCTCTACGCTCCGCGCCAACCAATGGTGGCGCTCCGCTTAGATAATCTTTACGACAAAATAACATTTTGTGGCAAAGAAAAACCACAAATACCGATCAATGCTCTTTTATTTTGACTCCTAAAAGTGTGCAAATTTAATGACAAGTTTTTCTTCGCAAGGTAGCATAAATGGCATAAGGAAATGCATGTCAAGACACAAAAGTTTCAGTTTATCCTAATGAACCACCACGATTCAACTTTCAACACTGTTCCTGTCAAAGTCGAAAATCTTGCACCATTTTGCATCTAAGCTCCTTGAAAACGTCAAAAAATTTCCGGACACGTACCCTCCCCTTAGACCATACTGCATGCCCCTCCCCCTTCAGAGAAATCCTGCATACGCCACTACGTTAGTACATACAAATAAACCAGATATTGTTTACCAAAATAATATACTTTGTTATTTCCGATTGCTCTATGTTTTACTTTAAGATTAAAATGCAGGTAATATTACAAAATGACATGGTAATGTTGTTCTACTTGTAAGTTTGCATATTTTATATGAAATACATACACATTGGCTGGGAAAAGTTTTGGGGAAATTCCATACCTTTGCCCCCCCCCCCCTGGAAAAAATCCTAGCTACGCCACTGCATTCACGGTTATGTCACTGGTTGGCAATGTTGACAAAGGGCATGCGCAGAAATTTACGGGTGCATGTTCGGTTTTGGGCGTGCTATGAACTGGCGATTGCACACAGAAT
Organism: Holothuria scabra; assembly: GCA_037179385.1. NCBI lineage: Eukaryota > Metazoa > Echinodermata > Holothuroidea > Aspidochirotida > Holothuriidae > Holothuria > Holothuria scabra. The sequence goes on along the minus strand of CM074179.1, from coordinate 62,822,781 downwards.
GTACACAAATTAGAATCTAAATTTCATCGTGATTAAATGTAGACCTACGACTCTGTTGTCAAGCAGCCGTGACGTAATTTGTTTGTAAATACGAATGAGTCCATACCTCCTGTTCCAGGCACGAAGCGGATACCACGACACAAAAAACCCACTGGTTCATGAATGAAAGATGTAGTCAAGATTGATACATAGTAATTGCCCTTTACAAATAAAGCCTGCCACCGTAAAAGATACCCACTGCTCCCTTGAGGAAACATATCACCACACAAATTACTCTCTGTTCATAAAATCAGGCCCGTCATCAAATATTACTTTGTTGTTATAATATTTAATCTGTCCTCACCTGTCTTTGTGCAACCGGCTTCATCTTCGCCCTCTTCACAGTCCCTGATGCCATCACAGATCCAATCTTCTGGTAGACAAAGGTTACTGCAAACCAAAGAGTGATTCATGCAAGGAAGGGCAACTGCAACAAAAAGTAATCATAATATTCTTTTGAAAACGTACGTAGAAACAGGCACGTATTAACATATAGACAACTCAACCCGGCCGGACAGACACACTAACGCTAACCATCAACTATCAACACACAACACACTGGACAAAAAAGTCTCTCACAAACGGAAACGACACACCAACCCCACCCAATACCTGAACAACCCGTCAACCTAACCACAACCGCCCTAAACATCAACCACCGCCCCACATTAAACCAAAACAACAAAACCAACAACATCCCACACCACGCCCGAAGGCCACAACACACAAAAAGTACTGGGTAAATACAAGTACACCTTGCCCAAGGTTGTCCCGGAGGCAGTTGTGGCAAAGGATAACCTCATTATTCCCACGTTTAAACAAACTCCACAACCGGATGCAGTGTAACTAATCATAATATACCATGGGTTATTTTTAAAAGGTGGACTGATGACCAGGCGCGGTTCTACAGGTGTCTTTTGGGCCCCAGGCACATTGCCAACATCTTTTTTAGACTACATGTAATAGCCTACAAATCGTCAACTACGCCTCGTCCTATTACAGTACTGTATACAGTAAGTAGACACATTGCAGGCTACCAGGCTTTCTAGCCTACCAAGCTCCATTCTTACTTTGGAAACCATATATATACATAAACATGCAAATTATAAGAAACTGCTAAATTAGTGGCGTAGCTACAGGCTGGGGATGGGGGTTAAGGCAGGGGTGAATGTCACTGGCTCTGAAAATGGAAAAAAAATCACGATATGTGACACAATCCTAAATAAGGTAACACCGGTCAAATTAAACCGTAAGCAGTGAGGGTTTCCTCAACTTTTCCTTTATAATATTCCGAATTCTTTTCAACGTAAGTCCCATATTGTTAATATTTCCTGAGCAAAAGGAAAATTTTTGTAAGCAGATTGCAACCCCTAGCGCTCCTCCCACTTTAAAACAACTCAAATTTGGGGAAACTGTCCGTACGTGCCGACTTTAAAAATGAAAAATGTAGAACACATGTGACAACACATTACTAAGTAACACCGGTCAACTGCAGTAATGTTTTCATTATTTTCGTTCATAGATGACGCGAATTTTTCTGCCACACTTTGTAAAAAAATCGGAACATTAATGTTTTCCCCAAATCAATGATTAAATTAACCATAGTCTTTAAGTGTTGGTCATAGTGGTTAGAATACGCGATGGAGCAGGGAAAACTAGCCAGAGAACCACAACTGGATAAAAGGCCGTGGTCGGCTCGAATTAGAACAATTGGTTAGAAAAAGAGCCGTAAAACTTTTAAGCGCTCTGTAAACTGTTAGGCGCTCTCGCTGTAAGTCATAAATGCCGAAATCTAAAATACAAAATTTTTCCTCAATACAAGTTTTATAAATTGATCTATTCCTTAAAAAATTGTCGCGTACCTAACTAAAAAGTAATTTTCACAGTTTCAGAAATAGTAGAAAGTGAAAGCAACATTATCCAGAGACACCGGAATCTAATCGCTATTTTGATAAATTATATTCTTTTATTAAATTCCTATAAAATTCCAAATTTGTTTCAGTGTAAGCTCTTGAATGTTATGTCTTAAAAACACATCAAAAGTTTGGGAAACTTGAAATGTCATCGCAGAGTCTGAGAGTGTCAACCCAATAACATTACGTAGCAACAACGATGTTTAGTCGTCGTGCAATCATTCTCAGACTTGCCACCAATATGGGAAGTGCAGATTCTCCAGTAATACCTACAGCTTTTTAAATTTCCATACAGAGAACCAGGATTCCCAATTTTGCTGTAATACAAGCTCCATATTCACAAATATTTGTTTAAAAAGGGCGAAAGATATTGGCACGCTTCGCGCACCGTGTGTAATGTTCCTAATACGGTGGTGTTTACACTTTAAAGGAAAAATTGAAAACTTCGAGTGCTTATCCTTTTCCCGTAAAAAAATTCTATACCCCCCCCCCCCCCACTGCTGCTTAGCTACTACTTACAAGTACGAGGAAATTGAAGGTGTTGCTCCGTTCAGACAGTGTTTCTAGCAAGATTTCATATTTCAGACAGGGAGTCATTGGCAATGCTCCCATATATACCTTATCATCAGATTTCTTTCAACAATGTAAGTTGAGTATTCTGTGTACATGAATTGTTTGGTTATTGAAGTGCCGAAATGTTATTAATATTCTGTGTTTGCAGAGGACATAGATATACTGGAATTGTTGGCTTGCAAAAACGAATATTGTCACCTTTTTCAGTGCGCAGTTTCATTTGAAAAATTAGTAAATACTTACAATTTTTTTATTCAAAAAAAAATCGTTCTCCCTGGTTGACAAAAGCGAAAAATTTAGTATAAAAAATATACCTTTTGGCCAATGGGGTAGAATGGTGTGCAAAGTCTTACAATTGCTCCCTTCTTCCTACGTCATTGCTATAATGATACACTGTGAGAATGTCTTCCCACAATTCTGCATGAAAATTATTTAAACCCACCTTCTAGCATGACATATTTACAAAAGTTGCTAGTAGTCTTTCTTTCTTTTTCAGTTTTCTTCTTTCTTTCTTTTTTACCCGACCCTTCACCAAAGGGCTGTTCGGCGATACCAAAACTTTTACTGATTTTGGAAGAAGTAAAATCATTTCTGTTCGGTAGTTTGGGCAGTCAATAAGAAAGTTTCATCCAATATTCAATATATACTGAATTTAGCCAAAAGTCGTTATAGAGTGAAAAACGTAACCGTGTTTTCAATTTCGATTTAAAGCTTTTCCCCGACAAAAATTAAACAAGACTATTCCATCCAATGTTAGTGATATATCTTACTTTGTAAATTTCTGATTAACTGGTAATTTTCTAAACAATCAGCTAGTTGCTGATCTTTTCTATTATTTAAAACGAAAACTCGAGATAGTGACTGCTTAGATCCTCCTTATGAGCTTGGGATATGCCATTTTTCCGGCTGCTTGAGGGGTCGATTTTTAAAAAATTTCTGTACGCTTCTCACCAACCAATATGGCGTTCCGGTTAGGTGGTCTTTCTGGATGAAATTTAGTTTGAAGTGGACATTTTTCGGAAAACGAAACCTCGAAGTAGCGACTACTCAGATCCTCCTTTTCAGACTGTAAAATACCGTTTCCGACTGTTTGAGGAGTACGATTTTTCAAATTTTTCTGTACCCTTCGTGCCAACCCATGGGCGACGCTCCTCGCTTACATACTCTTCCGGGCAAAATTACATTTTTGAGTCAGAAAGTCTTCTTCCCTCTAAACTGAAATGCTGCTGTCAGAGATTATGCCCTGGTTGGGGATCTGGAGTCGGACAAAAAGTCACCACCGTCGCCCCCCCCCCCTCCCCCAGAGAGGGAGTGTGTCCCGTACGGCCATGCCTATTCGCTGAATTTATTTTTATGGTAAGGGGTCCAGTATGCCATGCATTGCTGATTCTCAAATTTAGAAAAAATCACATCCAGCTGTCTAAAACCTTTGAGCCCTCCCATAAAGCACGGCGTAGAATATCGGGAGTGATGACTGGTGACTGGCTTGCATAGCGAGGCCTTTACAGCTGGTCCAGGGAGCTGCCACTCTATGAGCGGCAGCTGCCTGGTCAAAAAGACGCACGCACAAGATACCATGTATATGGACCTTGCAAGGACAACAAACTCTTCTTTCGAAAAAGAAAGAGGCAACTGGGAACATTTTGTTGGGGCCAAGCCGACGCTGCGTGGTAACACATGGAAGGGGATCTACACCGGGTGCAGTTTATTTTACATTGCATATTGCCCGTAGGAGTAACACTTTTTGAATTTTCCATTTGCAAAGCAAAGTATTACAGTACCATCGCCTGTATCCATCACCAACAGTTGAGCTGAAAACCCACGGTAATAAACGTCATTACTTGTTTCAAATCTTATCCATCCTTGATGATCTGCTACAAGTACCGCCTGTGACTGGTCAAATAACTTTTTGACGGTAGATGACCGCCTATCAGGATCGCTTCCATAGCCCACAGATAGAGTGTTGGTGTCAGATTCGAGAAACAAAAACTCGACTCGGACAACAATGCTATACCCAACAGGTCCGGTGATTATCCAAATACAGTCACGGTTGGCTCGATTATAACTACCGAAGAAAGGGCTGGTCAAGATTTTTGTAATATCTTTTGAAAGACGGATGTTCTGCTCGCCACAATAGTCCCTTCCTGTAAAAGCAAAAACAGTTGGAGTAAAGACCAATTTGCCTTAGTTCTTACATAGCAACATCTGCCAGCGAACGTGTATGGGGGAAATTCTCCTCATGATGATTTCCCCTAAAAGCCATAAAGTGAAGTATTTTTTTATTACTCCCCGCTCCCTCCCTCCGAAAAATGAAATGTGCCTTCCCCTTCTTTATGAGTAACTTGTCTAAGCAATATGGTATGAGATTGGCCAAAAAATACGTCACTTTGTGCAGTGGCAGAACGGGTAAGGTCCGTAACATTTGGAGCAGTGAAGCTTAGCAACCGGAATGTTGATAAACTGTAAAAGCTTTTTCCACACCTTACGCCATAGTACATTTACTCCTCTCTGAAGTTTAATTACTATAGGTAGCGGACCACTAACTCCAATATTCATGTCTGGGAAAATGTTTACTGACAGACAAAGCGCCATAAAAAAAATTATGGGAAGTTGTTTCTGACTTACAAAATATGATCATTTTTGCATTTGGATTTTGTAGACGATGAGTTGAAATACATACTGTGCAAAATTCAAGGCAATCTGACCCTACCATTCAAGGCTCTCTAGCTCAAAATTTCAATGGTCATGGTATGGAAATTTGAAAGTGCCATGAAAGCCGAGATTGTGGGCTTCGATCAGAGGGGTAGCATGTCCTGGTTGAAAACTTCTACTGGGAGCTAGGGGGCACAGAAGTAGCCTAATTTAGTGTGTAAGTCAATGGGACCTATAATTAGTGGCCCGCTACCTATAGGAAAGATATTAGCTTTTATTGTAGCTACCTTCTTTAATTTCTGCCACAAGGAATGATTCATCCGTGATCAGCTTTCTTAGTGGTTGATATTGCGTACGTAAAGGGGGTAAAGTATTGACAGTGCAAGCTTGGGGTTTGACACTTATAGAGGAACGATCGATGTATTGTCGGAAAAGGATAAATCTGTCATAAAGCCACTTGTTCCCATACAGCTTAAAGGCCCAAAGTCTCACCCCAAACTACAGTTGTGGTACGGGGGTACCAAAATTCTCAATTGGCTCAGCTCTTTGATTGAGAGCTATTTCAAACAATGCAGAGTATCAAAGCTTATACTACACAGTATGAATCGTACTGAGAGTGTTTTTATTATAAACATTGGGTTTTTCTTTACTCACCTTGAAGAAATAAACTGAGATTGTATCTGGAAGAGCATGAAATTCAGAAAATAGTGGGAGGGGCTTAAGTAAGAAGGTCAGGAGAATTGGTACTGTTTGTTGTGGGAGACCCGGGCCTTTAAGGAATGCGGTGTTAGAAGGGGGTGTCTGAGAGTGCCTGCATTTGGTTATACAGGGGCAGTGGCGTAGCTAGGATTTTTTTCGTGGGGCTATAGGGGAGCTGGATACTTTTGTAGAGGGGCTGGAGTTTACTATCTTAGCGTAGCGCTACCATCGGTTGGCGCCGAGAGTGCAAAGAAAATTTTGGATTTTTAAGCCTCCTAGATGGCTGGAAATGGCATTTGCCAGGTTAAATTTCTCTTTGATTCTGGTGAAAAAAATTATTTTTCTCAGATTCAAACACACTTTTGAAATACTGATCAGCTCACTTCATTACTCCACTGGACTATGTATGCTCGGATTGCAAATCAGGAATCCTGCTGAATGTTGCACGCAGTTGTTCCAGTACACGCCTGAGTAGGGTATTTCCATAGGCGTGGGGGAACGTTTGAGTTTGGGGCAGAGGTTTTTCCCGAAAAATGTAATTCTGCCCGTAAGCCAGTCACAGCTAAGAGCCACCACTAGTTGGCAGGGGGCGTCCAGAAAATTTAAAAACTCTCACCTCGCAGACAGTCGAATATAGCATTTCCCAGGCTTATAAAGGGACCGAGCAGTCGCTATTTTAAGGTTCAATTGTAGATAATCGTTCACTCCAAACTAAAATTCAACCAGAACGACCAGCGGAGCCCCACCATTAGTTGGCGCGAAGCGTACAGAAAATTTTAAAATATCCGAACCCTCAGACAGTTGAAAATGCCATTTCCCAAACTTATAGGGGGATCTAAGCAGTCGCTATTTGATTAGAAAATCCAGAAAAAATACATCATTACCAATCGATGAAATGGTGCCGCATATTTTAGGGGGTTAACACGGAATTGAAAACATGATAATGAATTTCACTCAATTTCGACTCTTGGCTAAATTCAACATATATAGATAAAACTGTATGACTGCCCGAACTTCGACCTTATATGATTTTACTTTTGAAAAAAGTAACATTACTAGGTGTGTTTAAACGAGTTTTTAAGACGTCTTAAAGGGGAGAATTTCTCACATTGCAGCATTAAGTGTCGAAAAACACATTACCCGATTTTCATAAGCATTGCCCATATTTGGCTTTTGAGCAGGATAGAAGGCCAAGTTTTGAGTACCTGAACTCCCTCCAGTTTGTCCGTAGAATTAAGTTGGCAGTTGAAAACGTCCCAGCATTTTATTAACTTTTGCCCTAAAATTTGGCCATTTCGGGCAATTTTTGCATGACTACAGTATGACGTAGAGACGATGAAAACCTTTTTTACATTCTACCCAAATGTGTCTCAGATCTTTGTTATTTTCCATGAAAATTTACTTTTAATATAGCGTTTTCTGTTTTACGGCAAAGATTTGAAGCTTTTAAAATAATCGGCCATTTGAGGTATTGCCTTACACAAAATTTAAAAAACAGGCTTAGGAATGAATTGTTTCATTCAAGCCACAGGCCTCTCAAGTGTTAAGCGATTTTTTTATCTGTTTGATTTTTCGTCACTACGTAACCCTTACGATGATACCTTTCCATTTTTGGGCAAATGCTTGAAAGAATTTGGATATTCGACAATTTGGGGCATGAAGTTGTGATTATCTGTGAAGTAAAAGTCACAAATAATAGTTTTTGTGCTGCCCAAAGGTGTAGCGATTTTTGGAATCTTGACTTGGTTTTTCATGAAAATTTTATTGCGACGCTTCCTTCCCTTTTTCGGGCATATCTTTTTTTACGATTTAGGCCACATTTAGGACTTTTCTGAAAAACCATCCCATTTTTTTTAAATTAAAGGCCTGTCCGAAATTTTCCAAATTCCTACCACAATTTAAATTCTGCCAAAATCGAACGCCACTGGGTACGTCCACTCCACCCAAAGAGCTAAGTGAGGTCCTGTGAGGCAATAGTGGAAAGGCTGCGACCCTTGAGACCCGTTGACACAACATCGGTTTGGTTGTTCCACTGGCCAATGACTGGCAGCAATAGCCGTGTAAAGGGCAAATTCCTTCTAACCACATTTGACTCAAAACTTTCTACCCACCACACCAAGTATGATTTTGGAACAAATTTGTGCATCCCCAGGAAATGAAAAAATCCCTGCAGGCGATAGAAACAGGTCAAATGCTAGGAGCACACTTACTTTAATCCACACTAAGGTAGCCAATTTCAGCCATTCCAAATCTGCCAGCAAATTATCCATCCATAAACCACGACCAGTAAAAAGTAAAGCGATTCCGAAGATATGAAGCTTGTCACAGTGTACCTGAATTTATTACGAAATTCAGGGTGGGTCACAATTGCAGAATACCCTGCAACCGCGTGGATCTATCGCAAGTGTATCTATGTCATAGAAGCCGGGTCGTACGGTATTGATTTTTATCGTCGGCCAGCATGAATATAATTTTTTCCCAGGTCGCCAGTGGAGGGGGGTGGGATCTGCTTGGGAGCTTGGCGATTCAGTGGGGATCCAATCCCCCTCCCCATAGGTACGCCACTGTACAGGGGTAAAACACGAAAAATACACTGGTGAACCATAATGCAAACTTCACCTATCAGCTCAGTTACTCTAAAATGCACCACTATACAGTAAACTTACCTTCTGCACACCACTGTTCCCCCGGGGGACCATACGGCAGGAACGTACAGATGTAGTCATCTTGTGTACACGGACGATGAATTTTCTCACAGTATTCTCTACAAGGAACAATACCTTCATCACAACTTTTGAAGAAGATACTACATATAGTGCCGTTGAATCTATCAACATCACAAAGAAGAGGATTCGTTGGACCCGGGAAATAATCTCTATACAAGCTGTCTACGAAATTTTCTACCTGGCTCTGTGTTGTCGTAAATGTTTCGGTGTATGGGATAATCATTTCACAACCACTGTTCACTAGTTCACATGATACAACAGGATCTGCAAAGATTGAAAGCAAATATCGTTTTGAAGCAAGTCAGTTACGTAGACGCGGTTGCGGACCTTCAGCCCGCCCCCCCCCCCACCCCGATTTTTTTGCTCTGTCCTGACTAAAATGTGAAAGAATTGAGAAAAGATTAAATGTTTGATCAGGAGACTTTGTAACTCTCCCGGTTTTATCGGGAGACTCACGATTGTTGTTTAGATCTTCCGCCCTCCCGTTTTCATGTGCTTTTCTCCCGGCTTTTTAGTGTTCCATATTTGTACTAGGTCTATGCTTATTTGAGCAATTGACCATAAATGAACATATACAACTGATGTACGACTAGTACCTACCGTCTTCACGACACTTTATTGGCTATATAGGCAAGGAGGTGTGATTAGAATCACACCTCCCTGATATCGGGAGCTTCTATATTTTGCATGCGCTGTATGGAAATACACAAACAAGAACAACCTGCACTGGATATGTGCAAAGCATCGATTGAACGATTTTCTCACCAAGTTGCAAAGGCATAAGTAGGCGTTACTCTAAGTGTATTGTTACTCTAAGTATTGGTATTGTTTTACTTGAAAATTACCAAGCTCCCGGTTTTTCTAACAATCGCCCTAGATTTTGGCTCTAAAAAGTATTAATCTCCCTATTTTGAGGTCAGACAGGTTAACAGATCTAGATTAGATATAAACTTTTCTTCAAATTCAGTAAACAAATAAAATGTGTAACATTTACGAAAACATGAATGTGTGTAAAACTCATTCGTGCGTACGTATGAAATCAGTAATAATTTCAAAATGCTCACGTTTACTTAATTAGGTATAGGATAATCCCCAGTGTCTTTTATTGCCCATATTATTCACTTAGAAGATGAAACGAATGTCCCGGCAACATAATAAATTGTAAGTTCTTTTTATTTGATTTTTTGGAATATGCTTATTACAAATTACGACATGTTTTGGATACGGCATAATCTTCCCATTAGTGCAGGTTTTTAGTGGCTTATAGAACTTTTACAAATGATTTCAATATTTGTGCGGAGCTTGAAAATTGTATCTAAACCTACATTTTTTATGATTTAGGGAAAGTGAAAGTAGGCCAAAAATTTTCATTCGTCACTTAACAAATTTAGTGGTAATTACTTTATAATGTTTAAAAATATCAATGAGATGACATAAAAATAGAAGTTTTAAGGCCATTAAAAGTATGTTTTGACAGACCAATTATATAAATGGTCTGAGGGCCGTATTTTGTTCAAGTGTTATCCTACAATGGACGTAGTTTCTTTGGGAAGCAGATTAAATTTTGGTTTCGCCGGAAAGCTTTCTTGCTAGAGAGTCGGAAGGACCTAAGAAAAAGTATGTGCTGGGTGGTTGTGGGTGGGTTGCCTAGTTGTTTGGGTGATGGGGTTGAGTTGACGTGACGTTTCCGTTTTTGACAAGCTTTTTCGTTCCGTGTTCTGTATGTAGAGGGTCGATAGTTAGGTTTGTGATTTTGTACGGCCGTTTGAACTGTTAATTGTTACTTCCTGCTTGTTTCCATGTACGGTTTAAAATTTAAAAAAAAAATGTTCAATGTCTTCAAGAGATGTGTGGTCTAATGTCCTAAATATGATTTATTACTACAAAAAACATGGTCCGGGTAATTTTTTCTGTCCCATATAAGCAATACCTTCATCCTGATAAATCAGATAAAAATTCCTATTCTGGCAAAGATATGGACCACGTATGGCAATACATATTCTGCTCCTGTTAGGGCCACCGTATCTGGTCCAGATAAAATATTATCTGTTCCATAAAAAGACTCTATCCACATAAAACTTTATCTTGCCTTGTATGGCTCAGGTCTGGTACTGGAGCAGTTTTGGGTTATATCTGCCCAATTTTTTATCTGGTCCAGATATAAATCCCATACCTGCATAAGATGTGGTCCGTATATGAAACCTATATCTAGTCGGTATATGGAATTTATATCTGGCTGTTATGTCAATACATGCTACAAAAGCAGATTATGAGATGTGTACCAGAATTTTCAAATTACTCAGTTGGCTGTTAATGGGGGAAAGTAAAGATAAAATATTCAATACTTACTGCCATTAATGACAGATTCAATATATTCTAAGAATTTCGATACTCGAACAAAAACCGATGGTGATTCTGGCTCACCACACTGGTACCCCCAACTGGTAATGCCTACCAATGTCCAACGTCCATCCGCCTCTTGACAAACCAGTGGTCCTCCGTTGTCTCCCTAAATAGGATAAAGCATTGAATTGAAGTGACATGTCCTATCTGTCAACTGCTTGTTAGTGTCTCTTTCTCTCTCTCTGTGTGTAGGGGAGTAGGGGAAACCGTTTGCGTCAAAGATTTCGTATGCAGAAATTTCATTTGATCGACTTATCTTTAAACGTGGGGGGACTTGGATCGTCTCCGCGGAAGGACGATCATGGCTGCAGGCGTCTCAATTTACTATAGAACAACTATAGCCACCCTTTTGCCTCTATGTGAACGTTACAACAGTGTACCAGAATAGTTCTGTCATAGCGCTGTGCAATAACTAGAAAAATAACATAATCGCTGGCTTCTTCACATTACGCATAGGCGAACGGGGACAATTTTTGTGAGGAGGACGAGAGCAAACTTTGCTCGAATAATGGCACTCTTTATCATGTTTTTCCCGAATGGACAACTTTTTGCCCCAATTGGGTGGGCGAGCGCCCTCTTGAACCCCAGCCTGGTATGCTTATGACAATACCAATTGGAATTTAACACACACACACACACACACACACACACATATATATATATATATATATATATATTTATATATATATATATATATATATATTTATATATATATATACAAATAATCGAGTTTCTTTCATGCACAATTAAACAATTTCAGTTAAAGATAGGCATAAAACAGAAAGACGTTTAATGTAGCCCAAGGAGACCCAGGTACACACCTGCTCAATCCATCTTGCAATAGTTTGTGATCATTACAGAAGCTTGATGTAATGATATTACGACACCTCCGGCAATGTGGTTCGAAAATTGATTACCTCACTTAGACAACAGAACAGTGATTTACAAAGTTACCAATTCATCATGACAAACCCTGTTAACTGTAAAATATGTAATTATCTTAAAATTGCGCAAAAATGGTACTTTTTTATTGTATGATTTCTCACCGTACAAGTTGACTTTTCATCGGTTCCTGCACATATCATATTTTCTGTGAGAGGTTGATTCCCCAAAGCCTTTAGTTTTTGGTTACAGACTGCCATGTTGATAAGAGGCACTTCTGCTTGCAGGAGATCCATAGATATATCACCTGTAATGTTATGACAACGGAAAATGGTTATTCAAGTTTGTCTACTGGCACCAAGTTTAATAGCAATGTTACAGTTTTCCCAGCAAAGACTGCACCATGTTTCGTTTCTATAAACATTACAATATTAGCCCTTTTATGGTCATGTAGTAATAGGTCGATTTGGAATGAGATTCTTAAATATTGCTCAAACCTGCAAGTGGTTTGACGCCAAGTATAAAAAAAAACCTCAAACTGTCAAAGGATATCTAATTGAGTTAGAAATAACAGTTTGGTCATGGGTTCAGAGAAGTGCGCCCCGAAAAAGGATCTTTAAATTTAGACTATTACAAAAATGTCCCCTTTCAACGGTAGGTAGCACTTTGGGTATCGCTGGGTAAGGTCCAATTTTTGTTTGGAGCTCCGCAAATTTTGGACGTACCCTGAAGAATATGACGCACATGCTCTGGACGTTATAGGTAACTTCAATTCAACATTTCGATAATCTTTGACGCACTCCTGCGTCACAATTACCTCGAACGAAAATGACGCGTATTGACTTACCTCCGTCCGGGGTCAGAGCTGGTGTATCTTATACAGTGGCGTAGCCACGGGGGGCTGTTTTTGGGGGAAACTACCCATTACTCAACCTTGAATTGAAAAAACACAAAAAATAGCGGTTTTTATCTCTTCCCTTAGAATTTTCCCTCATGTCGTGCCCAAAATCTCCCCCAGATACAATCCTGTCTGTGCTATTGATCTTTTACCTGATGAAATGTCTCTTCTTACTTTTTGTTACATCCTCATTCTCTGTAGGTTTTACTTTTATCGCTTCAGGGAGGAGACTAAGCTCACTAGACGCAAACGTGATGTAGTTCCATCTCATATCTTATTGATTGGCAGTAACAGATTCCTTGAAATACGCAAATAGTTACCGTAACATTTGAGGTTAACTAACAGGCCAGTAAGGTATGTGCTAAATGTTTTTAATGCAAACTAGTGTGGATACGAAGAACGCATAGCTCATTTGAGGGCACAGATCAGGTAACAAACTCAGATACCAGATACACCCCACGCCGCTTTTTATATGCTGGTGTTTCTATGTTGCTTTCTCAAGAAGCAACGTCACGACATGAAGTAATAAGTGGATTATCCATACTTTAAAACTTACCAAATTCATGGGTTTGGCCCCATCCAGTAGCATAGCACTTGGAATAAACGTCTTCTTCTTTGACATTGCTATTTGATGGGAGACAGACTGGACTTACAAAATCATCAAACTCCACCGGTTCTGCAAGCTGTATGAGGGCGACATCATTGTCGATCGCAAAAGACTGATATCCCGGATGCACTGCGATCCGTTCTACTGGTCGATAAACTCGACTTACTGATTTATCGGTTAAGTGGACCTCTCCAAGAATAATTGCATCAAGGTTGGCTCTATATCCAGGGTCACTGTGAAACACAATGCAACGTATTCTGTAGTTAAGTACGGGTCCATCCATTTTTGGAGCAATTTGTGTTTTTGTAGATTAAATTCAAACAAACCGAGCTGGATGGCATAGTCTCATTTAGTGTCTACAGCAGGGGTGGGCAACACACGGCCCACTGGCCGCATGCGGCCCGCCAATGATTTTTTTTTTTTTTTTTTTGCGGCCCGAAAGATTTCTTAAGGAGAAGAAAAATATCAGTCTATTTTACCTCAAAGCAAACGAGCCACAGATTTGCTCTCAATTTCATAAACGGCGTTTCCCATTTTGCGTATCATCACTTTCCAAAGCGTAACATGGAGTAACAGCCTCGGAACGGTTAACTCCATGCCTATGATAGCTACTCACAAACCGATTTTGCACATTGGTGCATGGATTTACCATGATTGGTATGACCTTCTTTGACGCAACGTAACTTCGCAACTTCGCTTTTGATTTGACGTCGACATTTAGGCCTAAACGCGGTTAGTATGGCTAGTACAGGTCGTCGCTCAGTGTAACCCTGGAACGAGCGGTCTAATCCCATCCTTTTGCGATACTCATAGTGACAAGCTTTACATCTGACAATATTAACATCAGGGTGATGATATCCACCTAATGTTGCAAAACTCGTGTTGGTGATAAAAAATTATTACCATGGTACCAGGGTTGCCATGATTTGTGTTTTTATTGGGTCTCTACTGTTAACTAAAACACAAGTTTGGCTGAAAAATCCGAATTTTCCAGCGAATTTACTTGAACTCAGCAGGAGAGCTTAGTCGCAAACTGGAACCATAGGCGTACGAGGCGGGGCAGGGAAAGACTCCAAAAAAATTCTGTGGTCGAAAATTCGGGTGGGAAAAAACACAAAATCGGGCACAGAAGAAGTGCTTTCCCGGCAGAGATGAAATATAAATTAATACATTGCCCATTTTTTTTACCGTAGTTCTGGATTTTTTTTTTATCAGATTCTCGAAAAATGTGTAAAACTTTCCGCGCACTTCGCGCGCATCAGTGGTTTGGTGGTCTATTTTATGCATCCAAACTGCAACGAAGTTTGAGCAAAAATGTTCTGTTTCAAAATTGGAGGAGTTGTTTACGCGTATGATTGACTTTCCTAATTTACTAGGCATACTTTAGCAGCTACTGTTAAATGTGCACTTGTTGCCGAGGTGCTAAAATTGAACACTTTAATTTAAGTAAGCACTCCTGGTTGATCTTGAAATGACATCTTAATACAAGACCAACATTACTTAACGACTTTACTGTATTGAAATTTTATTTTTTGTGACTTAAGATTTATATTGCTTCAAAGTCCTCAGAAATAAATGTTTGAAATCAACAACATGTCGTTGGTTAAGCGCGGCCCGATCAATCTTTCTTTCCTCAAATCTGGCCAGTTCAATGAAAAAGGTTGCCCACCCCTGGTCTATAGCACCTGCAAGAATAAACTGTCATTGCCCTTATTGCATGTTAATTTAACATCTCAAGCGATGAACTCAAGCTTAAAACTTGTCACCCACAATGAACAAAGATTTACATGGTTATTCATTTTCCCCACAAAATGTGTACGAAATTATAGCTTGCACATTGAGCTTGTATTTGACGACTACCCCCCCCCCCCCCCCCATGAGCGAGGCCTGCTGCTCTAAATTTACAGAAAATCAAAAGAACTTAACAAAATATTTCATGGGCAAACCATATCTGATTTAAAGGTTGCCTATTCAGAACTCCCTCACAAGTGAGCTACTGCTTACAGCCACTGAATCACTTCACTATGTTTCTTCTACGGAAGTAGTTTTCGTAGACACACTTCTTAAAATTAAGGTAGCGAACCATATGGGCCGATATGGGTTAACCCATATGGAACACATTAAATTGTGCACCCTGATTTATCAGGGACCCATTTTGGTATCGCACATGTATAAGGGATATTATGGGGGCGGCCCATGTTTCCCCACATACCAAGGGAATCAGAACAGGGTTAGGACCTTTATGGACTAAAAAGCGGTCCATACTGGTCCTTTCCATTAGTCCGGGATTCAAAACCGTAATGGCCTCTTGAAGGACAGGACGTATTTCCTGTAAAGGTCCCTTACTGGGAAGTTAACTGTCACGGGACGTGCATGTACATACATACCCCACACAATGAGCTGCTGTTACAACCCACTGGTTTGTAATAAGAGTAGCTCCACAAAGGTATGACCGGTATTCCAGAAAGGCTTGCCAAGGCCAGCTACCAGGGTGTGCAATCTCTCCTCCGACAATTCGTGTGGAAGGTGACAAAGAGCTGATGCCACATGCATCTACACCAGGTATTTCTACGGGAAGAATGATAATGACAACAATGAAGCCATTCCAGCAGTGTAGACCTATGACGTAGAGGTCAAAGGGCCAAGAGCTTGGCCAGTCCAAGCCAGTTATGTCCCGAAGGAATGCAATTTCTCTAGAGAGCAGTACGCCTCTAGATCAACATTTTTATTTTTCTTCAGCCCTTCAGTTTAATGATGACCTCTTCTTCGCTTTTTAAATTACTATATCTAAACATCATTACTGAGCAAAGAGAAATAAAATCATTCCATCTGGCCATTCTCAATTCAGGACAGAATCGCCTATATGGTTGTATCTCTATATGAGATAACCCTTACATGTTTTTTAAATTCATTGAATATGTCAAATAACAAATAAATATATTTTATTTAAAAATTAACTCATTATTTTAAATTACATCTTTTTGCAATTGCTTGACTTAAACTTAAATGAAATATGCTTCCAATCTTCACCACACTAGTAGAAAATTAAGGCACCGCGGAATGCTCTATTTCCTCTAGTTTCAAGTCTCATGAGCAGTCAAAAATTTAAACATATGACTCACTAACTTAATTTTGTTTCTACTTAATTTAATTTTTACGGCCATATTTCTTCTCTCTCTTAGTTTACTCACCAAACTCACAGTTTTTTCCAAGAATACTTTCTGGGCACTTGCAAACATAAGCGTTATCCGGAGTTGAGAAAGAACATGTTCCTTTATTGAGACAAAAGTCTGGATAACACAAGGGTTCTGTTTGGGTAAGAAAATGGGAAGACCGTTGATCTTTGTTGTTAAAGAGTATTTTGTAGAAGTATCTGGCACAACTGATTTCATGCAAAATTGATCTTACTTAACACCCAGTCTCACGGTCTAAAAAAAATAACCCATCAATCTAAAATCTTTCTGGTCCAAAGTTCTAGGGTCGTGAAATTGAGAATAATGTGTTCAAATAAGGTTTAAAGTTTCGAAGAACCGGACTTTTTTTTATGAAAGCCGTTGCTAAATACGTTGCTTGAAAGAAATAGGTGTGCCATAATACACACGTGTAGGGCTCAAACTTGAGAAATCAATGAAAGTATCTGACAGTCCTGATTTAAAAACCATTTATTGGTTTAAAGCTTTTTAAATCTGGCTAATTTATCTGGCCATATCAGGTTAGATATGACTTGTTAAAAATCCAGGCAAAATATGTAACACACATACAATATTAAATTGATACTGTATGGTCATATCAAGCGAGATCTAAATTTAAAGATTCAGCATGCCAGATATACAAATCACGCTAATGGGTATTTCGTCAGTTTGTTTTATTTGTTATTCAAATGGATGATTTTCTTGTCCTTCCAAATTAAGAAACATTTTAGATACAACATCACCTTCCGAGACAATGAAAAATTTAGTGCAGTTGCTAATACTGCAGCTTAATAAAATTTATAGTATTTTCATATTTGGGCGGAGCTAATATCTAAGCTTAAACTTGAAAAAGTTGTAAAATATGCAATAAGTAGTACAATATTTATAGTTACCTACGTAATAAAAATAGTAATTGGGGCAACTTACAATCACTTTTAGGAAGAAAGGATATTCTCTGTTCAAGGGTAAATTAAACTTGATATTTTTAGCAGACTTTTGAAAGAGCTTTTAAACATGTATCTGCAGGTGTCTCGTGTGTAGTGTCTATATGAGGAGTATAGGTTGTAATTCCAAACATGACCTTACGGGACTCTTTCTCTCAAGAAGCGGTGACGTTTTACCCGACTTCTGATCCCCAACCAGGACATAATCTCTGCAAGATTGAGGCATTCAAAGTCCGTTCGATTTGACAAGATTTTGGCCAATTGGATCAGGGACCCGACTCCACGTCCCGTATGACCATGAGTCGTTACTATGACTCTTAACGTAACGTAAGCAAATATGATCCAAATCTGGGCTATGCTAGGCCCACTGTCAGAGCCAATTCCCTGTACAACTTACAGGAGCCAGATGTCGTCCAGATATGGGCCATATATAGTGAACCATTTTTTTGGTCATAAAAAGGCCATTTGTTCTTGGCCACAAAAAATCTCTTCTATGTAAAGACTTGATCCAGATGGAATTTAATCTGACCATATGTGGCTTAGATCTGGTTCTGGTTTAGATCGTGGCTTTATCAGCCAATTTTTTCTTTTCCAGTTTTTGCCTAGATATAAATCTCGTATCTCCAGCAGATATGGGACAAATTTGAACTCTATCCTGGGTCTTCCAGGAACGTCATATCAGTTTCTGGCCTGGACCCGAATTTCAAGTGCATGACTTCAGGACGAATTTTTCAATTCGTTTCTGTACTTTCAGACTTCATTGCCAACCTTGAAGAAAGTGTACGTTCTACGGTCTCATCGCGCGGCATGTCAAAACTAGATGTAAACGATGTCAACAACGTACACACTGTGAATCATCACCGGCTCTTAACTACTCCTTTCAAAACTTTCTATTGAACAAACCTGCAGCTCTGCACCCTTTCGTGAAATTTTTTTACCTTTAGTAATACTAGGTAGCTTAAAAATTTAGTTTTCGATCCCCAGACAATGACAGGGATTCTATCACCTCCCCTTGTAGTTAATCAATATGTCCCTTTCATGCAATCGTTTGATGTAATATTATTTGGGTCAAAATATTTTACATATTAGAAAGGTCCTGAAGCAAAAATAGCCTCAATGAGAGACATAGTCTTACGCGATTTATTTTTTGTGGGGGAAGAACAATTTCCAATAACAATGGCATCAGTTACCATGTTTTGTTCATGTTTTACCTGAATGAACCAACTTTTGGCCGGAATTGTAAGGGCGATTGACTCCTTCCTGCACCCGCCACGTAGGCCTATAAAGAGGGATCTGCGTGGCGCAAATCGCCCCGCGACTATGCTACTCTTTCAAATGATAAGTGGTCATACGCTAGGCTGATTTTACTCACCAATTACGACCATGAAGGAACACCTTGCAGTATTTCCAGATGAATCTGTAGCCTCTGCATTCACTTCGTAGGTTCCTATTTTATATTCCCCTGGTTGTTGGTCAATAGTAAACGTAATCGAGTCTCCTGAATTATCAGTAGGATGTGGTATAACCCATGTAACATAGCCACTTAATTCTCCCATTTGAGTCTGATTATAAACATCAGAGGGACACGTGAGGACAGGAGGTTCGTTGTCTTTTGAAAACAGAAAATACAAAAAATAGGAATCGTGTCATATGCGAGAGTTAGCAGAAAACAAATGTCAATATGACAAAGGGGTTTTTGCGCACCACGTGATTGAGAAATCATAACCAATGCGTATAAATATTCAACTGACTAAAAAAGGAAAATATCGCTTGTAAATAGGAGATAATGTTAAAAACACATGTGCTTGGAATTAGTAAAAAATGGGGAAGACTTATTCAACTCAAATATCTGAAAATGTATTAAACAAGTTAGAACCCTCGCCAGCTGTAGGCCAAAGTAAACATCTACCGGAGAACTAGTTTCATGACGCTGCTGTGGTGTGCATTATATCGATATCATGCTCACAACGTTCTTATTATCATTTTCACGTAGCTCAAAAAGTTGAAATTTTGGAAATACATTCAGTTTGCAACCAAGGTACTTCCATCCTTGAAAAACACAAAAGACACCTAGATAGACAAAAAAAACTTGAAAAATCAAACACCTATTACTATGCTTCCTAGAACGACCCGCAGTGACCAAAAGACCATGTTATCCCCTGCCTTTTTTCGCTGAAAAATTGAAGAAGCCGGGTTGACCCCAAATTGAAGCAAAAGGTAGCCGTTATTTCTAACTTTCTTTAGGAAACTCACCTAAAATCCAAACGTTTCTTTTTTCTTCTCCTTTTTTAGCCGTTTGTTAGTCTCTGCTGCATTGCTAAGACAAAAGGCTGTTTTATAAATTGTATTCCAATTTAAAAACAAAAAACTACACAACATTTTCCAAATTAGCCTACGGGTATCGTTTTCGAAGCATTGTTTATCAGTATCTTCAAACAGGGGGATGTCAACTCCCTGCTGAGGAATCCTATCAACTTCGCATGTATTTTTTTCTTTTCACGCAGGGAGTTCCCTGACAACTCCCAAACTCCAATGGCGATGTATCCAGACATCCCTTTTTGGACTAACGAAAGCCTACAGAGCGAGACCTATTGTTCATCATTGCCCAGCCAGCAAAATAACTTAGGCCATTGTCGTAACTTTGTCGGCCACACCAGCGCCCGGTTCTTTAGAAGGAATGTCCAGTGTTAACTGTCGGTCTGCTGGTGGACGTGATTCTGATTGGTTAACAGCATTTTACCCATCATTAACTTCTGTGATAAGCAAGCGGACCTCTCATAGCTTTCCGCCGCCCGCCAGAGGTTTAGCCACGCTTGAGCGGTTATGGCCGTCAGCGGACAGCCAAATATTGCTTACTGGGTATAGACTTCAAATACAGTTTTCGAATTAGGATAAACCTCAAAATCGTCCCCAAGCAATGTAAGCTAACTTAACTTCTTACACCTATGTCTATCTGATAGTAAACTTGTTACCCCACTGCAGGAAGAGATGAAGATTGCTCGCTTTGCTCTTCTTTTGAACTATGGGGCTTTTAACATGCTAAAATGGACATGGCCGGACCGGCGAAGAAACCACTTCGTATGGCCAGCAACCGAAAAACCGAACACCCGTGCAAACAAAACAAGACTACTAACACTGCCAAGAACACCAGATTGAGTCACTCGACCAGCGAGGCCATTCCAGCTCCCGTAGGACTTCTTTTTTACTAGGTGTACATGTAGCTGTCACTTATAAGCATAGTGTTAACTGACTACCGAAATTCCATTGAACCAATAGAGATTAGACAGTACGGACAATGATTCTGGTCTTCTGCTATAGCTGAGAGAAATCAGAGGTTTTTTTCTCTCCTTAGCATTACATTACCAGCCGTAAAGGAGATCAAAAACATTACAACACGGTGCCGCCAGGTGTAACTTCCTAAAAGGTAACGTGGTTCTGTTTTACTTCTAAAGCGCAAATACCTTTGTCGCTATTTCAGGAACAAATTGGAATAGATTGAAATATCAGCAAGAAATTTTAGATTCTTGTGGATTTTTACACAGGTACACTTCTTTACTAAATGAATAAATTAGAATAAGAATGGAATTGTGAAACTTTATTGTGACCGAACAGTCGTTTCGACCAAGGTGGTGAAAACGTTTCACATGTGAAGGATAAGCACATACAGATCAAAACAGTATCTTGAAAATGGCCTTTGTTACAGGTTTACTAGGCTTTGAAAGGAGGATAAAGTTTTTAAGAAGGAGAGTCAAAGAAGGTCAAACAACAGAAACAAAGTGACCTGTCAACCAAATTCGTCCCTTCAAAAGAATTAATACACTTTCAAGTTCTCATTGTCTGACAGAGTTGAACGAGCAATCTCCATCTCCTCTCGCTCCCTTCCCACAGGATGCTTCTCATTTAAACAGCTTGTTCGATTTTTTAGGTATAGAAAATTGAGACACATTTTATTTGACATAACTGCATGCACACGTTTTGTTGGTGTCCTTTCAAGTACAACTCAATACCTGTATGCTTTGTTTTTGTTTGAAAGCAAACGGCTTATATTAACTTGGAAATCAACCTATTTTAATATACGGCATACTTTAAAATCAGTCAGTCAGTCAGTCAGTCAGTCAGTCAGTCAGTCAGTCAGTCAGTCAGTCAGTCAGTCAGTCGGCGAGGTAAAGGGGATTTAACGACACACCAACACGGTCGTCGTACAGAGAAGATTTGTTCCTATTTAGTGAAGTCACCCTAAGACAGAAAACAAATATCTCATAGAACACGGTGCGGAGCTTTCAAAACCTACGAAAAGTTCTTTTTCTTTATATGTTTTAGGAATCGTAAAATTTGAACAACATCACGAGTAATTCCGGACTTTGGGGACACAAAAACACCGTAGGTAAACTTTTACATGGTCCTTAAACACGCAATTCTGTGGACTTTGAATATTTTGCTTTGGTAACAGACAACACCGTGCCTAACCTTTGGACCTTTATTGCATATACATTATTAACATTCGTATTAATTATTAAAGAAGTAACTACAGTGTTTATTAGTTCAATAAGTACTCTTTGCAAAGCAAGTAAATTCAGCCTGTGATGACGTAATGTCTCAATAAGGATAGCATTTACAATCTTCTTTTGTCATAGCTTGTCAACAGTTGTTGTTATTAATGGCACTTAGGCCTTCATCAAAGAATTTGTCAGTATCTCATATCTTGTTGACATTTCATGACATTTAATCTCATGTTGGCATAGTAGGTGATCTAATACTTAAACAATTTTTTAAAAATTATTTCATCACGTACAATATTGTTATTTGTAATGCAAATTTAATTGCACTAGTTATCACCAGAGTTGCTCATTTGAGCCGTTTAGTAAAGTAGCTTATCAGTGGTCAGGTACTTCAATTGAAAATGACAGCTTTTCTGTCAAAGCTGAAGGTGACTTATTTAAACAAAAGCACATTATTGCATTCGATCAGGACTTTTTTGCGAAATCTTCGAAAATCTGGTCCCAATAAACAACCCATGGTATTAACTGTTGTAAACACATTAAAAGAAGATGTCAAATGAAATATTTAAAAATTATACACTTTTTGTTTAAACGTGTCTCCGTTTTGATTTGACGGAACCAAACTGAACACTACGCAAAGTCCACAAATTGTAAGTTATTGTTTATGGTGAAAGAGAATACGAAATGGCCACAATCTAATGTAATTCAATTTTTTTTTATTTTTTTTTTTTTTGGGGGGGGGGGGGTTGGGGTAAGGGGGTAGGCACGAGATTTGAGCACGAAAGAATTTTTGTACAATCGCCAAGCAGTAGGTCCGTGTTTTCGAATCCTTCAATTCAACTAATCGGAGACCACCTGCTATTGTGTACACTTCCAAGGTATGATGGTATAGGCGGCAACATAACCCAGGTGTTTTGGGGCAAAGGGTGCCAGAATATCATTAATAAACGAATGCTTTGGGCAATCGCCATAAATGTGACCCATGTTAGTATTGAGGGGAGGGGGCTCATCTCCAGAGCCAAGCGATTTATTGCCCACCTCAGAGAACACAGATAGCCTACCTAATGTAGAAATGGCAAGTGATATCCAGCATTGTATTCTTTTCTTCATGGCAACTTCATTCCCCCTTCATGATCGTCACCCATAATCAGGTTCATATCACGTAAAGCCAAAATTGATAACGTCGCATATTGCAATGCAAGATATCATTTTTTTAGATCGGCTATTCACAAAGCCAGATGGCATCAAGGCGAAGTGATTCCTTTCGAAAACAAATTGTAGGTTTTAATCTTTGCACCTGTACATTCGATGCCCTTAGACCTCTTTCAAAATGAAAAATGTTCTTACAAGTATTCATTTCGGTACTAATATAAATGATTCACTATTCCTGGTCCTGCAAAGGTTTTATAATCCATCATTTTAGTTTTCTCCTTTAAAATGATAGTAGGTTCAGTGATCATAAAAAAATCTCGATAATAGCAATACTTAAATGTTTCTTGAAAGCATCTCCATATTTTGAATATTATGTTTATTTCCATAAGGAGAAGCCAACTTTTTTGTCATAATAAACATTATTTAGTCCTTGTAACCAAATAGTTTTAAAGAACTTTTATTTTAGCAATGAATATTGCAGTTCACCTATGCTAAAGAACATTGGAGAAATGTAAAAATCTTACACCCAGGCAGTTCTTTTACAATGCGAAGCAAACATAGATGTGTGAGAGACTTGGTTTTTAAATTATAATTTTATATCTCTTGATTTTCTAGATTTTTTTCCAACAACCTTTACACCATAAACTCTATGCTTTTCTATATCAGTGGTTTTGTAATCTTTAACATGAGCGTGAAGTTTTGAACTGGATGCGAGGATAACAGACGCCTTCGCCCTTTGTTCCAATGTCCTATTAGGCCTACATAAATATAAGTATTAATTATTGAAAAAGTAACGGATGTTTAATCTATTATCGCTTTACAGGAAGACACTCAGGCAATTTGAGCTGGTCTGCGATGTAGCAATGATGTGTCAATCATTTGTCAATTAAGTTTTTGAAATCCTGTGTGAAGTGGCCTGTTAATACTCAATATATTAGGCAATGAACTTTTGAAGTAAATAATTACTAACGCAATATACCAAACACATGACGGAATATTAGCCTTTAGGGCGATCCGTCATGGGTAACGCCTTTTCCATAGAAAAACTGCGGTTGACAATTACAGTAACCGACCCTTGGTTCATTACTCCATATGCAGTTGCTTCAAGAGGCAGCAGGCTTGTTCACCATTCTGGTACAAAACAGCCTATCACCTTACGTCTTGGGGGGGGGGAGGGGGAGGGGGAGGGGAGGGGGGAGGGGGGAGGGGGGGGGTTAAATAACAACTTTAAACAATTTCTGAAATAAGTGCTGGAAATGGGGGGGGGAGTCAAATTACTGATTGTGCATTGGGGGCCGGCTAGACCTTCCAGTTTATTCTGAGATAAACTGCTATCAAAATGTCAACCTTCGTGGCCATTTATCAAATGTTTAAATTGACATTTACTTGCTACCAGCTAAGAGCAGTTCTCAACGAGGTTGAGCATAGAGTACTTTTTCCAAATGAAAATAAAGTTGTGGAGTGTTGGACCATGTAAGCATTGCTTCTAGTGATCTAAAAATTCACACTTTGATGGGTCAAACACAGCCCTATTACTTTAACCTTGGATTTATAGAAATTTCCAATAGGCTCACACCTTGGCTATCTTTTTGTAGAAATTTACCCCAGTTTTCCTTTTTTAGATAGTTTCACCTCACCGTGTAACCTTTTCTGTGTTGATGTCACTACATAACACTTTTGTGTTGGTGTGTCGTAAAACTACATCAAAGTAACTATTGCGGGGAATGTTGTCTTGCCCTCAACAAATGTATTTTCAACATGCATAAGGCCTAATGGTTTCAACTTAACAACGTTTTGTGCCAAAAACTGATAAATTTAAATTAATAATAAAACATTAAACTTCACTGTAAATCCACATTCACTTGCTTCAAGTTCAAATTTTGAAGAAAATGTGTCATATTATATTGTTACCAACCTTACAACCAAACACTGGATTTAAACGAAATTTCAAAAAAATCTGCTGAAATGTTCTTTTCTAACACATCAGGGCTATTCTTTCTCTTGGGTTTATTGCTTCAATTTTAAAATTTTTCGATCGTTAGGAAGTTTTCCTATTTGAGACTTCTGTAGCGCACAATCTCTTTACTGCTGTATGCCTAGTACATTTTGGGCATCCTGCGTTACCGGTATCTTCTTTAAACTTTTATAGATTAACCTAGTTATGTCTGAGATAGTTGAATAATAAACTATAAAAGAACTAATATGTGAAAAACTTTTTAGGTAAATGAAAATCTATGATAGAAAAGAAGTGACAGTGCAAATCCTTTAAGCCTGATTGTTGTTCCCATCGGAATGTGAAAATTTGGACAAACTAAGGGCAGAGGATAATGTTGGGGAAAAGTCTTTTTGGTGCAGCGCGACACCGTGATGGTTTCTGGGGTGGATTTGAGGGGGAGAAGCCTTTGAGATTGTAGCATATCAATGGGTGAAAAATAAGGTCCTAGGAGAGGTAAAATATTTTAACACTTAATCCAACTCCTTACTTACAAAAGTTGTAGTGGAGAGGCAATGACTACAGCGGGGAAAGCGGCAAAAAACCACCTCTCGTCCCCCGTAGAGCCGCCACTGGCTGTGCCTCCCACTTCAGTTACATTCCATGAAAATTTACACCTACCTGTATTTGGGAAAGATAAATATAAAATACTAAGATTCACATTCAGAAAAAGCAAAAAAAAAAAAAAAATGATTTGCTACACTGTGTGATGGACAGGAAAGGGGAAATTGACAAATGAGTAGGCTAAAAGTAATTACAAAAAAAAAAAAAAAAAACGATCCTTCATTAATTAAACATCATCATCAAGCTAATTTTTTTAAGTGGCATTACCTACAACAGTCACGATAAAGGTGCACACCCCTATATTCCCCGCAGCATCGTAGGCTAACACACTGACTTCCGTCTCCCCAATCCTGAACTCTGACCCAGACTCTGGCTCGGATTCGATGTGATCAACCTCTCCTGAGTTGTCTTCAGCAACAGGGTCTTCCCATGACACCACAGCAAGGGCGCTTCCCTCATCTGTGTTCGTTGTGATGTCATTCGGACAAGTGACTAAAGGTGGTTCTGTCTCTGTATTATGATATGGGAAAACACAATAGTCATAAATTTCAAATACTATACAATAGGTTCTAATTAAAGACTACCGTTTTAACTTATTGACGGATTTCCACTGCATAATATGTTTTAATACCCCTGGCAAAAAGCAATAACAACGTTATGAATTACAGTAACTATTCTGATTGTAGCTAACATACAAGTTGGGGAGCCTTTCGGTGATTCGTAACCAACAAAATGGCCTGAAATGGCTCTGAATATTCATTGACTGAACATTGCGTTACCTATTGGAAGGTTTCTACTCATCATGCACGTCTGTATCCACAAAGTAGCTCTTAAAGGCCCAGTTCTCTCACCCCTAACAGTACATATTCTCCTAACCTTCTTAATGAAGCCCCTCCCACAACTGTCTGAAATTCATCCTCATCCAGAAACTGTACAATCTCACTTTATTGCTTCAAGGTGAGTATTGAAAAACTCAATTTATATAATCAAAACACTCTCAGTACTGTTCAGGCTGTGTGTTTTGATACTCTGCATTGTTTGAATTAGCTGTCAATCAAAGAGCTGAGCCAATTAAGAATTTCTTTACCCCGTACCAAAATTTTAGTTTGGGGTGAGAGGTTTGGCCCTTTAAATGGTTCTCCTTCCCTCATTATGAGACTCAAGACATTGCTTACTTTGATTCGCAGAGGTTCACAATGCTTGGCTTCCAGAAGACTTTGGCTGGGCCATAGGAGCCCCTGGATGACACGCACGAAGGTTTTGTGCTCAAATTGTTATGCAAATTGCTAAATTGTCATAAGTATTTTACTCAGTGAGACTCCGTCATCGAAGTTTGTTCCTAAAGTTTGGGTAACCCCTGAAAAAACATGTCCTATTAAAAAAAGGCTTACCTCCAGGTTGATTTTGAGGGTTACCATTTTCAACTTCAAATGTAACAGATACTATAAAAAGATAACAGAAGTAGAAATTGATCTTACTGTCCAGGTTTAGTGATTGAATAAAAATGTTTTCTGTTTTGACTTTTGTACAGTTATTGTGCTGCGTTCGTCTTCCCAGTTTTTGTCTGTAGGGAGAAGACTTTTTAAATACGCTCTGGGTTTTTAAACTTCTTTCTTTCACATGAAGCTTACGGATTTTTGCATTTGGAATTATTCTGTTGAATATTGAAATTGCATGTTGTGGAAAACGAATGAAACGAACGAATTAACAAATTTCTAAATAATGAAAACATAACTGAGAACAAAGTTTTTAATTTCTGTCCTTTTCAACCTGCACCTTGTGTAAACAAGATTTAAGCGGACGTTTGCCCACATACGTAAGAAAAAAAAAACACCTTTCCATTAAAAATCAATTCACCGACATTGGGGCACCATGGAAAGAGCATGTTATTAGCATTACCAACTAGTAAGGTTGACAGAAAAGAATTTCGGTGGATCTTCATCCCAGTAAGAAATTCCTTCGGAGCCCTTCCATATTATTTTAATGAGCTCCGAGTGGTTCTTAATTGTTTTTTTTTTTAAAGTTTGGTCCATGCAAGGATAATTTTATAATTCCGGTCTGCCCTTTAAGATTTGTCTTATATACATTAACAACCAGTGGCGTAGTTAGGATTTTTTCCAGGGGGGGGCAAAGGTATGAAATTTCCCCAAAACTTTTCCCGGTCAACGTGTATGTATTTCATATGAAATATGCAAACTTACAAGTATAACATTACCATGTCATTTTGTAATATTACCTGCATTTTAATCTTGAAGTAAAACATAGAGCAATCGGAATAACAAAGTATATTATTTTGGTAAACAATATCTTGTTTATTTGTATGTATACTAACGCAGTGGCGTACGCAGGATTTCTCTGAAGGGGGGGGGGGGGCGGGCATGGTCTAAGGGGAGGGGTGTCCGGAAATTTTTTGACGTTTTCAAGGAGCCTAGATGCAAAATGGTGCAAGATTTTCGACTTTGAGAGGAACAGTGTTAAAAGTTGAATCGTGGTGGTTCATGAGGATAAAACTGAAACTTTTGTGTCTTGACATGCATTTCCTTATGCCATTTATGCTACCTTACGAAGAAAAACTTGTCATTAAATTTGCACACATTTAGGAGTCAAAATAAAAGAGCATTGATCGGTATTTGTGGTTTTTCTTGGCCACAAAATGTTATTTTGTCATAAAGATTGTCTTAGCGGAGCGCCACCATTGGCTGGCGCGGAGCGTAGAGAAAATTTGGAAAAATCAGACCCCTTAGATGGCCGGAAATAGCATTTTCCAGGCTAATACGAAGGATCTAGCCAGCCGCTTTCTTCTTTTGTCGTTTGCAATAAAATGCTCACTTCAAAATATGTTCGCAAACTGCAAAGTGATCAGAGAGTTAAGAGCTAATTTTACCCCCAAAATGTAATTTTGCCCAAAAGACCGAGCGAAGCGCCACCATTGGTTGGCGCGGAACGTAAAGAAAATTTCGAAAAATCATACCCCTCAGATGGTCAAAATAGCGTATTTATGCTTGTAAAGAGAATCTAAACATGTAGTCTTTTTATCGATGCCACCAGTGGGAATCAGAGTCTACCTTTTTAGGTAAAAATTGGAATTTGACAGAATTTGCCTAGGTCTATTTGTAGGAATTAAAAAAAAGTTGGCATCACTGAAAGACCTTGCAGGGACAATCCTTCCCCTTTGAAAATTTTTGAAAAATTGGGTGCCCTTATAAGCAATCTGGTGCCACATATGCTATCTTTTGAAGTAAAATCTGTGTTAATAAAGTTAGACTACGTATTTTTAAGAACAAAGAAAAAATGGCATCTGTGAGGGGGGCATGGCCCAATGGTCTCCCCTTCGCCTGCCACTAAGGAGGCCTAGTAGTGGCTCGATCACACCAGATATCCTGTGAGAAAAGCAGTCTGTTAAGTGTAGAAGGCTACAAGGTACTCATTGTCCATTTATTGTTACACTCAAAGTGAGCAGAAAGCTATTTTCCCGAACTAGCTTGTAAGCCTCCAAGGATAAGGCTAAATAACAAAATCTAAGTGTGCCAACGGATCCCGTTGATTAACTTTAAGTTTATCGTTGGCCATGGATTGCTTCAGCCCCATCCATCGTTATGTACACAGAGTAAAAGCGTACAGCTACTGCTGGCTTGTAGAAGAACATAACAACCTCGGGGTCTACGGTAGTGACTTGTCAGTTTTCACATCCTTTCACTGAATTCCCAAAGTATCACCTGAATAACAGCTTCCTGTGCACTGAAATGCACTGATCATAACCCCCGTGCGTATACAAGCACAAGAGAACATTCAATCTGTTAAGCGGCGAGGACATTTCTGTGGAACGCGAATTGAGCCGGTTCATGCGACACTGACGAAATCTGAGTTAATTTGTTGCATGAAAATACGAATTATGTATTAGAAATGTCTCAATTTCTTATTATAACAAAGATTTTGAGAAGTTTTTGCAATAATAAGAAGATTCATCAAATTTCCCCATTTTCATCAAATTTCCCCAAAAATTTTTTCAGGGGAGAAACTTGCCCCCCTGTCCCCCCAGTAGCTACGCCACTGTTAACAACGAAAGAGAACCCTTTGATTGCAATTTTGAGGTAATAAAGTACCCCCAATTTCTCAAAGGCGAGGGGCACCAACTTCGCAAATGGTGGAAAATCCCCATTCTACCTTTAGAAATGGATCCAGCCTCAATGTCCTGTGTTATGGAATTAGGGGTTGTGAACCTAAAGCGTCAGTACCCCTTAAACTGTCATACAAAGATTCAATAAAACCCGACACATATTTATAACAGAAGCCAAAAATATTTGAAGGGCACGTAAACGTTCGAGGCGATGCGCACTGTCCAACAGGAAATTTCCTTACTGGCTAACCATAGCCCTGATTTATAACCTAATCCCGAACTCTAACAAAGAATACAGTAGATTCAATGCAATTGCAACAACCAATCTAGAAACACCTTGTTGAACAGTGAGCATCTACCCGACCGTTCTTCTACTACCATTATAATACCATTTTCATTATCTTTAACGAACTTTTTTTTTATAACATCATTGGTATACTTGGTATACCCAAAGTAAAATGAAACCAATATCTCCAATTATCATCTCCCTAGGATCCTACCTCATCCACTCCGTTCCAACAATTTCTCATCCAATCCTCCTCTCGCCTCTTCTCCCCTGCCTCCTTATAACAACGCCGTTGACCCCACAATTTGTGTCAGGGGCACTTTGGCCCTTTCCCTCCTGGAACTTACCTTCCGTGACAGAAGCTTCACCTACAGGGATATCTCCTAAATGGTTATCTTCCGTCTCTGAGTTCAGAACTGACAAGACGTCGGAGGCAGTTGCAGATTCAACCTCCTCCTGCAGTTGCTCGTCGTTTTCTCCAAGTTTGATTTGTTTTGCGGATGGCGTGGCACCGTTAAGATGAACCCAAAAGTCAACGATAACACTTCCTTGCCTGAAAGAAGAACAGTCAATTAACAATATAAAAATGTTCCATGTTTACAGAATTTAGAACTTGAAAAATCTTCGATAGGCATCACAGAACTAAAGAAAAGCTACGTCATGCCCACTGGGGTTCGAGAGGCACAGCCACACACTCTATTGTACAATTTTTCATACTAAAACTTTGTCTGAAAATGCCACACTTTCAAAAACGTGTTCAGCTAAAAGCACTTGTTTATTTGCCTTCACCTCATGAACACGTCCAAATGAGCGAAACTTTACTCCACTCCTCCCTCTTTTTGTCTTCACAGAGTAGGTAGTGAGGCGCATCAGCTGTGGCAAAGGGGAATCTTCACTAAGAACGTTTGCCCTGGTGTCCCCTACTCAGCCCCCAAAGTACAGTGGCCTGACGTGAGTTTTCAAGGCAAAGTAAATAAAAAGTAACCCTCGAAACAGATTGAACGGTTCCCAAAATTTTCAAAGTAAAGCAGTTTTCAGTGAAACTTTTGAGAGCAGCTCAAGCTTGTGTAGTGTCTATTTCTACGCAACCCACTGGCCCACAAGTTTAAACCAAATCTGTCACTACTGTGCAGTCATCACGCATAGACTTTTGATTTAATTGACTGCATGCACTTTTTCTTGCCTCAGAACCGTACCCGTGAAAACAAGTCACCAGCACTCACCCATTCACTGGGAATACAATTTTTCTAAAACAGAGTCCACATTAATACGATGTGGAGACTTCACTTCAAGGACATTTGACTCGATTACACTTTCAGATATGAATGTATACATGTTTGGTGACGAAATAGAAATATAAATAATACAAACAGAAATATGCTGAAACCTTGGAACTTTGGGGGATTTTACCCCTTAACCCCACCACGGGCCCTGAGACAAGCCCCTTGAACCCACATGCAAAGGCCCACCCTTCATGCGAAATTATGTCCCAACGGTTTTTCGTGCCCCCATCCCCTCTACTTTTGAAACCCTGGTGTTGCCACTCTTAGCAGGGGAAACAAACCAGTGATCCACAACTGAAAAAGCCATGGCGGCCCGACTTAAGCCAATTGGTTGGAACTGAGCCAAAAACCTCATCTAACCAACTAACAAACCTTTAAGTTTGATATGTTAACTGAACATATGATTATGCATGTCCTCACCTGAATTGTTCAACTGTAGTTGAAATATATACGTTCGCCAAGTTGCTTCTCCGATATGTAGTATCTATCTGTGTTAAAAATAATGAACAGGAGAAATATCTAACTGAGAAATCTGAGGCACTTGCGGTATTCCCAAAAAATATTAAAGCAAAACATTTACGCTCAATTTTCTGAATTTACCGAACCTTTCTTATTACTGAGAGTGTTTTAAGTGTGGATATCAAGTCAGTGCCCACGGAGGTAGTGAGCCTGGGCCCTGTGATATCTATAAAGCGATAAATACTGTTGGTTTAGGAAACTTTTTTGAGTAAGAAGTTTTTAAGAATTAATTAAAAATTAATTATTTTTTTAATTTATTATTTAATCTAGGCCTCCCTTACCCTTAACTAAGCCACTGGAAATAAATAAATCGACGTTGTACTGTACGTTGAAGTCATATGAAAATTTTTTATTTGACCAACGCACACACAATATGAATACAGTACTGCCAAAGCTTATCAAAACGAAACTATTATGATATCAGAAGATAAACACAAAACCTCTTCTAAAAACTTCTTCTCTCGAGTCTTGTATACTTGAGATGACGAATTTGCAAAGTGCGAATCCCATGTCATATCTGTCAAGGTAATTTCTCCTCTCGTGCTAGACTCACCTGTGAGAAAGAAAATTCATAACTTAAAACCGCACAGTTAGGTATTGTGAACACTTCCCGAATGCAACAATTAAAATATGGTACCACTTACAATTTCTTTCAAAAATGTTTATAAAAAATTCAAAAAGAAAACAAATTCATCGCAAAGTCATTTATATTTCCCTTTTATTGTTAGGCCTCACTTTGATATGGAAGTGAAAGGCATACGTATTGACGAAAGGTGGGAAGCCATGTCATAAACTGTTCATTTTGGATACACACCCTTTTAAGTATTTTCGAATATGCTAAAAAACACTACCTAGAATCCGTACCAAACCTTTTGTGAGAAGTAGACTTCTTCTATGTTGTGAGTCAATTGCATTCACATATATACTTAGCCTGTAGAGATACCCTTTTCTCTGTTAACAAATTTTACGGGTGCAACACAAATGTGCGACAATTTCATACATCTTTATACTATACTATAAACTATACTAAACTAAACTACAGCCTAATTGTGTCACAGACGTACAACTTATGTATTGATTTCCGACTTGCGTCATGTCTGGAGAAAAAACAAAGATTACATTTTCGTTCCACTGACCCCAACTAAAAATATATATTTTGTTCATATATGGAAATATCTGGCGGTTATAGACTTTTATATGGTCAT
Source organism: Holothuria scabra (assembly GCA_037179385.1). Taxonomy (NCBI): domain Eukaryota; kingdom Metazoa; phylum Echinodermata; class Holothuroidea; order Aspidochirotida; family Holothuriidae; genus Holothuria; species Holothuria scabra. The sequence goes on along the minus strand of CM074179.1, from coordinate 62,789,636 downwards.
ATGAAGCCAGATCTGACACATTATATACGTATCTTGATAAGCTGAATCCCGTTTGGTATGACAATGTAAAGCCAAATTTAACTTGATGTAATGTCATGACACATATACATATGAATGTTCGTATTGCCATAACATGACAGATATATCTTCACATGATTATTTGCCAGAAGAGCAAGGCTTCTGATAGCTTTACACAAAGTTAGTGTACTAATTAATTTTGGTAACTAATGGTAATGTACTAATTAATTTTGGTCCATATATTGTCCAGATAGGGCCCGAATATAAATCTCAATGTGGTACATATATAGATTTGCCTTATATGCACCATGTCTGTCACATAAAAAAAAAAAATCCATGTCTGGTCCAGATATGGCCGGGACATGGGCCTGGATTAAACATTATGGATTTGCCATGTATGCGCCATATCTGTTCCATATAATATTTGAACCATAACAAATTTTACATTGGCCATACATTCCTTTATGGTATTGCAAGTTATATTTGCCCAATTTTTGTTTCCATACCTGGAACAGATTTGATCTAGATATCAATTCTCATATTTGGCTCATGAATGGATTTTCAGTTACAATACGTTTGTGAGAATTTACTGATATAGCTCGGTGGCTGCAGGCAATAGAATTCACCTCCCTTGTTCAGAATGCACTCTTCGATTGGTTGACTAATCAGTATTCTGCATTTGTTAGAGTTGGTTTTGCAACACCCCAAAGGAGTTCGTTTATTATTTTGATATCATATATGCACGGATTCATTCCTAACTCCTTTTTCTCTTATTTTGTTCAGAAAATTTTATATTTATTGTGGTGATTGATTCCTGGAAACGACAGTTCATAGCTTCCATTGAAATTCTGTCACATGAACAGAAATTGTAATAATGAAATTTATATGACTTTATCGGTACTTACCAACGACCAGTACATCGGCATCTGAAGAACGATAGAACAAACATTTGTGTAATATGAAAGAAACGATAACCCGTTCTCTAAAATGACTTTAAAATAATGATCGTAATATTGAATTAAGGTTTATATGGTAAATCTCTTGGCAATGAAGGCATTCTGAGCTTTTGATAGCATTGCATATATTTTTATATCCTTCTCTATTACTCCTTTCATATTTTTAACTTTCCCCGGGGACATCTTGAAAGTAAACGTCTTATTAATCTTTTAACCATCCCTTCAGGCTGTTTTATGATTGCCAGAAATGGTCAAACAGGGCAAGTTAGCGTGGCCGGCTGTAAACTATGACAAGTGAACGTGTTTTAAGCCCTAGATTTTTTCCATTACCAACATGCTATTGCCTGGCTAAACAAGCCTGAAGTCTTACAAGGTACTAAATGAAGTGCAAAACTTTTCAGGTGTGAAAGAATTTTTCAAGGAGGGAAATATACTAATATTTAATAATTAAATGCAACGATATTGTTTCATCTTCTTGTGGTGGAAATGTTACTTTGAATACCCTTCCCTCCCTACTCCTTCAACACAAATGTTGAGAATAAATACTTCGAATTGGGAAGAAAAATAAAACAAACTCATATTGTTAACAGTTGTAATATACTTACAGGTGATGCCATCATCCACAACTGTAAGGGAATTAGAAAACAGTGTAAAAGAGGGTGGAATGTACCATTGAATTGCTCGCTTTCCTAAACCTAAGACTTGCCTCTGGACCCCATATAAGTGTCAGAGGCAACATTCTCCTCAGGACACAGGGGCGGTGAGACAACAGGGGGAGTGGGAAACCAAAAGGGAATGGGGCATTAAGGGCTACAGGGACATTGACGATGAACGAGAAAGAACCACGGACTTATATACATGAACAGGGCATGCAACATGTCCGTCCTACCCGTAGATGGTCGCCAACCGCTGGGACAAAAAATGCGCACCAAGATGGCCACCGTGAAGCTATAAATCTTCTGATTTGACAAAAACTCTGCAATATTTTAAACAAAAGTTGAACTTGAATGGGAAATAATATCATATTCCTGCAATATGTGAAGTGATTTTGACCTTGCATTGCCATGGTCCACAAATATTTCAACTCTCTTGCAAAATGTGGCAATATACTTGAGCAAGTTCAAACTTTAACACAAAATATAGCAGATGGCCATCTTGGTGCGCTTTTTCTCACACGTGCGGTAGCAACAATGTACCATGTAGCATGCTCTGTCCATATATAGGAAGTCCGTGGAAAGAACGAAAAGAAAGCTATAGGCTACGATCATTAACAATTAAAAGTAGGAGTGATCATTGGGTTGAATATCTATAAGAGCCATTTGAATGTTGTAGTGGACTAATGGTAAAGGCTGTAAGGAATTTTGAATAACTTAATTGTACTAAAATTATTCTGATGAAATTACTATACAGTTTTGATGCGTGGGTGTAATATGCAGGATACAAACTGACAAATAGCAATGGACAGATAATGTAGTGATCTTTTCAATGTAAACTTTTTATTTAGATGTTGATTTACCGTTTCCCCCTTTATCACAAAAGTGAAAGAAAATTGAGTACGTGTGATGATGCCAACATGAAGCTTAATTTGCGTTTTTATTTTTAGATTTGCTTATAATGTAAATAATTTTGAGGGCAATTATGCATCGCTAAGACAGTTACAATTCTTAACACCTAATCAACTGTTTAAAACTCATGCTGTGACGTCGCTTCTTGACAAAGCAACATAGACACTCCAGTACATCAAATACGGTATGAGGTGTAACTGATATCTGAGTTTGTTACATGATCTATGGCCTCAAATGAGCTATACTTTCATTGTATTCACACTGCGTGGAAAGCAATTAACACATGTTGACTGGCCTGTTAGCTAACCCCAAATGTTGCGTAGTTTTTTTGTGTATTGAAACTTATCTTTTACTGTCAATCAATAAATCAGATATGAAACTTGACTCAATCAAGTCTGCATGTAGTGGGCTTCTTTTCCTCCCTGAAGCCATAAGAGTTAATCAGGCAGAAATGAAAGATGTAACAAAAAGTAAGAGGGAATGTTTCATCATGTCATACTTTTGCGGACACAATCCTAGGTTGTTGCTTCATTGCATATCCTTGTGAGCATACCAGGCCCCAAAGTGTAACCAAAACACTTACAGTACATCATGTTTAATATGAGTTCTCCACATGTTTGCTGGGGGTTGTAGAATATGCCCACGGTATTCCCCGCCTGCCGTAAGAAGCGACTTAACGGGAGGACTTGAAATTTATTTGAACATTATGACTTTATATTACACATTTGTGTTTGTGTGTCTCATCTGACTAAATTAATATGAGCTACTCCTCATTTTTTCCAAATTTTATGCCAAATTTGAATGCCAAGGAAAATTTTTGCAGATTATGGGGAAAATGTAGTTTGAGGTGACGAATGGCCAACTCTTAACATTAATGATGTAATAAGCTGAAATTTTTTTGCCATTCTCCACCCCTCCCCCAACCCCCCAAGCCACCCCCCCCCCCCAAAAAAAAACCCTCCAAAGGTGTTAAAACAGCAATTCAGCATGTATCAGTTTCTTATTTCCTTTACTAGCTTGAACGAAAAACCTATTGCACAGCTGTATCATCAGTTACTAAAATCTACCAACCCCTTCCTTGTTCAGTAGTGTAATCAGGATCATGGGGTTCAGATTGATCAATAACCACAATGCACTCTCTAAAAGGTTGGTTAAAAACCTTACCAACACTGGTAAGGTGTGTCAAATACCTGAAATTTGTAAATAATTACCCAGTAATTGTTGATCAATGGGTTATCCAAGAGGTATTTTACGACTTAATTGGGTAACCAGTTTGTGGGGTAACTAAATAAAGAACAAATATTGGGGAAACTTTACCCAATTTCAGGTATTTGACAAACGTGACCTGTGTTGGTGAATTTTTAAGCAACTTTTTAAGAGTCCGTGTAGGCCTAATGACTTCGCAGATATAAGGGTTGGAAAGGAATGTTGGGTTCCACAAAATGATTCAGATTTTTATTTGGTAATAAAAGATCAAACTGTCAGAGCATATTTAATATAGGCCTACAAAGACAGACTATAAAAACTGCGTTCGCCTTGCAAACACGCCCACATGTATCCTATTGGTTCATGAATAAGCTGACGTCAGTATTTAATGATTTCATTTCCAACTCCATGATACACGTGTTCATGTATTTACTCAGTGACGTCATGTTCATAGGGTCTTTAACGACAGCGACATTAATAACTCACCGACTATCATGACAACAATTACAACTGCGGCCGCAATTACCAAGGCGATGGCAAGAAATGTGATGCACAAGCAGACCGGGCTTATCAGCGATCTATCTTCTTTATCGTGTACTTCGACGTCATCTTTTTGTTGCGAGAGTGTGGAAAATGATCGGTGAGAATCAGAGAAACGTGCTTGATGGTACTGGGGATTGTAATTATACACTTTATCGGTGACGTCATCGGGCATGTAAGCTGGATTATGGCGAGCTCCGTAGGCGGCATATCGCTGAAAAATGAAATGTGGAAGGCCATTAACACTCTACCAAATGTTTGTACTTTAAAATTCTTGTGAAACCCTAAGTGTGCGAACCTCAACCCCCCCCCCCCCACCCCCTCCTTCGCCGATCTCTAGGAGATGGGTATTATCCAGATTAGAAGGTAGCATTGGTTCCCAGCTAGGTACCCCAAATTCCGATTTTGACTATCCGCACCATTTTAATGTGCATAAATTATGACATTGTTTATTCATATCTATTTCTTGATTGAAACATACATATCCTCTTATTTGATCAGCATTCATTTCATAACGTTTACTGTTGACATAACATTCCGATCACATCAAACCTCGAAAATGCTTGCATTTTAAAACAAACTGCAACTTTTTTGATTCAACAATTCTTTCCGTCAAATCGTCCCCTTTCTGCCGTACTGACAAATCGCAGAATCAAGAATTTCATTAATCTGTGGATCTTGTATTTCACATAGTGCTAATGTTGTCTTATTTGGAGAATTTTCGCCCTATTCATCGTTTTTATGTTTGGAATTGTAGAAAATAATGTATTTTATAAAGTCGTTGCAATTTTTTTAAGGCTGAGGTGAACAGATTACGGCAAAAAATGTATTTGTCACTACGCCAAAATTGCCAATTTTTTACATTCGTCACTAAGCCAATTTTCGATTCGTCAGTGCACCAGAGAGGGGACGAAATAAAGTTCCTTTTCGATTTTTCCTTGAACAGTTGAATAATATGAGCGAATTAAACATGTATGTTTTAGTAAAGCATACCTGTATATCATATTCAGTATATTACTGAAGTTAAACGTTACGTTAAAATAAGACGGTATCATTAATGGAGCATGACGATTTTTGTAGCCGATGGGCGCTAAAAAGCTCCTCAACTGGCCGTCGTTGCCATTCTGTTGTTTCTATTGTAGCCTTTAGATTAGGGATAAGGTTAAAGATTGTCGCTACTGATCCCCATTTAGGAAATTTCTGTATAATGTAGAAGTGGATTCGCATCGATTCATTTTTGAGAATAAGTTCCCGGCAAAGGTTGCTTCTTAATTCTTTATATAATGACGAACGAGCTTACAATGTCTGTACATGTAAACAAATACTTGATGGTATTTTCTGTTGTAAGATTGTTTTTATGTAAAAAATAAAATTTTCATACTTTCGAAAATCTTTTCGTACGTACGCAATTTTCCTTCGTTCGTTCCAAAAAACATTTCGAATATAGAAAAAATGCTCGTTCGAAAACCTGTTCGTACGAATACTTTTTTCGAAGGTACGAAAGCTTTTTTTTTTTTTTTAACGTGACAACAATACGCTTCAGTACTTTTACTTTGGAAATAAAAATAATAAAATGAAATTCATTGGTTAAGGTTGCACAGTTTTCAGTGACTCTGATTCTATCAAAATGATTGGACCAATGAGTGTACACTCTGAAAAACTTTTTTAACAATTAAACACTTACTTGCCCCCACTTTGTAAACCCTGAACATTATAAGCAATTTAATACTAAATGTGTAGCAATTAACGTTTAACTTCAAAACATGTTTAGCTATTACACATTTAATTTTTATTACTAAATGTGTGTACAACATCTAGCCTGAATGTGCTTACAAACAGGGGACAAAAAAGTGCTTAGAAAAACTTTCGATTCCTAAACACCCTTTTAAATTGTATTTCTACGGAATCAACGCCGTTGAAACGAACATATCTTCCTTTTTTTGATGGATGTGACTACATTTGATATTTTAGTAATTCTATGTGAGTGTAGAATTAGAGGAACAATTTCAATTTGTTTTGTCAAAATAATTCTGCACCCCAAACGGTGCATTTACTTCTTAGTAAAGATCTTAGTTAAGTTCATGATTAGCCAGTTATGCTGTTTGCATACAAACAATTATTTATTTAACCTAGTAAAGATATTAATGAATTCTCATGTAACATTCCTTAGCACGATAATTAATGTTTCTCTACCTTGAAAGACCTTTTCAGTATTTTTCAAAAACAACTCGGTACAGAAAGGTAAATTGACGTGCTTCAACAAAATGATATCTTCCTCCCTTTATTCCTTGTTAAAGTGTTTCCTTGTTTAAAAAATTAGTCAAACAGTGCCACTGACTTCATTTATACCTGGACAGAACATGAAATTGTTACGTGTACAATCTGTCCGTAGTTTGTCGCCGCCGAATGGGACAAAAAGGCCCACCAAGATGACCGCCGTCAAGTAATAATTTGTATGATTTCGACTACGATTCTGTAATCTTTTAAACAAGTTTAATTAAATGAGAAACAGTATCATATTCCTGTAAAACATGTATGGGTATTTTGACCTTAACTTGTAAAAATCTCCATAGTAGACATCCATTTTGCTACGCCCTTAGACAAATCCGGAGAGCAAGTGATGGTCTGATTTTAGTCGGCCATGACTGGGGTCCGTCACCTTTCAATCTTTCAATTTCCTCGGTTACCTGTCTTATGGATGGTTGAACACTAATTTGTATACCGATTCTTTCAGTTTCACTGAAAATTAGGGCTTTAAATTCATGTAGACAGTAAATGACGATGATTAAAGGCTGATGGACCTCACTAATGGCGGCCTACAATCACTGAAAATAAGCGTTGATAGGATTTGTCTACACTCATACGCCCGAAAAATGTTATTCTGCCCGAAAGACTGTCTAAGCGGGAGCACAGCGATTAATTGGCGCCGAATGAACAGAAAATTTTATGATCACTTAGATGGCGGGAAATTCCATTTCCCAGGCTCGAAAGTCAGATCAGTAGTTAGTTTCAGCCTTTGTTTAATAAATAATCAGCAACTTCCTAAGTAATTCGACAATTAGGCCTACTAGACAAAATGTGCACTACCATTAGATGAAACAGTCTTCATTCTGTCGAAAGAAACTGTTCAACGGAATTGAAAATATGCTAATGTTTCTTTTTATTGAGACTTTTGACAAATTTTAAGATCCACTGACTTCATGAAACTGTATATGTGACTGCCAGAACTTCATACTATGAATTTTACTTCTAATATCTTTGGCAGCATGGTAAATGGCAAACTGTTGGATACTGCATCTGGAGACCCCCATGTCTGTAGGTATAATTAATTTGAAAATTGGAAACGTCCCAGTGCTTTCTTCAACCTTCTCCAGAATATTTCACAACTTAGGGCTAAAATTTGCGCCACTGCATTATAAAGTGTAGCTGAGAAAAATCCACAAGCTGCCCGAATGTGTCGAAAATGTTTGTCATCATTTTATTTCCTGAACAAATTTTACTTTGAAGATAGACTGGTGTTCTGGTTTTCGGATATTGTTTGGCGAGTATTCAGAGAGTTTAACCTGCCATTTCGGGCATTGCGTTGCGCAAGATTTAAAAACGTGTGTGAAGTGATGGGAGATTTTTAAGACTCAAGGGACTACCCTAATTTTTGAAATTCCTGAAGGGAGGCCCTCACCTTTTAAATTTTTGAAAATTAGTTATCCTATCAGATGCCGCTATGCTACCTTTTGACTTAAAATTTGGAGTGTTAAAAAAATTGCTTATTTTTAGGGATAAAAAATGGCATCAGTTAGGGGGCTGCAAAGACAGCTGCAATAAGCATGATACCGTGTTGGGTTTGACGACGAAATAATCACCGCTTTTAAAGGGAGATTGTTTAACCCTTCGTATTTTTTAATATTTCTTTTCTGTTTTTGGAGGCTGGGCTATGCGAGGGGGCATGACCCAATGCCCCTCCGTAGGCAACTTATAACTTAATATGTAACTGAGCTGCGAAGTAAAACATATGACAAGCTAAATTGTGTATGGAACTTATATATTGAGTACAGAACTTTTTCCTCTGAAATATTCATTTGGGCATTATAAAGGCATCCATCTACTCTGACGTCGACACTAAGTCGACGAGTGTTTTATGGAAGCAATTTTTGATACGAGAAAGAGATCGAATTGCAAGGAAAATTTATCAAAAGCAGAATAACTGATGTATAATTTAGCCATTTTGTGAGAGAGTTTTACAGTAATTCTCTTGCTTACATAAACTAAGGGAGTGTTTCCAACCGTGGTCTACCGAATCTGTCGCGAATATGTTTACTTATGTTGTTTTTTATGCAAAAGTTTACCATTAAGGTCTTTTTGCAACTATATACTTCTAGATTCCGGGGAAGTACACTTTAATGATCTTGAGAGCTGCGTTTCATAAGGTTTTGATATTGAAAATTTGTATGAATTCGAAAAAGTTTTTATTTTCAAGAGTGAAATTGACCGACTGCGTGGTCAAGTGGTAAGAGAATCAGAATTGCAGTAGGGAGGTTGGGAGTTCGAGTCCTGGCCGGGTCTGGGAATTCGAGTCCTGGCCGGGTCTGGGAGTTCGAGTCCTGGCTGGGTCATACCGAAGACTTTAGATACAGAACCTACTGCCCTTGTACTTGGTGCCCAGCAGAAGCAATGTAGAAGGGAAAATAAGCCAGTAATCCACAACTAAGGGAAAAAGTCCCTGGCCAGCTCGACTTGAACCAACTGGTTGGAAACTGAGCCGTAAAACTGCATCTTACAAACTAACTTCAAGAGTTAAATTACTCCTACAAAACTGGCATAACCTGTCGTGCACTGGAAAAGCAGATCACCATGCTCAACAAAGTAGTGTAAAAGCTAGGTCACTTGGGGGATGTAAGCACACAAAATGTGAAAAATAGTGTATATAGGGGAGCAATGTTAAGCCGTTTTTAAACAAGGTTTGAAAACATGGAGCTTGCATTAGACAAAAATATGATTCGAACCTTCCTATTGCGGAATTTGAAGTTTGGATACTGTTGAAGAATTTTACCAAATGAGAAAATCCGAAATTGTTCGGTGACTGAAAATCGTTGCATGGTTAAATAAAACTAGCCGCACACTTCACGATTTTGCACACCGCAACTCATCTCGATCGTCGGATCCCCTACGGTCGTGTAATGTGCGTGAGTCTGCGACAGTTTTAAGTCGCACCGACTTCAGTTGGGAAGAACCAACATGTTGGTTCTTCCCGACTGTAGTCGATTCGACTTTAAACATTACCAATCACAGTTGTAGGGAGGATCGAGTTGACTTGCGGTGTAGTGGTGAAGTGTGCGACTAGCTTAACGTTACGCAGCCCTGCGAACTGAGGCTTTTCAATTAAATTTAAAAAATGTCCAAAGGTTTTTTCATTTCACTTCAGACAGATATTAAAAAATCAAGGGCTTACGTTGAGAAAAATTTGAAATTTTATGAAAGGAAATTTTAGGAAACTTAAGGTGTCGCTTGATAACAGGGTATCTCATAGGGCAAAGTTCCGATATTTTTTTACCTTCCAGGTTTAGGTTAAGTTTCCAAAACTTTTAAGTTTTGACATCACTTCACCAGTAATTGCAATTTAGATTCTGTTTAAAGCTCCAATTTTACAATATCGAATGTGAAATGTGGAGCTTGAGTTGGTGAATATTCGTAATTAAAATAAAAAAAACGGGAAACCCCACTGTAGTTGACTGTTGCTTGATCATCTGGTATGAGATGGCAATTTCCGATTTCATTTTTCATTATTTTTCAGAGCCAAAGGGGTATTCAAACCTTGCTATCCTCCCCAAAAATCGAAAATGCACCCATTCACTTTACATTTGTACACAATAAATTTTTGAAGGAAGTTGCCATGTCTCCTTCCACAATCGAGTAGAGATTTGATTTTACTAGTCTGTCGGGTCTGAAGGACGAGAGCTACTGCTGATGACGGAAAACTTTCAAAATGTGACATAGCAAGCCAATTTTACCCCCAAACATACCAATAAGCTTTAAGATAATGAGCAAGTAGCGTCATAAATTTAAAAGGAACCACAAAATTAGAGTACGTCAAATTTACAAAACGACATGTCACATCACATTGTGAAAATATTACAAAAATAGCAAACCAGTGAAAATTGATATGCGAGGTGGGTAGTTCGTTTTGGGACTATGGTCATTACGCATACCGTTGTTGTAAACAAACAAATTCCGCACCTACAATGTTCCAAAATTTGAGGTACAAGAAAATTAGTGAAATCCTCCTTTCTTAATTTATCCATAACATAAGGGGGATTTAAAGTGTGGTTTTGGGCAGTGAACTGCGTCTTAATTGCCTTCTTAGTGTAAAATTTGCATGTTTAATGACGTAAAGTATATAGAGTGAAGACACCTATTTTCGTTTGGGTTGGCTAGAAAGATTTATGCTTAGTGTTGCACTGTGGTGGTGCTACGGTTGGGCAAGAGGGAGGAAGGGTTTCGACCCCCTAGGGTTTGTCCGTTATCTCACCTCCCTCTCACCAAGTTAGTTCAGTAGGGAGGTGGGTTCTATGAAAAGAATACACTAAGAATAGAACGGAACGTAGTTCGTTTAATGATCTGGTAATAAAAGCATGCATGACATGGATATCGTGAAGCCTAGTTCATCTTTTTTCTATTTCGGGAATTTGGAAGGGGTAGGAATGGGGTGGCCATACAACCCAGGGGATAGGGGACGACCGCAGATTTCAAAGCCCTAACTTAATTTAGCAGATCTTTTGTTCATCGAAATATAATTGAATTCAATCGTAGTTTGGCTGAGTATATATTGCCACTATCCCTGAGAAATATAATCATGTACGATCATGCGGTTGTGAGAAAACCGTGCCTCTTTCTGACACTTCTTCTGCAAGTGATTTATTCTAAAACCAGAGTTGTTTTTTGTGAAATGCTGAAACTCAACGAAAATAACTCTTCATTGGTCGAGCACCATGAATAGGCTACATGGCCAACTCAGGCGGCATTAAAGGCACTTCATGAAGCATATTATCTAAAATGAAGAGAGACGTCATTTTGGCATGTGATATTTTGTACATGCGAACGGTGACGGATCCTAATTCACTCCATAAATGAATTAATTACCCCCAAGATAAGTGAAATTCACTCTGAATAGAGTGAAATTAAATCTCTAAAGAGTAAAATTCACTCCAGGAAAAGTTAAAACTTATTCTTCCGTAAGTGCCTGCAATGATTTCTCTTTTGTAAAGAGTGATCACTGTAGGCTCTCCATCAAGAGTGAAACCTCTCTCTTCTGGAGGGAATTACACTCTTTTTAGAGTGAATTTCACTTTTCGTGAAGTGAAGAAACATTCTAATGGAGTGCATACTCAATTTTCACTCTGTTAAAGAGTAAAAAAGTTCACACTTTTGATTTTAGAACGTCGCAAACATTCAGCAGATGCGACGCTTAGCAAGACTATAAAAAAGATGAATGTCACGTATTTTCCTTACCTCGGGGTATCTCTGCGACTCCATATCCAATGAATCAAAGACTCTCAGTGTCACCTATATGTAGCCCATGTAACAAACAAACTCAATACAAAACAAAAATGATTTGAATTTCAAATACAGCATGAAACAAAATGCGGGGATCTCTTAGAGTCTTAGGACTTCATGTCACTAATCACATAGAGAAAATGATTCGCGGTGAAACTAGATTGACTGTACAGGGACGGTCGTTGTCTTGGACCTTGGACTCTGTGGCGACTTACGCACCAATAGTGCACGGGGAAAAGAAGATACGAGAGAATTCGTTACTTGACCATATTTGTTAATATATGTTTGAACTTATGTAGCAAATATTAAAATCGTTTTTCCCATTTTCAAATAAGCTGTAAATTATTCGCTCCATTGGAAATTCAATTACGGTGGGTGTTTAACAACGGATAATTAGGTGTATTTGGTTAAATGTGCGGTCTAGTTTACCCAGCACCTTACCCGAATGACAAAAGAGTAGGTTGGGGTATAATTGAAAGGCAAGGGCTGTCACCCCAACTTGAAGTAGTGTTGTAGACTTTCCTTCTTTTTTTTTAATGATTGGCTGCTGAGAGTCATGTGACAACAATATTTCTCTTTAAATGTTAAATTTACTACAAATAACTCGTTTGCTTTGCATTGAATATGCAATAATGAAGTTGCAAAATATGATAAAAGACAGCTTCAAGAGAAATAACAGGAAAATTGCTATGTTTAGCTGTTGCCTCAAAATAAGTTTTTGGCGACTGTTTTTGACCTTTAAGCTATTTTTTCCCAACAGCGAGTTGTCCTCACTATATATACGCATACCGTCACTTTTTGTAGAGGGTTGTCACTTCACACGTCACCCCATTCATCCTTCCCCTTCAACATCTCAACAGGCCCGTAGCCACGAATTCGGTTACAGGGAGGCAACTGGGACTGCTCTCGTTCAATCGTTAAAAACGAAGGTGAGTTTTTCCAATGGATGAAAGTTTTTGAATAGGGTGTTGCATAAGTGAACGACGTACTTTACATACAGCTATTCCTGTCTCTGTGTAATATATATTTGTTTACAAATAATAGAAGTCATGCACCGGCGTCATTCTGTTGCTAAGGTGCTTTTTAGTATGACAGCGACTGCGCATGTTCAATTTCATCAAGTATGCCAATAAGCGAGTAGGGTAATTCGTTGCCACATGGAATCGTGGGGCACAGCGAAGGATATACAAACCGAGTCCAGCATGTACCGAACGAAGTTTCCTTGGTTTCGTTAGTACGTTCATACAACACTAAGCGTCCAGCCACGTTGAACAAAAATAGGAGTTTCATTTACGGCAGATTAAAGTGCAAACGTCTACACCAAAAGGACCACTTAGACACAACCTACAGCATAAAAGCTCACTTGAGATCCCTCCTTATGTTATGGATGGATGGAAAAAATGATTTCACCAAATTTTTATGCAAACTCAAATTTTGGAATACGTGTTGTAGCTTTGGGATTGGTTAATTTATTCGGACGATTTGGAAAACGTGCGCATGTGCAAAGCCACCAAAACGAATTACCGAACAGGCTTATTGAAAAGCACTGCATGACGTCACGTGCATGGCCTCCTTAGATTTCAAGGGTTTCATCTATTTTGTAGGGAAGGTACTTCATTTTAAAGCAGTCTGAGAAAACGTGGGTGTCCTAAACACAACTATCGGATCGGATTACCTTCCGAGATTTGTGAGCTTTAGTCAATTCATCTACATTATTGGTCTGAAAGAATCAAACTTTTCCAACCTGCTGAAAGATATGATTTGTATCATTGGACTCCGAGAACTGAAATAAGGACATGCTTTCTAAACGTCACATTGACAGACAACGTTTATCGGGCACGCGCAGTCGGATATAAATTGTCTGTCAATGTAATGTAATAATTACTGTAAATTTCACTTCTGTGTTCCTACAATAAAAATATCTCTGAGCGAGATGATTTGACACCTTAAACTGCTTTTTGAACGTACGAATCATGCGCAATAGCTTTCTCCCCCAACAGCCAATCATTGTCAAACTGAGACAGACAGCCATTTTGAAAGGAGGCCATCTTAATGTAGGAACTGCAAAGTCCTTAACGACAGTTCCATTAGATCCTTTATGCTTTAAAACATATTTGAAGACACGATGATATAATCAATCATCAACGCGTGACAATATTGCCCCAAAACAGGCTTATTTAGATTGGTATATGAGCCCTAGCCACCTAAAGAATATTATGCCTTATACACTGTTAAAAAATTTCTCTGTAAATTTACGTAATTTTTATGGCAAATTTTTTTTCCAACCAAATAATGTTTTTTTTTTACAGCCAGACTGTAATCATGCAAAAACATTAAGGGTTTGTTTTTTCTTTACAGTTTTGCATGTAAATTAGTTTACAAAAGTCTACTGTAAAATCGAATTACAGAATTGTTCTGTTTTGTTTACCTTAATTTTATGAGAATTTACAGCCTACTGTTTTGTTTTCATTCCCGACGTTTTAATATTTATTATAACATCGCTTTTTTACCTTTGATATGTTATTACGTAACATACACTTCACCATTACGTAGATCAGGTATTTGCTTATCAACGTAATGTGTCGTTACGAAGTTGTTTTCAATCAAAACACATTGAGGATGCTTTGTTGTCATATTGTTGTCAAGTAGACTGCCATCTCTAAGAACTTTGTAATTGGAAAGTCACATTTTTGTACAACATAATAATTGTTTTTAAAGTAAATATGACAAAGAATGCAAATACATTGGTTGCAAACATTTCCAGACAAGGTAAACAATAAGTTTATCACTTCCTGATTAAAAACGCCAAAGAAGATATTATTCGAAGCAACAGCAATCCTTTTGTTAGGAAAATGCCTACAAAATAAGCTCCACCCATTTATGCAAAATGAGATTTACGTCATAAAGTGGTAAATTTACAGACTCTTTCAAGTAAATTTGTGGAACGTTTTTAATTTGCCCCGATCAAGTGCATGAGCGCCTGTGGCGATGAATTGACATCAGTATACCAATTGTCAGTGCTCTGAAATTAGGTCCTTACAATTTCTTTTTACTTAAAAATATGTGACAAAACACCAGTTGTATGATATTTATAACTAAGAACGTAATTACTAAGTATGCTTTTATAATAAATGTAAGTTAATTTTCAAATAGGGCCATAAATTTGCCAGAAATGTTTTTTTTTTAAAACTGAAACTTCGCAGAACGATGCATGTTATATATTGAAAATTTTCTGGCTATTTCTTATTTGTTTGTTTGGGCTTATTTTTGTTTCTTTTTCAGCTTAAAAACAAAATGAATGTTTGTTAAATGACAGTATATTTATGTGAAATCAGAAAAATACAAAATACTGTTAAAATTTCTGTAAATTTACAGAAAAAGTTTTACAAAGCAGTAAAATTTGGTTAAAAAAGCAGACAGAAATGGTTTTTCAAATAAACAGAAAATACATGTTAAACAACCTTTTTTTATTGTAGCAATACAAAGTGTCTGTAAAGATACAGAAAATCTCTAAAAATAAAATACAAAAAGTTTAAGTTAAAAAAAGTCTGTAAATTTACAGAAATTTTTAACAGTGTGGTATCCGGTTATTCATGGAAAGTGAGTCACCTTGATCGAAAGCCTACCTCTAAGACTAAAGGATTTATTCAGCTTGTAAGTAACCTAATGCACTCTTCTATTGCTCAGTGTATGGATTTTTCAGGGTGATACTGTACTTCTCCATAGGGACACGATTTATACAAAGTTACTAGCTTTTTCCATCTGAAATCCAGTTACTTTGACTAATTCATGAAGTGGAATTTTCGATCGAGGGTTGAAATCAAGTGTGTCTAATATTTCCTCTCTTCCGTGCCTCTTGATACAGTACGGTATGCAGTGTCTTCGTAGCGTACTTGCCTGCTAGTTTTCAAGCTGGTTACACTAAATCGTCACACTGATCAATGTGGTGAATAGAGTTTGACTTCACAAGTCAGTAAAGGCAATTTTGCATAAAAAAATAAAATCACTATAGAAATGTGGCTTTCGAAAGTGATTTTGTTGAAAATTTTCCTGTTTGCCCATCTTGCCGTTGCCTAGTACGATTCTTTGTGAATCTGAGTTTGAATCATCGATTCGTTTTACCAGTACACTTGTTTTGTAAGTCTATGATCCGTTTGTTTCGGCCGGCGAACAAACTTCGTTCCTTTAGCTCATTGTTCGCCCACATGATCAGACAATTAAGCAGAAACGAAAAATAACAAAACAATAGCATTTGTCGCTTCTCATTGTATTAATACTTTGATACCAATCGAAGTGTGAGCAAGAAATCGGAAAATACCAGCAACCACCAATTAACCGCTTAACCATTTAAACCAGATACCTGATTACTACTTAAATCAGATACCTGATAGTCATTTAAACTTAAAGTGTAGATATCAAAATTGTTCTTACTATCTATAACATTTGATCTCACAAAGTAGACAAGAGTGTATACACTGTGCCTATACTGCCCACGGGCTGGAAGCGGTTTTCGCTCATCAATTCGCGTTGAGCTCAGTTTAAACTGTTCAACTTTGTTGAACTGGTTCGAATTTAGCCTACATTCCGTATTAACTCGACCCTGTTGACCTGGGTAAGATAGCTTCTAAGTAAATTAAAGTAAGGTGAACTAGATTTTTCCTAAAAATGACATCACAGTTAACAGTTTCTATTAGGTTGAACTTAGTTACACTGAGTCTCAATTTGAATTTTAGTCCCTCACGTTTATTGGAGAGTCGTTGCCCCCTGCACTCTTAGTTAAACAAATCCGTCTTTAAGATGCATACTGAATTAAATAACTTGGATTTTGTTCTAGTTATGAAAAATTACTTCTGACACCGATTTGAAATTCCCATGTTTTTGGTTGCCTCCTAATAGAAATTCGAACGTATTACTGTAGAGGTTTCCACTCCTGTGCAATTACTTCACGGATCCGACGTACTGTAGGATAATAATGCGAAATACACGTAGCTTTGTGTTGAATGCACTGCACTGTGTTAGACTGTGGTATGCGTGGTGTGTACACAATCATCGAGTGGGGTCTACTACGTATGAAAATTCATATGAAAAGCCTCTGTACAACTACTAAGGTTAAGTTTACTTGGGCTACTTCTTTCTCTAAGATTGTTCTCATACGATATATTAACAAATTGACAGATACATCTACATTTACCGTATTTGAACAAAACGATGGACCTTATTAATCAGAATATGAGATTCAAAATTATTCAATGGGAAGAAGATATTTAAATTAACATCTACAGAATGAAACCGAATAAAAGTCATTAACTGGAGATAACTTAAGATCACCCCTGATATGCAACAGAAAGTTTGGGGAAAATAGTTCCGGCAGGAATTAACCCACAAACTCTAGGTGTTCGTTACAAAAGTCATTCCATTTGGGTTCCTTTCCTCGAACCGTCCATTTACAGTTTCTCTTCACCCTCTCGCACTTGCTCCTGTCCCTTATCACCGGGGAAGCGTTCCTATAAGAAAAAGAAAAATCATCGAACAAAGATATAGAATCAGATATATAGACCAGTCGTGTTAAACAAAAGTGGAAAAACGAAACAAAAAAAAAACACCTTTTCACGAGCTCTTGATTCCCTGTCTGCCTTATATTACAAAATATTTTATACTACAACGCGTTGTGCAATGTTTCACATATTTAATACACTGATATATCAAAGAACGGCGGGGTAGTGTTACTCTGATCGGAATATTTAGAGAGTGCCCTGACAACTCCCTGGAATAACAAGTCAGTAATTAAACACTGAGCGTCGGCAATTCGTATTTGTTATTGGGCGATGCCAGAAATATCCTTGTTAGGCTTATTCGGTTATTTTGTCGTATTGCATGCAATGCAGTCAACACCCATATATCTGCTCAACCGTACTCGTTCTTGGTTATCATTTCCCTGATCTGCCAGCGTCATTGCCATTGGAAAAACCCAAGTCATTATGTACAGTGGAAATTCACGCATACATGCGCCTTTCAATTACAATGCAGAATCAATTTCCTTTCAATGACCAATAAGTTCAATAACGGTGAGACAATGTGCGCTGTAACAACCACTTTCGTAAGTAGGTCACCACATTTGTAATACAATCGACCACTTTTGTAATAAAAATCTCCACCCTTTTTTTAACTAAACGCCAGTTAACCACTTTTTTAAGTGCCTGGCATGCTAAGTTAGACCAGGAATACCTAGCCGAGGGCAGTGTCCAAGAAACTCAAAACTCAAACTCGGACTTGAACAAAAACGCACGTAACAGAAGAAACAAAATAAGGAAACACACAACCTTCTCCGGTAAGCGCTACTTGGCAAGTGCCGCCCGATCTTTCTTTAATGCTGTTGCGCGTGCCAAAACAATACAACAATACAAAGCTACAGAAACAGTCTAAATACCAAATACAAAGAATTACACATAACCTAAATTTACAACACAATTCGGAAGAACGAAAGGCATGCGTTACTGTAGGTCTGAAGCGGAATCTATAACAGGCAGAGTAAATATCCGTTTGATGGTGATGTTGCGTGGGTGTTACCGTGGAGCTGCTGGTGTTACACTCTTTTTACACGATATATTCAGAAAAGTACCTTGGCATGTAAATGACCTTTGTTGAGTTCATGTTACTGTTTGGTTACGTCGATATGCTCTTTGCCACAGGGTCGGGAGGATTTACACATAGGTAGGTCTATACGTGAATTCGACATTTCTCAGTTTCCCTCATGTATGCCTAGACTGTTTCTGAAAATTCCACATTTGGAAACTTGAGAGATAGTACTTTTTAATCGATTAAGACCTTGAAATTTTCAGCTATGATGGATATCAAAATGTCCTAGTACTGGTGAGTTTGTGGGACTTTCACTCTCTGTGGTTTTCACACATGTGACGATTTGGTATAGATTTTTGCGAAAAAAAAAAATCCAAAGTATGATTCCTTTTAAATTTTTAAAACTTCATGTCTGCTGTTAGGAATATCTATAGTCTTTTAATTGTTTTTTTTTAGTATGAAAATTTTACTTTCTTTTCAGCGGTATCACGTGAAATGGCGGGTCTACGACTTAAAGCGAAAGTGTTCATATGAAAGTTTTAAAATGGAACACAGAAAATGGCTAACTGGTTTTTGTTACATTGGTCCTAAAAGGTTTACAGTAAGGGCGTAATGGGCCCAAAAAGCTCAGGGATAACGCATGTCAGCATGTGAGGATGTGATTCTATTGCAAAATAATGTGCTCAGTTTGAGACAAACAATTTCAGTAGTATCACAACGTTTTAGAGTTAATAACTTATAAGAGTTTAAATGAAAACCGGTTTCCGAAAACAGTTCTCTTTCAGCGATGTTTGATAGTATCTCACAATGTAAATCAAATATAGATGCGAATATACCCTCATCGATTTCTGAGCCGATTCTATCTTATCTGCTTATGTAATATTTTCACTGCCGTTGTTTATTTTTTAAACCTTTAGTAGGGGCTCTGTTTTCATGGTCAAATTTCATTCTTACTCTAGGAACGTGAAGTTCATATATTTGAGTTGAGTTTTTGGCGAATCTCAAGATGGTATTTTTTAAGGTCATCAGACACTCACACAATTTTTACTGTTTGAGCACTTTTTCTCTATTTAATTAAAAAATACTTCCTTCGGCTTTTCTTGTTTTGGATCCAGCTTTCGCCTTGAAGCTTCTTGAAACTTATGTAGAGTGATAATTTTTATTAAATACAGTAGAGTTGACACAATTTCGCGCATTTTGCAACGAGTCAGTTGGCGGGTTTACTTAAGTTTTGGAATTTGACACTTTGAACGTCAGTTTTTCGCCGCAAAGGAAGTTAGAAACAAGGAGGCGGCAAAACGAGATGTATACACATGTGTATGCAATTCAGTCAAGGTAAATGTTCTGAACGGGTTTGAAGGCGTTTACGATGGTGGGAACTATCTAAGCCTAACTCCTGGTTATTTGGCCTACACTGTTAAAAATTTCTCTGTAAATTTACATAATTTTTATGGCAATTTTTTTCCAACCAAATAATGTTTTTTTTACAGCCAGACTGTAATCATGTATAAACTGAATTCTGAAAGCTTATTCCGTTATCTTTACTGAGATTTTTTTTTTTTTTTTCCTGTTTCAAGATTAGTTTACAAATGTCTACTGTAAAATCGAATTACAGAATTGTTCTGTTTTTTTTTTACCTTAATTTTAATGTGAATTTACAGCCTACTGTTTTCATTCTCGGCGTTTTAATATTTATTATAATATCGCTTTTTTTCCTTTCATATGTTATTACGTAAAAACACTTCACCATTACGTAGATCAGGTATTTGCTTATCAACGTAATGTGTCGTTACGAAGTTGTTTTCAATCAAAACACAATGAGGATGCTTTGTTGTCATATTGTTGTCAAGTAGACTGCTATCTCTAAGAACTTTGTAATTGGAAAGTCACATTTTTTGTACAATATAATAATTGTTTTTAAAATAAATATGACAAAGAATGCAAATACATTGGTTGCAAACATTTCCAGACAAGGTAAACAATAAGTTTATCACTTCCTGATTAAAAAACGCCAAAAAAGATTGAATCCACGGACGAGCGAGTGAAAAGTTCTAGAAAGTGCTAGCATGGGTGTTGTCTCTCGAGCATATTCAACGGGTAACCCCAGAGAACATTCGCACAGTTACGAGAATGTACGATCACCTACAAAATAAGCTCCACCCATTTATGCAAAATGAGATATACGTCATAAAGTGGTAAATTTACAGACTCTTTCAAGTAAATTTGTGAAACGTTTTTAATTCGATCAAGTGCATGAGCGCCTGTGGCGATGAGTTGACATCAGTATACTAATTGTCAGTATAATAAATGTAAGTTAATTTTCAAATAGGGCCATAAATTTGCCAAAAATGTCTTCTTTTTTAACTGAAACTTCGCAGAACGATGCATGTTATATATTGAAAATTTTCTGGCTATTTCTTATTTGTTTGTTTGTTTGGGCTTATTTTTGTTTCTTTTTCAGCTTAAAAACAAAATGAATGTTTGTTAAATGACAGTATATTTATGTGAAATCAGAAAAATACAAAATACTGTTAAAATTTCTGTAAATTTACGGTAAAAGTTTCACAAAGCAGTAAAATTTGGTTAAAAAAGCAGACAGAAATGGTTTTTCAAATAAACAGAAAATACATGTTAAACAACCTTTTTTTATTGTAGCAATACAAAGTGTCTGTAAAGATACAGAAAATCTCTATTAAAAGTAAAATACAAAAAGTTTAAGTTAAAAAAAGTCTGTAAATTTACAGAAATTTTTAACAGTGTAAAAACTGAAACAGGCATCATAGAAAAAATGTATTTATAACAATGGAAAGGGCATGGGAGGGCTCATCTTTGGCATAAAAATGCTATTGTGTAAGTTAAAACGGCTGAATTTTCGCTGGATGAAAGGTTACCAGGCGTGCGGTAACCTAAGGTTTGGACCAACTATGGTTCGCAGCCATTTTGAATTCCGGAATGATACGGAACTGAACTTAAAGGAGGTCAATACCCCGGCTGGTTTTTGACTTTAGTGAAAAATTTGACCTCAAATTTGGTCCGACCTTGGCGTCCAATTTCGAAAAATTTTACTTCATTTGAAAGGTCCTTTCATACTCTAAACTGTTTCAAAATTCAATGTACGTCGTCACACATCCCAAAAGTTTGAGATTTGATTAAAATTTAGTGAAATGGCACCTTTGGGACGCCGAAACTCCTGTATTTTGGAATGCTAACATTTTAAGACCCAGGGCAGTGCTTTTTCAGCATGTTACGTTTGTACGGCTAACACAGCAGACTATAGGTAGCAATAAACCAAGGTACTAGTGAAGCAACAAGCATCGGTGGTCCGTTTGTCATTACTTAAACTGTACAAATCTGCAGTCCTTATAAACAAATGTCTCCCTTACATAGGCAATACTCCAATTACGTACCAAATCCCATACTTATGTCATAAAGCAAAATTCTCGTGCGCGGCGCAGGCTTGGTGATCATAAGGTTTAATTAAACATTGGCCATTTACTGATATGAGGCCAGGTATCAGTCAGAAATTTGTTGATCGCGTAAGGCATTACGTTCTACAGCACTGGGGGTTTAAGTTTTCATTTCCATCGGGCAGACACGTCTCCTCTGAGAAACCAGCCATGCTTAACCAAATCATATGTGACCGGCATTGAGTATTTTAGTGCATATTGGAGACTGCCGGGCTTAAATGGTACAGTATGTGACTTTCATGGCTCGAAACAATATGAGAAATGTATGGTAAAAAGCATAAATACTTTTTGATGTAGCGTTCCCGACAACGTAATAGTAAGCGAGTTCGGTGAGTCGTTTCGGTGGGTATGCACATGCTCACATCCTCCAAATCGTCGGGATAAACCAACCAATCCCGCATCTATGATAACACGATTCCAAAATTTGAGTTAACACGAAAACTTCGTAAAATCATCCTTTCTTATTCCATTCAATACATATGAGGGATATTGAACGTTGTTTAGCGCAATGTATTGTGACTTGTCTTTTTATGTAAAAACTTGCATTTTTACATGCTGTAAAAGTAGCACTAATGTCCCTATTTCCGCCCCGTTGGCTAAGCACTTATATAGTGTTGTATGCACATTCTAACGAAAATAAGAGAATGCCTCACACAACGTGCGAAGCACGGTTTGTATATCCCACCCTGTTTAAGACGGCAACGAATTACCAAACTCGCTTTTAATTACACACAAAGTTAAGCTATATGCCTAAACATGTCAAAGTGGAAAATAAATGTACTTGCCACAAAAAAGCAGCATACGTTTCTGTAGACTGTTTAACCTTTAACTTTCAAAGTGATGGCTTGAACATTGAACCTATCATCTTTCACAACTAATGCTAGTTGCTACACAAGGGGAGCTCAACCAAGCATGACTTTGAAACCTGTTTCTTCTCTTTGTGTGCTATGAACAGATGAATACCGAGCACAACACTACTGTTGTCTGTGTTTCCAGAGGAGACAGGAGGGTAGCCTTAAAGCTCAAGCCGGGAATCCGGTCTAGGTTCGAAAATCTTTTTTTCCCCAAGAAAGTCCTCTTAAGCGTTGGAAGAGGACATCATGAATTATCGACTAAGACGCTGGTCAGAATCAGGCAATTGGCTAAGTCATCACCTTCGACAATAATACTTTTGCGAAGGGACCTAAAACCATTGGCAATTTTGCCCTTTCCTCGACTCTTTCTTTAACTGTCATCATTATGTCCGTATCTTTCACTCTCATGTACCTATCTCTTGCCTTGAATTAAAGAACCAATCATCTCACCCCAAAGTACAGTTTTTGTAGGGATTTAACGAAATTTTCAATTGGCTCAGCTCTCTGATTGACAGCTTATTCAAACAATGCAGAGTACAAAATTGGTATTCACTGAGCCTTTTTATACTCAACCTGTAACAATAAACTGAGATTGAGTTGGATAAGGATGAATTTCAGACAATTGTGGGAGGGGCTTAAGTAAGAAGGGTAGGGGAATTGGTATTGATTGGGATGATATTCGTTGTCAGATAACAGTATGAATCAACAAGCACAGTAATTCAACTTACATTGAGCAACAGCTCACCACCTCACCAGAGGAATCGCAGGAACACTCTAAACACCGTCTCGTATTATTCCATGTCGAATAAGGCTCACAAGATTTTTCTGGAAGCAAGAAAGGCATTGGAAAAGACAGGGTTATACACTCCTAAATCAAAAGAATGAACATGGTCACTCTCTAAAGAGGGAAAAAAGTGAATAAACTCCATTAGAGTGTCAATTTACTCCCAGAGGATTGAAATCCACTCCAAGAAGAGTGAAATTCACTACACAAAGAGGGAGACTTCACTTTTCCACGAGCGCCTGCATTGGTCACTCTTTTTCTAAGAGCGATCACTGTAGGCACTCCATCAAGAGTGAAACTTCGCTAGTTTGGAGGGAATTTTCCTCTTTTTGGAAGGAATTCCACTTTTTCCTGGAGTGAGCTATCACTGTAATTGAGTAAATTCACGCTTTTTTGCTCCATCAAAGAGTGATTTAGTTCACAATTTTGATTTAGAGCGTAATTTATTAGGGATTGGAAAGGATGATATATCGACAATATGTGTGTTGGTGCGTAAGTATTCTTGTTTGTACGTGTTGTTCGTGTGTAATGATGTGCAAGACGTTGGCATTAGTGTGTTGATGAATTGTACGTAAACTCAGCTACAGAAGCTGCTGGTAGCCGGTGGTATTGCAGCCGGTGTGGTTGAAGTATTTAGAACAAGAAATACAAGTCGCGTCGAGCCAGTTTTTTCAAAGAATGTTTGTTCGACTTCCGTTCCCTTTTGAATGGTTTGTTTACGTAGATTATGACAAAGTCTTTAATATAGTATTAGGTGTTTTCAGGGACATACGAAGACTTTAAAAGTGGAACCCACTGCTTTGTGCTTGGTGCTCATAAAACAATAGAGAAGGGAAACAAGCCGGTGAGAAGAAGGCCCTGGCCGGCTCGACTTGAACCAAATGGTTGGAGACTGGACCTTAAAAGTCCATCTAGCTAACTAACTCCCATGTTTTATGAGAAGAAATGGCATAAAAATCCTTCATGTGGTAAATATTAACCCCTCTTATATCTTATATATCTTCTTTATCATGTGAAACCAAAAGTAAGAGTATTACCAGTGTCAGAGGAACGGAATTACAGTCGATGTCCTGAGACTGGTGATATGGGCATCGAGATTCAGCAAATAATACGTACAGCATCACTCGATTTGAGTACAACGGGAATGGCCCAAAACTAGGCGAATATAAGGGAATCCAGGGCAGTGCCGTCGGAAGGTATTTTCGATGGGGGGGGGGGGGCGGACTCGGGCTATCTAAGCGGAGCGCCACCATCGGTTGGCGCGGAGCGTACAGAAAATTTTGAAAAATTGCAACCCCTCAGACAGCCGGAAATGACATTTACCGGGCTTGTTAATAGTATCCAAACAGTCGTTATTTTGACCTTTCGTTGTAATAAAATGTTCACTTCAAAAAAAAAAAAAAAACTGTACATGGCAAAATTATTGGGGGGCTGCAGCCCCCAGCCCCTCCCCCACTTCCGACGGCCCTGCAGGGGGCAATTTCGGACAAGCGATGAAAAGCTTGCTACTGTTTCCGTTATTATCTTCGTTGATTGCCCCCCCCCCCCCCCTCCGAGGTTCGTGTAATAAGAAGTCTACTTTTTGATCATTTAAGCCATCAACATAAACTTTCAAAAGTTATTTCACTACTACGTTTTATAAGTTTGAATTCTATTTTACATTGAGAAGTTTTGTATACTTGAATTGAGGCAAGTTAAAGGAATGTGACGCCTTGACGTTTATGCCGGTCATCCTTACCCCCCCCCCCCCCTCTTACCCATCCCTATCTTCCTCACTGCCCCCTGTGGGGACTGTGGGTTGTAAAATTTGCCCACGGCGTTTCCCGCCTGCTGTAAGAGGCAACTGAAGGGAAACCAACTTTGAGCTTGAACAATACTGGGAAATGCAACTGAATTTTTATCGATTTGTCTGACACTATATAACACATTCGTGTTGGTGTGTTGTGAAATCTCATCTACAGTAACTAAATACGAACTGACAAACTATCTGATTTACTGAATAATTAACTGACTAACCGACCGACCGGCTGACCAGCCAACTAACCAACTAACTAACAGCTTACCAACCAACCAATTAACTTACTTACTAACTTACTAACTAAATAACTACCTTCTTCGTTGTTAATATTCAAGACTTCCAAGACAAAGCCATGGCATTTTAGGCCCTTGACCTAGATACAAAGACAGGCCACTATGGCGAGCAATCGGTATCAAATCATGGGGAATTGACACATACCAATTTAAATCGACACCTACCAATTTAAACTGACACATACCCATTTAAATCGACATATACCAATTTAAATCGGCACATACCAATTTAAACTGACACATACCAGTTTAAACTGACACATACCGATTTAACTTCGACAAATGCCAATTTTAACTGACACATACCAATTTAAATCGGCATATACCAGTTTAAATCGACACCTACCAATTTACCTCATTAACATATTTGATATCCCGATTTCGCAACCCCAGCAAAACACATGCTCTTTGCAATCTGCTAAGGCCTCACCACCTCTTTGTACGCATTTAGCCACTGTTAAATGCCCATTGCTGTCATGCTCTGTTAAGTGTGGTAAGTTGTTCTCAATGAGCACACATGTCAGTAGGCCTTAGTTAGATGATGTTGTTTTACATATCACTCCGGTTTCTTATCAATTGGTTTAAGTCGGGTAGACCTTTTGTCCAATTGTGGCTCCCTGGCTTGTTTTCAGTACTCCATTGATAACGCTGAGCACGAAGCACAACAACAGTAGATTCCATTTTTAACTCTTTCATTTCATTGAGGTGGTGAGGCGTTAGCGGATTGCAAAGAGCACGTGTTTTGCGGAGGTTGCGAAATCGGGATATCAAATATGTTAATGAGGTAAATCGGTAGGTTTCGATTTAAACTGGTATGTGTCGATTTAAACTGGTATATGTCAAATTAAATCGGTATGTTTCAGTTTGAATTGGTATGTGTCAATTTAAATTGGTATGTGTCAGTTTAAATTGGTATGTACCGATTTAAATTGGTATATGTCGGTTTAAATTGGTATGTGTCGATTTAAATTGGTATGTGTCAATTCCCCATGATTTGATACCGATTGCTCGCCATAGGCCACAGAGCCACAAGTGGAAATAAAAGCTGTGGTCGGCTCAACTTACACCATCTGGTCGAACACTGGGTCGTATAAACCTTTTAAGTCACTGAAGTTAATGCGGGGCAAGAGAGTCACTCCAACTTGAATTAGTGTAGTAGACAGCTGTGTTTCATGATTGGCACTGCGGTGTTATGTGACAGTATTATTTCTGAAATTTACTAGTATTGGAAGATTGGTTTGCGACGCGTATGCAATGTATGAGACCTAATATAAATGTTGACGTTTTGAGAGGTAGTTTAAAGAGAAATAGGAACAAAATAGAGAAATTTAGATGTTGCTTCAAAATCAATCGGAGCGATTGTACTTGACCTTTAAAGAGTCAGTTTAAAGTATTCGGAGCCGGTTACCAAGAAAACATTACATGAAATTTATCATGAGTCAAAATCATTCCTTCAATTAATACGGAATGCTCCGCTTCCATTTCTATATCTTGACTACCCTAGAAATTGTGCAGTTTATGAAAGTCTTATGCCTCTCATAGCATGTATTGTTGTGGAGAAAATTGATTGTGTAAAGTTCCGCCAAGAAGAAATATAAATTGTGAAGGTATGACGTCACATATGCTTGCTTTAAGTTCTTTTTGTGTTGAGAAAGTGGGAACCTTAATGGCTTACATCTTGAAAGACGGTACCTATAGTCTCATCAGTCTGCTCAGTACCACTCAACCACTTAGACCCTCCTTTAGAACATCCCCCTCTCATGGCTGATGGCGGAATGCCCGGGCTCGATTCCCAGGTTGATTCATACCAAAGACTCTAAAAATAGAACATACTGCTATTGTGCGTGATACTTTCCATAAACAATGGAGCAGGGAAAACAAGCGAGTAAGCCACTACTACAAAAAATGCCGTGTCCGGTTCGACATGAACCAATAGGTTGGAAACTGGGCCGTTAAACTCCATCTAAATATCTAACGAGACCCTTCTTTTAATAAAGTGTCAATTGCATGTATCACCCTTGGAAGTAGTCCTTCAAATCTTCAAAACCCGGGCCGATGAGCCAGTGTTGGACAATACCGAATTCAAAAACTTTGAAATTACCTAGATTAGATTTTCGCATTGATTTAAATAAAGGTAAGAGTTAAGTAAGTCTTACTTCAGTGTAAATATTAAACTGTTGTTATGGAATCCAACTGTGAGATTTTAAATGACAATTATACTGAGTGCAAAGGCGTAGCCAAGTCTTTTGATTAAAGTTCATCAACTGCAGGGACTCGTCGTCGGTCTGAGGGGAGCGATTCAAGGAGGACACACCTTCAAAGATATTTTTGGATATGTATATACCATCATATGCAAACTGGAGCAACATTCAATATCACTTGAAGTCAACTGTTTGCTTCATGACAAGTTTTTTTTTCAGAATTCGATTTTCGAAACAAACAAACAAATAACAAAAAAAAAAATAATTATAATGAAAATAAAAATAAATTAATAAAGCTATTCTATTTGCACTTGGACTGTTTTCGATAACGTTTTTTTTTCATAATGAAATAGTTTTTAAATACATCAACTCTCCGACGGTGCTGGAAAAATGATGAACTTTTCTTTCATCAACGGATGCTTCGATAGACAAAGTATGGAAAACTCACGGACTTCCAATATACATGGAGCGAGCATGGTACGCGTACACGTCTATCCGTAGATTGTCGCCACCGCCTGGGACAAATAGGGCGCACTAAGATGGCCGCCGTGAAGCTATAAATTGTTTGATTTGAAGAAGACTCTGTAATATTTTAAGCAAAATTTTAACTTTAATTGGTTTCAATACCATATTCCTGTAATAAGTGTAGTGATTTTGACCGTAACTTGCATTATTTTGAAAATACGCCAACTTTCCCGCAAAATCGGTCGATTTGTACTACTTTGTCCAAGTCCAAACTGTCACTTACAAAACCACATCACATAGCTCTCTTGCTGCGCCATTACTCAAACGTAAGTAGCAACAATCTACGGAGAGTATGCTCTGTCCATTTATAGGAAGTCCGTGGGACAACTTCATATCTGACAATAAAAGGACAAAAGCAGTCTCCTAAACATTTTTAGAAACAACAATCAAACTTTTTGTTATTTACTCCTTTGTGTCTTACATGTTACATGAATTAGATGTTGTATACTCCAGGTAAACCAATAAATGTACTCTCCTTATTCAACTTAGGAGAAAAATATAATAAGAAATTTATTGTCACATGACTCTCAAGAGCCAATCATGAAACAGAACAGACTTTTGCGCTTATCCAAATTGGAGAGTCTGCATTTCTCAGACCCTTTAAAGAGAACCGTTATTAGCAACTTACCATTTGAAAGACACCAGGCATTCACTCCATGCAAAGTAATCACAAAAACGAGGCTAACCAAAAAAACCTGTTTCATGTTGTTACTGGTATAGCTCAGTCTGGAAGATCAAATTCGATTTCTGGTCGATCATCGAATGCAATTATAATGGGGTAGGTACCATCTAATACAGTAACGAAAGCTGACCTCGCTGGTATTGAGTGACAATCTATTATATGACGTCAAACAATGGACACCCCATACTGCCATAGCAGCGATGTCACGTACACATGTTGGTACATATTGGAGCTGTTGGTACGAAGCAATACGGACTACACTCAAATGGGTGCTCTTGTTTTTTGACAGATCTAGGAAATGGTGTGGATGAACGTGGGACCATGGGAAGGAAAAAGGAAAAAAAAAAAACGAAAAAAGAGAGAAAAAATGAGAAAGAAGAAGGAATAATGACGGAATATCTGGAGATATATTATTTCAAATACAGCGTCAAATGTGGCATCATTTTGCATCTAACCTACCTATTTTAGCCCAAAAGTTTCCAAAGTGGTAGTGAACAGCACACCCTGGTAAGCACGCAAGGCCAAAATGTGTGGTAAAACACTCTCAGTGCATGATGTGTGAATGGGCAACTCTGCGAATCGTTTTAATTGACTGCAGTCAAAGACTTGTGCCAATCAAGAATTTCCTGCGGCACACTGAGGTAAAATTTGTTGGGTTTTTTTTGTGAACAATGAAATCTCTTTAATTAGGGCTAGTTGAAAGGAGTCAGTTGTGCTTAATGATTAAGACTGACGGTTTTTTGTTGGGGGAGGGGGCGGGAGGCAAGAGTACAAGAGCTCGAGTTCGGTTTAGATAAGTTTTGCAACACAATAACCGACCAATTGGTTTAATTCAGGTCGGGAACGGCCTAGTTTTCAGTTGTGACTCACTGGCTTGTTTTCCCTACTCCATTGCTTGAGGACGTAGCCAGGATTTCATTATAAAGGGGGACTGATAAAATTAAGAATATACGCTCCTAGTTAGTTAGTTGGGACTTAACCACACACTAAAACAAATGTGTTATGTAGTGTTGTCTAGAATAGAAAAAGGTACAATGTTGGGGTAGAATTTCAAAAAGAGTAAACATGGGGTCAGTTCCCACTAAAAGGACTCAAAACTTGCTTTAAAATTTACTTTCTCTCTAAAAGAACCCAGAATAAGGGAGAAATCCGTCTGCTCAAAGGGTGGCGTAGCTACAGGGGACGGGGGGAGGGGAAGGTTGTCCCTCCCCCCTTGGCCCTGAAAAATTAAAAAATTGGGAAAATTGCCAAATGTGACGCAAGTCAACTACAGTGTGGTTTTCCCAATTTTTCTTCCTTAAATTCCGTCGGAATTCTCTTCAATAAAAGTTCCATATTTGTAATAATTTGTTTTGAAAAATGCACAATTTATCGCACGCTTCGCCCACAACAATTTACAGTTATTAATAGATTCGTGTTCACCCATAAATTAGTTTGGTAAACTTTTCCGAACTCTGAAAATGGCATCATCTCCAGATCACCAAGTGATATCTGTAACTAAGCTGCTATTTTCACGAAATTTCTTTCCTAAAAGTTCCAAATTTCTTCCAATACAAGCACGTGATTTTTTAAAATGTCCTTGGAGCGCCTCAATTTGTAGGCCTTAAGTAGCAGTATGTAGCAACAACGATCTTTGGTTGCGGTGCAATCTCAGACTTGCAAGTAAGAAATACAGATTCTTCAGAAATTCCCAAGCTTTTCACCGTAATTTCCTTATATATGAAACCCAGAACCCAAGATTTTCTTCAATACAAGCTCCATATTTCAAAAATTAGCTTAATGTTAAAACATTTTGGCGCGCTTCGCGCGCTGCAAATTGTCCCCAGAGAAATGGTGTTCACACCTTCAAACATTTCGGAAATTTGGGTGCTTGCCTCCCCTAGCAAAAATTCCAGCTATGGTTGAAATGAAGTCTTTCGTCTGTTCGCTGTCAGGAGGCCTTAAACAATAAACTACACGCTGAGAAAGGTGTTTTATGAGTAAAAACGCTTTTTCGACCACTTTTGGCACCACTTTTTAAACATGTTTAGATGCTACACGCGCTTGTCTCCTTCCTATATTTTGTTTTAACGCATATTTAATTGCTAACCATTTATTGCGTGACGTGGGTGTGCAACGGAAACGTGGGCGATGTACGGAAAGTAGACACGAACATAGACTAAGTAAAAATAAGGACTCGAGAAGAGACTGGCCGAAAACGAGCTTAATTGTATTGCGACCAAAACGAAACTCCCCTTAACTCATAGCAAACTTTTCATAACGAACTTGTCTTTACGTAACTTAAAATAATATGCAAATAAATTGACTAAGGAAACGATATAACATCCAACTGATGTTGTGAGGGCAACTCAGAGAATGATAAACAATGAATACCAATTGTTTAATTGCTATACATGTTAAGGATCATGGTTACAAATTGGGGGCAAGAGGAGTGTTAAATCAGAGGCCGCGGAGCCAATTTTGAAGTGCGGGGGCTAATCATCGAAGCGGCTCAATATGTTCAATAAAACAAGTACACTTTAAGACGACCCGAAATGCAGTTTAAGTCTGCCAAAATACCCACAGCAAAAAAATGCGGAGACTAAAGCCCCCCTAGCCCCTCCGCCCCCCCCCCTCCCCCGCCCCGTCTCCGCGGTCCCTTTAAATTGCAGAGAAAGTTTTTTAGAGTATCGTGTCGAGGATGAGTTTAAGACATTTGTGGGAAGGGCTAGAAGTACGTAGGTTTGTAGAACTGAAACTGTCTGCGAGGATGAATGACTGCCTTCAAGGCATATTCTGGTGGCCTTTCACCTGGATGTTGTAAGAATGGCACAAATTTTCTACACCATGTCCTGCGAACCCTGTCTCAATACCTCTTTCTTAACTCAAGATATCTCACTTTAAAGATTGGGTATTTTTGTTAAAAATACCTCTGCTTTTAAGCAAAGCATCTGGAAGTTATGTAATGTGGGTGCATTGCCTCAAATTCTTTTTGTTTTTCTTTGTAATTGAACGTCCTGTTTTCCTTGAATTTCGAAACTGTTGGAATGTTTGAATACCTTTTCATGCAGATCTAGCATTACATTTCGCTATATGTAGAGTACAACCAACAATGTTACTTAACATTGCCTGAAGCAGAATCGATATTATAAATAAATTGAATGCAATGTCAAATCAATGTGCCACGATTGCATCACAGATTACCCATGATGCACCAAATCTCAAGAAGAAATTGCTTCACTTTAAAAATCTGTATCTTCTGAACGCTATATGCTATAGAGATGAAGTTTTCACTTTGTGAAAGAGAAAATTTTTCTGCATATTTTGAAGTTAATGAATTTTGTCTCCAGAGAATGCCTTTCAGTGTAGTGTATCCTGTCTTGAAAAAGCGGCGCACTACAAGAACTAGTAAGTTCTGGCTGAAAACTACGGGAGTGGTATACAGCCGCAGTACATATAGTTCATGTTGACATACGCCCTCAGTATGTGTGAACGGAAGATAGACCGCATCGGCTGATCGGATATAGAGTAACTTCTTGAGCAAGTTTTTTACACAAGAAGCCTACCCAAAGGAACGGTTGATTTGCTTCTTGTTGTTCTACGTTCTGGAGAGCTGTATAGCCGGCTAACTGTCCGCGTAATAATCACCCTGCAATGCTGGACCAAAATACATGGGACGTTCTCCCAACTCCCATGTTCAATGTTGACTTCCTTGAAATTAAGAGTATGCTTTGTCAATTACAACATTGATTTGGAGGGACGGGATTTTTGGAAGATCGGCGAATCCAGTGTGTACGTGGTGCTACACTTGGAAAAAATTCTCGAATCATTTTTGTCATGAACTGTAGGTTGTAAATGTACGTGTTTTAAATTAAGGTGGGACTTTCTCAGATGGGAGTTTCGGTACGACCATTGAGTATTTTATTGCAATTGTTTTTATATAGAAAGTTACTGTCAACTCTATGTTGTTGCATCGCCGGCCTCCAAGTCTTCCTTCAATTGTCGATGAATGTAGGGGGGTTGCAGGTGCTTCTGGGTAAGCCCTGGGGTAGGGGTAGTAGAGTTAGGGCGGGGTGTGGAGGTATCCTGGTAACCCCTTGCAGCTGCCAAAACTAAAACTAAACATGACACATTATGACTGAAATAAACCGAGAAGAAGTATTTTAAGGTACCATTTTTTATATTCAAGCTGGCGTTCAGGTATCAAAATCTTCACCAGCTTCTTCTTCTCGATACATGAACAACATACAAGTGATCTCACGAAACCTCTTCTTGGTTTCAGAAAACCCAGTAAATCTAGTTCCCTTCACTCTGTTGCCTGAAATTACATCCCCAATTATATCCTTAGAGCTTCAGATAAACTCATAATTATTTTGACTGCCATACATTAAAAGTTATCCTATTACGGAAGTAAGTGACTGGTTTTGGAATCCAATTTAGCCTAAGTTTCCAAAGCTGAAAGACCCCATTTGAAAGTAACAAAATTGAGCATTGCCCTGCTATGCTAAGTTTCACAAATCTGTCCCTAACTAAAAGCTATAAAATTAAATCTTACCAGGCCAGAGTAAAACATGCTAGTCCCTGTCCCATATTCTCCTGGTGTACCAAAATGAAAATATGCTCACCGAAAATTTCTCCTCTCTACAATTCGTCAGGCCTTCCCTCCTGAAAATAGCCCAAAACGCCAGAAGTAATCAACAGTGATTACGTTCTTAGTCTATTTGCTTCTTCTCTCTCTGAAGTCTAGATCTTGAATGAATCCTCCTATATTTGTAAGTTCTCAACTCTACAACTTCTTTCCTCCACCGTACTCATAGACACAGAGAAACATACTACTCATTCATTGGTTAGAGTGATATAAAACTTTTGTGATTGGCTGAGACCTACCCAGGCGGCACTCATTTTGTGAACTAAGTTACTGAACTCAACTTCAACTGCACCTGCAGAATATTTTTAAACAGTTTCCTAGAATTTCTCCACAGTTAGAGCAAGCCCCATCTGC
The DNA here is from genome assembly GCA_037179385.1 of Holothuria scabra. NCBI lineage: Eukaryota > Metazoa > Echinodermata > Holothuroidea > Aspidochirotida > Holothuriidae > Holothuria > Holothuria scabra. The sequence goes on along the minus strand of CM074179.1, from coordinate 62,755,642 downwards.
ATCAGCACAATGATATTAAACAGTTCCTCAGAACTTCTCCCCCAATTAGGGCAAGTTTTGCTTCTCATCCTGTCCCATCACCTTGGTTTACAAATACCTCCACTTCCTCCCCTTTGATCTAAGTCAACAACAGAATTAATTTCGAAGGGATTCACCCTTTTTGTTTTAAATCATTGGGAAACACAGGATCTCTACTTCCAGATTCTCACAACATTTAACAGTTGTTTTGACTTACCCATCCTGTGAATCAGCCAAGCTCTCATTTCACTGAGAGAGCAAAGACCTTTCAGAATTTTTTAACAATATTTAATATATTGATTTTTCATTAGTGCTTGGAGTAAAAGGAGCGGGGGATAAATTCCCTTTCCTTAAAAACCACTCTGAAGCACAACACTTTTGTAGTACGGTACCATTTTCCCGGTTATACAAAGGTACAGACCTGAAGACAGTATTTTGTCATGGGTTTTGGAGTGTGTAATAATGGGATGGGTCAAATGGGATAAGGACATTTGCAAGTATGCAGATATTGTGACTCGTTAGTGGTCCCTAGCCCCCTTTTCCGCAGTACTTGTTATCTGCTTTCCCGGGGAGCGTTTTCACGTGTTCTGTATTGTCTGTAGTAAAATTGCACTGTTTTTACAACTGCCACGAATACGATTCATTTCACACGTTCCTCAGTTGGTCCAGACTAGAAAAGCTTATAGCTTCATCTGGTTCTATTTTTTTCTTTTGTTTTTTACATACTGTAATTTACTGCATTGTCTGATTTTATATTTCTGTACTAAAATTTGTATGTAGTGCAATTGAAAAAATAAAAGCATAGTGTTGACATGAGACGAAATGTTAAGTGGCCATCAAACGTACTTTCTAAAAAGACATGTGAGAATATATTTGAATATTAATATAACTATGAAATACAAATTTCAAAACGACAATATAAGGATGAAAAGTTATTGCTCCTGTGAGTCGTGCTAGCGCCGATTAAACCGCAGACGATGACTACCCGCATAATTGAAAAGTAAGCTATAGTAACAAAGTATATAATGTGAAACGTTTTTCAGCATCATATTCCCGTCTGTTGTCATAATGATACGTCTTCATCAACATATGAGGGTCACTGTTGCAACATTCAACTTTGCCAACGAAAGATTTCCTTTCATTTCTCGACCTCAGCAAAACATGGGCTTAGGCCTCTGACCTACAGTTAGAAACTTAATGTTGGAGGTGAGTACTCCATCTCGATATCATATAGCCTTCGAAAGACACTTATTTTAAAAGTATACAAGTTGTTGCCTTGAGGTTAAGTGCAGTATGGAAAATATGTGATGTCATGCACATTAATTTGACATTGAGCCGATTAATGTATAACTTTGATGCCGCTACAAGGGCTATTCAGCACTGCTCATTGTTTGCTATATATATTCTACACATGCTGGATCTCAGGCTACAAGAAAAGACTTCAATCTTTCCAACAGTGTCAAATTTCTAAGACAAACAGGACATTCAATTCAGGGTTGGCGCCAGCGGGGGGTGGGGGGGGGGGGCGGGAGGCCATGGCCCCCCGTCGGGGCGATTTCGTCGGGGAGGCCTAAAAATAAAAAAAATTAATTAATTAATCAGTTAATTACTTTATTTTTTATTTTTTCATTAATCAATTAATTAATTAAAAAACTAAAGGACTGAAGTTACCGGATGGGTGATCTTGAACACATTTTTTCGTTTTGCAATGCTATTTTAAAGCATATTGGGAATCGAATTTCGATCACATATTCTTAGCTCTGTTATACCTCATTCCATATGTACCTTAATTGTCCTATCTCATTCCCCGTCGGGGAAGGGCGGCATTTTTTGCGGAAGGCCTAATGAAGAACGTAAAGGACTGAAGTTACTGGATGGATGATTGTGAACTTTTTTTTTCTTTATGATTTTTTGTTTTTCGTTTGTAACCCTATTTTTTGATGCATCGATTTTAAGCCCAGTACACACTACAGCGATATCGGATCGGATAACTATCCGATTTCTGTCAGTTTTAGTTAAAATCTCCTCCATCCATTTTCGGAAAGAACCAAAATTTTGGCATCCTTTGTAAATATACGACCGGTATGAGCGGAATACGGAAGTCAAATATATACTACTTATTTCGTGACGTCACATTGTCAAATAGCTTTTATCGAACTACGTGTATCCGATAAAGGGTTGTCTGTGGCTGTGGCGTCACGGAATAATTGGTATAAGTTACTTGGAATTTCGTAGTACATTGGTTGGCAAATTTTTGTTTCTTTCCGACCAAAGATGAAGGAGATATTAATTAACCCTTACAAAAATCGGAGCGAAATCCGATCCGATATCGTTGTAGTGTGAACTGGCCTTTAATCGGTTTTAATCACTTCTTACTAGTTCTGCCATCCCTCCTCCCATCTTGAATACGTGCGCGCAAGGTCATGCCCCCGTTGGGGAAGACTTCCCTCCCCCTGTTGTCGAGAGAAAATCCAATTTCATCGGGGATCTTTTATGCACAGGCCCACGATAAAAATGTGGGCCTGATATTTTCAGTCACCCCCGACGATCTTCTTGATTTTGCTTACTAGAAGACCATATTCTTCAAGGAAGCTGACAATTCCAAATTTTCCTTACAAAAACGGACAAGTGGTTTTTCATGCGCAGGCATTACCCAGTGGTCTTTTTCTAAAGTCCTCCCGACCCTCTGACAAAGATCCGTTCGACATGCATTGCCCAATGGTCTGCCATCTGGCCTGTCCCGACAACCGAATTCTAAACACCGTAACGAATATCGGCCAGGCCGTTTTGGGCTACACATAATGATAAACAGTGGCTTCAATATGTCTCCCCTTAAGTCTGACTGAAAATTCATTTCAAGCCACCTCGTAACGTGACATTTTTTCAAATACGTTGGAAGTAAGATCATTTTGTCTGGAGTTCGGGCAGTCACGAAGAAAATTTCGTCTTTTTAGTGGATATTGCAATTGAATATAACAAAGAATTCTGGTAGAGTAAAAAAACAGTATGTTTTTGCATAGGTTCCCCCCGAAAAGAGACAAGTCCATTACATCTAATTCTAGCAGTACTGCACCTTTTATCTGGTAGTTTTCTGATCATTTACCACGTTGTTTTTTTTTTTTTTTCTGTTGAAGTGAAATTTCTATTTCAAAGTAAATCTCAAAAAAAAAAGACTGCTCAAGTCTGGGAAATGCCATCTTCGGGTGTCTGTGGTGTCAGTTTTTTTTAACAATTTCCTTTACGTTCCGCGCCAACTGATGGGTGGCGCTCCGCTCAGTGTTTTGGTCGAAAAAATTACTTAACAGAACAATGCATGATTGCATATTATTCTTCGCTTTGGGGCAGCATTATAAAGTGTAAATTTTATTGCGAAAGAAAGCTCAAAATAATGACTATATCGGTACTTTGTTTCTAGTTACCACCCCGGTCGCGGAAATGCCCTTTCCTGCTCTCTGGAGGTTCTTCATTTTTTCAAAAATATCTGTGCCCGCCGCTTGTAGTTTTTCGGGCAATATTATATTTTTCGGACAAAAGAAAAACAAAACAATTCTGTCCCCTCCCAAACTGAAACACTCCCGTCGGCCTATGTCAGAACTTCAAATATATGGGAAGTCAAACATTTTCCACGGAACATTTACCAATATGGTCCGAGGGCATTAATCTACCTCATGATATTCAGTAACCCCAACAAAGCTGTACAAAACTACAGACTACTCCCTACTTGATTTTTCTTATAAAAAGGTCAAATTCTTCCATAAAAACACCAAAATCTGTCATAATATAAGCTTCAGATTGCTAAAAGTGGTAAAATTTTCCAATTTTGATGGATACTCAGTACAACAAATAACCAGACAACTCTGTTAATCACCCCGACATTTTACCTAATTTTGCTCTTGAAAGGCATATCACTTAATAAGGAACCCAATTTTTTTATTATAACCTTACCAAAATCCAAATTTCTTATATTAAATTCCAAAATTTCTGCAATAAAATAAGCTCTTAATTTTCAAATCTTGGTTCAAAAAAGGATAAAAAACTTTTCGGGCAAACTTTAAGTCTCGTCTTGAGATAGTACGTAGGACAAGAACGATTAAATGCATAACCCCAACAGAATTTCAGCTGTCGCGTGTGAGACATTTTTGAATTTGTTCATATCAAGGAGAGATTCTTCAATAAATACCCCAAATCTTTAATTGTCATTTCAAAAGCCAAATTTGTTTCAAAAAATAAACTTCAGATTTTAAGTATTTGTTTAAAAAAGGCCAAAAATTTCGGCGCGCTGCGCGCGCCTCAAATTCTGTCAAGTTACGTCCCACCGGGACAAACCCATAGCCTTTGTCGGGGCTTGAACTGCTGTCCCCCCTGTCGGGCAAATCCTGGCGCCACCCCTGATTCAATTGTGAAAAACAAACTAAAGAAATATGAGGCGATGTGCCCAAATTATATAACATTGTGTTATGTAGTTTAAAAAGACGCCGATTTAGTGTTTAAACTAATGCTTCCTTTTTAGATTTCCAGGGCCATTCCTTTTCCCGTCACGTACTGCCGGTGTACGTGACAAACCGCCACACCTTATAGCTCAACGTGGATGCTGTATCACATGTCTCCAGGCTATTTCCAGGCCATTTTTTCTCTCTACAGCCGCCTCGAATTTGGCCAAGGCTTAGACCAAGACACATATTAATATTTACATACTTTGGTGCATGCCAACTATTGACCAGTCGGGGGACTGTATTAAGAATTAGATCCTGGTCTCGAGCCACAAAAGCCCCGAGCTTCAAGTTTTGGTCACTCGTGCACCAGACCTCGAAGTAGAAGCATGTATTCTTAAAGGGAAAGAGCAGTTATCCCAACTTCAATTAGTGTAGTAGACTATCCTGTTTCATGATTGGCTGTTGAGAGTCACGTTAAAACAATTTTTCCCTTCAAATATGAAATTGACTTGGAATAACTGCTTGATTCACGTTGAATATGCAATATTGAAGTTGTAAACTTTAATGAAAGATGCTTTCAAGAGAAAAAAGAAAATTGTGATATTTAGCTCTTGCTTCAAAAAAGGTTTGGGGGAGTGCTCTTGACTTTTAAACCAGTGTACATAGCTGATTTTAGTTATCTATTTTTTTTTTTTTTTTTTTTTTGCCGGCTGCTTAATAAAAGTTTAAACTGAATAAATCATTAATCATGCTCAAATATTGCTGATGTGTGCTGTTTTCAAAATGCTTCATGTGTGAAGTGTACCTCAGGCTAAACCTACACAACAGGATATATTACGTAAAATAGGATTAAAAAAAACAGGCGAAACTGGGTCGAGATTTAAATATGTGTGCGCAAATTTTCAATGTCAGTATGGGCAATAAAATACTCTTTCAGGCAAATACACTGGGTATTGTACTGCAATCTAGGCTAGGCCTAATATGAAGTACATATCACACGTTATCAAACTGAGGGTATGAATAAATTACTCGATTGAACATACTTGGGGGCAAGGGTTCAGGGGATTGCCTCACACTCACCCTTAAAATATCTGGAAACATGACTGGAACCGTCGTCTTGGACTTCGAAATGGTAAGGGGTAAACGCTGGCGAAACCCTTGGCTAAGCTAGATCTATTAACGATGGCTTAAATCACGTCTAACGCTGGTTGGGTAAAATAAGTCGTTGGCTAACAGAGGGTCCAGACGTTGGCGAAAACTAAACCTACGGATATTAACGTTAGATAACAGCGAGTTGTGGGCTGGACTGCTCGTTGAAACGTCTGGTAAATAAATCCGTTAATGTCGTCGAATATTACGAAGCGTCTACAGGTCATTATGGTGAAAAAGGTTGTCGAATTAGTGGAGCAGTGGACCATCGGCTAGGTTAGCTGGTTACGTTGCACGATGTACTTTTCAGGAAACGTAAGGCAAACTCGTCCAAGCATAGATAGTAAGCCAGACCGGACAGGTCGTCCCTCAGTAGGATACGTCAAACAGTTGATAAAAGTGACCGCCATCCACTGGTATTTAGGTAAGCCATAAAATTAAGGTCCTATTGATTTAAAACGGTTGTAGTCAGAGGTTACGATGAAGTATGTCGTAGAAATGTTGAAGTGTTTGAGTCCGCTCCTACAGCATGTTAGGTAGTGGATGACGAGGCCGGCTCCTCCGCGATATAAAGTAAATTGATATGGTACGGGGGACCTTGCGTAGCCAGAAACATATAAAGAAACAGATGGAGAGTTCCAATTGGTTTTCACGATGATTTATTAGATTATTTGATTAAGTTCCAAAAGACCAAGTTTTAATTATTCGGCCGGCAAAAAAGAATTAATTTAAATCAGTTATGTACACGGTGACTAAATGCTTCTGCTGCGAGGTCTGTTGCACGAGTGACCAGCTTGATGGCTGGGAGCTTGTCTCGCACTCCCAGGCCACGAGGGTTGTGGGAAGATCCTAGTACTAATTGCAGTCCCCTGATTGGTCAAAAGTTGTGACGCACTAATGAATGTGCTGATCTAAATGACCATTGAGGAGGCCGCAGAGGGTATAGTTGGACACACCTTAAAAATATGGGATACAGCGTACACGTGGAACTGAGATGAAGTAGACTGTCACTGTCAGTTCACCGGTAACACGTGATGGAGAGTTGCTCGTAAACAACAAGATGGCGTTCCTGTTAAAGGTAATGAAGGGTTCGCTATACAACATGGCAATATGATAAAAAACATATCCTACATACATGGTAATGTCTATGAGTGGGTAATTAAACATTATTTGGTTTTCAAAAAATTATGACCAGAGAGTTTTTTGAAACTTCCCTCAACCGTTACAAATGGGGATAGAAACAAATTCACAGTTTGCGTAAAAACGTAATGTAAAACTCGACTAACGCTAATTATAAGCATTACCCCGTAGCAGTATCCATTAATGTTCTCATTAAGATATTGATACTAGCTCAATATGCTTCTCTAAAGTAATATTTCTAATAAGTGAAGAACAAAGCGTGTAGTAAGTGACATAATACCAGTGGCGTAGGAAGCAAAATGAAAGGGGGGGGGGGGAAGGAAAAAATTTGGACCATGCACCTCACCCTACCCCGTCGACCAAAACTTAAATTTTGGATGTTAAAATTTTCGTTTTTTTTCTACGAGCAGGAACATTTACTTTTTAAAAGATAGTTTCCTTAGCGTAAACACTACCGTATTAGGAAGGTAATTTGCGGCGAGCGGAGCGCGCCCAAGGATCGTTTAACACATTTGTAAATATGAAGCTTGTATTACAAAACACAGTTTAGATTCAGGGTTTTCTGTAAGGACATTTTGAAAAATTGGGAGACTGTCGAAAATCTGCGTTTCCTCTTAGCATATATCTGAAATAACATGTCGTCTGAAGATCGTTGTTGTTACATTATGTTATCTAAGGAGTGCGGACTGCGGCTTCTCGGCAACATTCAAAGAGCTCCCGAAACTTGGTTGCCTTTTTAGGACAAAATATTTAAAATTTAAAATACTATAGGGAAGAAAATTTTAGGGCAACTGCACTTTAGCGAATCGAAGTTTACCACTGACTGCTTTGTGAGCGACCACTTACTGCATTAAGGGTTGCAATTTAGGGCACGAGAAGCACGCGGAAAATATTGCCTTTTTAAAACTAATAATCATTACAAATATGAAGCTTTCATTAGAAAGAATTGGGAATTTTATGGTGGAGAAGTTGGGAAAACCGAACTGTGTTTTTTTTTCCTGTAGCTACGTCACTGCTCTGCGACATGAACATTTATAACATTTTGACACTTCAGCAACTAAAGAATCCATCCAGACAAACTACGGTACTCAACTGACAGGGTCGAAAAGATTCTGATGATAGGTGAGTATGAGGGCATATGAGTACGGTAGGGCAGCGGTTCCCTGCCTGGAATATCTTCAGTTGGTGCGGAGCGTACAGAAAATTTGAAAAACTCGCGACCCCTCAGACAGCCGAAAATTGCATGTCTCGGGCTTGTAAGTAGAAGCGAAGTTTTCCAATTTTTTCTTCAAGTGTAAACACTACTGTGTCAGGGACGTATTGCGGCGCGCACAGAGCGCAGATACTTTTGCCCGTTTTAAACAAATACGTGTAGATATGGAGCTTTTACTGCAGAAACCTTTGGATTCTGGGTTTCCTGTAAAGAAATTTAAAATTTGTGGGATTTCTGAAGGATCTGCACTTCTCTCATATACTGATGGCAAATCTGAGGATGATTACACGACGACTGAATCGTTGTTGCTACATAATGTTTTATAAGGACTACGAACTGACACTCTCCGATGACATTTCAAAAGTTTCCAAAACTTTGTTGTCATTTTTAGACAAAATACTTCAAAATCAGGAGCTTTCATAGAAGAAAATTTGGAATTCTATGAAAGACAGTTTACCAAAAAAGCAATACAGCTGAAGGTGTCTCTTTATGTGCACATCCGATTTTGTCATTTCCAGAGGTGGGAAAAGTTTTTCAAACTGATTTACGAGTGAGAACTACCGAAATGCATTTTAAATTTCTTTTTTCGGCGCGCGAAGCGCGCCAGAGGCTTCGTTTCTTTTTGAGATTTTCAAAGATTAAAAAAGGGGTTTTCAGACCCGGAGAATTTCCCAACTTGATTAAAAATTATATGATTCATATTACAGGACTCGGAAACTCGAAATTATACAAATTCTCTTGTGACGGCCACGTTGACAGATGTATGCAAAATTATTTCGCTAGGTCATATCGGCAGACAATTTGACGTAATAAAATAGGATAATTACCTTTTCTTTGATTTTCCCTTGTTAGCAAATTTTGGATTCAGACTGACAAGGATGGAGGAGTAAAAATCACAGTTTTGATCATTTTCCAATCAATATTGAAGTGAGATTCCTGTAAAAAGCCGTAAGAATACCATTGTGTCATCAAAAACTAAATGACTAAAACCGAGCTTAGAAGAAGCCAGACCCGGCAACGTATAAGACTTTGAATCCTTCGACTATTTTTGGAAAAAAATAATCACGAAAATTATAGGCTCGTTACTCAACAGTTCACCATTAGCAAACTGAAACTGACGGCCATTTATGAAAGGAACCTTCTTAATATAGAAGTTTCAAAGTCCGTAATGTCTGTTTCAACAGACTATTTATGTCTTAAAAACATATTTATGGGCACGATTAAAATTTATTTGGCTGGCAATGTGTTCAAACATTTACCGAATAACAGCCTTTCGGGCCCCATCTTGAATTTTGGAAGGCTTTCTTCAGTTGACAGGTTAGTATGCTTGGTTATAACCCAGTTTGAGAATGTTATGACCTACTCCCTCTCATCATGCTTGCGAAGCATTCACCTTGCTATTATCATACTGGTCACGCTCAAATCGACGAACTCAACGATTTGATACAGTAAACACTGTGTAAATTCTACACATGTTGTGTATATTTTTTACACAACGATATGTACTTTCTACACAATTGTTGATTGGTGGACTATTTACACAATGTTGTGTACGTTCTACACAACATTTTTTAGAGTGCGCGTTTCTCTCTATGAAAAAAAGAAAGGCGGTTTACTGTATTGAATGTAAAAATTGAAAAGGTGACTTTAAATACATTGGGGAAACGTCTATGATATCTGAGAGAGAGAGAGATTCAACGAGCAATTTGCTAGTATCAATGAAAACAACCAGTTTTCTTTGACCATAAAACAGAATGCCACAATGGGACGGACTTCCATTATACAGTTAGCGTCCTTAACACCCACGCATGGCCGACTCAACTCACGCGTAAAACCCCATATAACTCCTTAGCACCCACATTGGAGACCCTGTAAGTAGGCATATTCCTGAAGGTGTTTGCATCAGGAAATTCGACCCGATTCTAAATTGAATGGAAGAGAGGACCACTGGTAGACTTCTTATGAATAGAACTTCCCAACCGAAGTGTACGTTCGATCTTCATTCTCCATCCTCACATTTACTGTTCCAATGTTTTACTCACTCTTGACCAGACTTTTGTCCACCAGCTTTCTTCTCAATCCTTTTCTATGGTGTACTGTGGCTTCACTTTCTGATGTGTAAAATTTTTTTTAATTTTGTATAGTACTCTTTAACTGAAGTTAACCGAGGTGAGATCGAAAATTTAAATGAAAAGGAGAGTATGATGAAACAGAGCGTTCTTCGTTTTTATTAGTGTACGTGACACCGTAATACATAAGAGTCAGAATGGCTACTTCCCATCTACCAATTATCTTGCATTTCACAAGAGTACAAAAGTTCCCTTATAAAAAAATCCCACATAATTCCTACAGGAATCAGCATGTGGGATTTATGTGGGTTTTTGGGCATGTGGGAAAAAAATCCCACCTAATTCCCACATGAATGTGGGAAAAATTCCCACATAAATCCCACATGCTAGTCATCCCTTCCCATACTGGGTTCTACCATATTCTAGAAGGGGGATTTTTCAATGTACTCAGGTCTTCATCATTATTTTCCATTCATCATCATCTGCAGGCACACTACTGTATACATGTGCAGTAAACAGTCACAGTATAATGTTCCTACGAATTAAAGTGTGTCCAAAAGAGTTTTATGGCTGAATTTAAATGTAACGTTCACCTTAAAGTTCTTGCCAAACTGGATACACGATTGTTTCTTCATCAAAATATTTTGTGAAGGCACGTACAAAATAAAAGTCCACTAGATGCAACTGGTTTGAGAATCAATATGTTTGAAATTCATCCAAGTTTGTTTGCAACACAATTACTGATTCCTTTTAAAGTACATCACATTGCCTGCATGTGTTCTGATGCATGCAGTCTCTTCTTCAGAATAATTTGCGACAAAGGCATGTGCAAAATCCTGCTGAATGTCCACAAGAAAAGTCCACTAGATGCAACTTGTTTAAGAGTTAAATGATATGTTTGAAATTTGTCCAAGTTTCAAGTTGTATGCAACACAATAACTGATTCCTTTAACAGCACATCCCATTGCCTGTGTTTTGAATATGAGAGTCCAGTTGCTGAGGCTACACCTTATAAAAAATATCTAAGTAGATGCAACAAAACAGCACTCAGACTTAGTCACTTACTTAACAGTATTCAGCACATATAAAGTCCACAGCCTCCACTCAAATTTACAACTGCACAGTGTGCATCCACTCTCGCTGCTTGCCAACTATTAACTGCTGACTGCTGTATACAACACACTGTTAAACTGGTACACTACTTGCTTTCCTATACAGCTCAACACTGTGCATGTACCATACAAAGACTCCTTTCAAAAGGGCTTTGTTGTGATAGAGCCTTTGAATAAGCCAATCACAATAGACTTCCTTCAAAGCTATTCACTGCACAATCCACACAGCCATTTTGTGCCTTCCCATATGGGGAATTTAACTTCCCATGTGAAGAGTTGAGTTCTTTTATGGGAAACTGAACTCCCCATGTGGGGATTTAACTTCCCATATGGGGATTTCAACTTTCCATATGGGAATTTCAATTCTCGTGTGGGAATTCAACTTTTTGATGTGGGAAACTCGCACAGGCTGAATATTATCCCACATAATTCCTGTAGGAAGTTGTAACTTCCTATAGGAAATTGCAAATTCCTATAGGAAGTTTTCATTTTCCTACAGGAATTATGTGGGAATTATGTGGTTTTTTTTTATAAGGGTTAAAAAAAAAAATCCAGATACAAAATTAAAAAATGCCTATCGAAAAGATATCTTTTCGATAGTCATTTCATTTTAACTGTGTGGTCAATCTTCGTTTTGCCGATCATAATCTTAGATGGATCAAAACTTCCAGAATGAATTAATCGTACGTCCACAAATTCAGGCAAGTAAAAAAAAGAAATTGCCAACAACAAATGTTAAATTATCGTGTCTCATTGACAAATCAAAGTGAGTAAGAAATCCGAAAACACCAGCAACCATAAATTGATCACCTTACCAATTAAACCAGATAGCTGATAACTACCTCAACCAGACTTGAGATAATAAAATCTTTTCCGTACAAAGTCGACAGTAGTGCATGGGGTCAGCTACTGTCCTTGGGCAGAAAACGGTTTTTCCTGCTTATCTGGAGTTAAGTCCAAGTGACCTATTCAACTCGGTTAAACTGGTTCGAGTTTTGCCTTCAATATATATAAACTCAAATCTGTTGGCATGTGTTAGATAACCCTCATGATGATTGAACTTTGTTCAACAACATTTTGCCTACATCTCAAATAAGTTCAAACGATTTCTACTGAGTTGAAATGAAATTTAAATTGAACTTTGGGATCTAAATTTTATTAAAAAGTCATTGCTTCCGCTCTTATTTAAAATATCCAATTATTATTTAAAATATCCGTCCTCTAGAAATTTTTTTGGACAATTTGGGTTTCTTTTTAATTATGACAAATTACTTCTGATGCTGACATTTACTAAGGTTACTGTTTAGTAGTTTATAATTTCATATTGTTCTAAAAGGATACAGCTGAATAAATTGACAGAAACATTAACATCAGTAACGACGCTAAGGTAGGCTAGAAGAGGAATTTCCCCCTCCACCAAATTTTGTCCTTTCCCTCACTTGTACGCCCCTCCCATAAGTTCGGACAGATAGGAGTTGGGGTAATCGAAAAACGTAAATAACCAGAAAGCCAAAAGGCTTAGTGTTTCCTTGCCATGAAATACCTTCTTTCTTTCAAATTGACGGTGTTTGATAGATTTTTCTTTAAAATTTATTACGCACAGAATGTCAAGGTTTCATTTAACAAAGATCAAAACACACTTATATCATGTTGCTAACCTTATAAATCCCCAAAAACACTGACCCCCAGTTACCCCAAATGACCTTTGACCTCAACCAAAAGAGCTCTTTGATTCTCTCACGACCTCTGAATACCTGACATAACCTCTGGTCTGTATCAAAAAACAAGAAGGTTCTTGTGGTGTTAACACGCCATTTGAGAGCTTTTGTATTTTAATCTCTGGTGACCTTAAATGACCTTTCACCTTGGCCAGATACAATAGGGTTCTTTCTCTTAACATGACAAATCTATATCTCAAATATGAAGTGTCGGTCACTCCCATCTTGAGATATTGTGTTTACAAGCCATTTTTGACGTTTTCGCAATTTTACCGCAGGTGACCTCAAATGACCAAAAGGGTTCTTTCTCTCATCATGACAAATCTATATACCAAATATCAAGAGTATTGGTCACTCCTATCTGAAGATATCGTGTTTACAAGCCATTTTCGAAGTTTTCGCAATTTAGCCGTTGGTGAAATCAAATGAACTTAGACCTCTACCAAAAACAATTGTGTTCTTTCTCTTAACATGACAAATCTATATACCAAGTATGAAAAAAGTCGTACATTCCTACCTTGAGATATCGTGTTCACAAGCAAGTGTCACAAACACACACACTCACACCTACACACCCACACAAACACACATACGATATCACCATCACATAGATTCCTTGCCTGCCTATGGCAAAGAATCAATAAACATCTCCTGAGATTTAATTTTTTATGCAAAGATACTCTTAAACCCCGAGTTTCCGGGGGCTTCCCCACCCCATAAACGGACCCTTTGGGCTACGTTTCGGGCTTTGACTGAAAAGATTTGCCTCCAAAAATTTTCTTTGCCCTTTAATTTGTCCCGCCTCCATTTTAACGATCTGGCGCCACCTCTAATCAACATTTATTCAAAGTTAACAAAACTATGCACCTAACTAATTATAATGGCATTGCGCAATGAGAAAAGATCTTTACACTCTAAAAAATATTTAAACGATTTTGTTTAAAAATTAGGATAATCACGAAAATGAGTATTTCTACTCGAAATAAGTGAGTACTTCAACTGAATTTGTGCAAAATTTTACACAAATTGCTGAATTTGTGCAAAATTTTACACAAATTGAGTTGAAGTACTCACTTATTTCAAGTAGAAATACTCATTTTCGTGATTATCCTAATTTTTAAACAAAATCGTTTAAATATTTTTTAGAGTGTACATTTATACCTAAAGAACGAAATTGCTGTAGACTAATGAAAGGTCATCGCTGATACGAAAACCCCAAAAAGAAAATCCGGGCAGAATGGTTACGACTGAAACTAGCACACAACCTCTCAATTGTGTTTACAGTAGAGATTCCATTCAGGTTTCTTTCCTCGCACCGTCCATTCACAGTTTATTTTTACGGCCTCGCACCTTCTACTATCCCTTATTATCGGGTATTCGCTTCTACAAGAAAGAAAGGTAACAAGTACTCAATGACAAATCCTGGACAAGTCATGTTTGAACAAAATTTGAATCTAAAGAAACATCCATAAACTCTATAAAACACTTATACGGGCTCCTGCTGTGTTTTTGCATTGTATTACAAAGTCTTACGTACTACAACTCATGGTGAAATGTTTCACATATTTTTCACCCTAATATATCAAACAAAGGTGGGGTAGTGTTACTCTCATCTTAAGAATAAGACAGTAACTGTAAGTTAAACTTAACGTCGGTAATTGGTGTTTGTTATTGAACTATACTAGCCCCAAAATGATCTGTAGGTATAATCATGGAGCTATACGAATATACACTGCGTAATGGTGTCACGCTATATATGTCTGAAGGTAAATAGCAAGTACGTTCTCGTCAAGGCATTGAGAGCCTTCTCCCAGGGATTTCATTGGAACAACCGTGAGGTAATCTTAGCCCAAATTCACTCAAACGTGATTAGTTTCCTTCCGCGCCTGAATGGCATCAATTTTTTACCAATGAATTACAGCAGTGATTCGCAACCTTGGGTTCATGAACCGCAAGAAGAGTCTGTCTGGATGAAATAAAATCAGGTCGAGCATGGCGTATAGTATTTTTCGCGAATAAAAGAATATTCATAACATTCAACGAGAATGTGACTGAAACGCGGGTCATACATCAGCGATATTGGATAGGATTATGATACAATTTTTAGGAGATTTGGTGAACTATCGTCCATCTATTGTCAAAATTCATCCTGTGTAAATATATGATTTTTATGGTATGAGAGGACTACGAAAATTAAATGTAAACTATTTTTTCGTGACGTCACTTTGACAAACAGTTTTCGTGGGATTAGGTGTTTCCGATAATTTGCCTGTCTGCGGATGTGACGTCACTAAGTAATCAGTATCAGGCGCAGAACCAATGGGGGATTTTACGGCCTCAGTCCATCTCCCCCTCTCTTCGTCATATCAACAATAACAAATACACTAAAATAAGCATAATGTTTATCTACGAGAATATCCAAGGGGGCTATTTCAGGCCCATCCTTTTCCTCTCAACATAAATTCAAATACACGAATATCGTATGATATACTATGCCCGTGTGAATAGGCTATCTGCTCTCTTTCCTGCCGCATTGCCTTTGCCATAACATGGAGCTGCAACTCCTGGCAACAACAACAAGATTTGAACTAGACAACCCGTACTTGCAGGCAAGTACAAATCGAAGCCTCTGAAGATGGTACGAAACAAAGATGAAACGTCCATATACGCTGCCTGATTTTATTATTGAAAACTGAGTGAGATGCAATAAGTTGCAAATGGCTTGCCAAGCTCACTTCTTGAGAGCAAAAAATATTCTGCTGCCAAATTTTTATACTCAACCTGTGAAAGAAGCGTATCTTCCAAGCAGTCAACAGAAAGCCGTGACACGGTTCTAGCGCATATTTGACCATTTGAGCATGCGCAGTCAAAGCCGAGACTGCTAGAGTGAATTTATGTGAAAGATTTGCGTGTTAAACAAACGGACATTTTCAAAAGAGTTGTCGTTGCTTCAAAAGCAGCCTTAGACTGCGCAGCGGCGTTCAAGTCAGTACGTCAGCGTAACAGTCGGTCAATCATTCGACCACAGTGTACTTAACGGCAAGGCACTGAAGTCAGACGGTATTGAAGTACAGGTAAGCAGTATACGTTTTGTTTGCGTTCCCATTCCTATACGTGTACGTCCATAATGAACGTATATGCTTGATGACG
This sequence comes from Holothuria scabra, assembly GCA_037179385.1. Lineage (NCBI taxonomy): Eukaryota > Metazoa > Echinodermata > Holothuroidea > Aspidochirotida > Holothuriidae > Holothuria > Holothuria scabra. The sequence goes on along the minus strand of CM074179.1, from coordinate 62,739,640 downwards.
GATGGATTTTGAAAAATTCTGCAGTTTGCGTGCGTAGCAGTTCGCTTGGCCAAATAATTTGATGTTGTACTTGTGCGCAGGAGAACCTATATCGAACCTTGCAAGCAGGCGAAAAACTCTTTTTCATGCGTAGCGGTTCGTTATGGCAATACGTTCATGTGGAATTTGTGTGCACAAGAAGGTATACCGAGTCGCATAAGCAGTCGAAAAAGCACGTGACAAGTAGAGCAATCCCTACAATCGAAGCTGTAGGCTTCGATTAATAATGTGAATAGCTGTCGGCCAATAGGTCTATGTCATCACGTTATGAGCATTACCGACTGAACTTTGTTCACACTGTCGCACGTCAGCCCATGTGTGCAATGTACCCTAGTGGCTGTGAACGGTCAGCACGATAGTCATTCCTCAGTTTCCAACAGTGGTTCAATGCGGTATAGAGCAGGGGTGTGCAAACTTTTGGACAAAAGCATGTTGCTGTGGCCATCTGGGTGGCCCAAGTGGAGCATATAATATAGGTGTGTATTAGGTGCGCGTCTTTCCGTCCCCCTTTTCCCCATCCTTCCCCCGTTAAATTGACCGATGTGAGAAGACCCAAACATGTAGGCTACACTCTTGGTATTAAGGACAGCGATCAAAAGCAATCATATCGGAGAAACACAACCCGTATCTCACAATTTTCAAGTATGTTTGAAGTGTTATTAAAATGCGACATGTAAGAATTATATAACTTGATGAAATGCCTTCCCAGATATGCAAATAAAGTTTTATATGGCCATATCAAGCCAGATATAAATTGTTGAAATACCTTCCCAGATATACAAATAAAGTTTGATATGGCCATATCAAGCCAGATATAACTGATTAAAATACCATGACAGAATTACATATAAACTTTTACATAGCCATATTAATACTTTTTGGTTAAATTTGTGTACCTGTCCTACATAAAGACCTTCTCTGGAAGCTGAACAAGTATCAGCAAACCAAAATGAGAACATTCAAACCACATTCAGCCATATTATACTAACATATGCAAATGACTTTCCAATGTGGGCGTGGTCAGGAATTTAGAGCCCTGATTTTCCTTTTTATTGTGATTAAAGAATAATATGTGAAAAATCATGAAAACTTCAAGAAAATTTATGTTAGGATATTGCCCCATATGATAATTTAAACCAACAATGCGATGTAAACATTTAAAAGTAAGAATTTCAAAGCAGTTTTTTTCTTCACTATTAAGTAATTTAACAACTTCAAATACTTAAGCTAATGTTATACAATGTGCATTTAACTTTGTTATAGATGTTCAAATAGCCCTTAACATTATGCTGGCTCTTCGCCAGAGAGTCGTGGGGACTTTTAGAAAAAAGGCTCAGAAGGCTTCTGATACGCTTTACACAAAGGTAGTGCACTAATACATTTTGGTCCAGTCATATAAGGTCCAGATATGGGACATATATGCACCATACTTGTCTCCTTAATATGGGATCAATACAGTAAATCTTTATATAAACCAGATATGGCACTGCTTAACATGGGATCAGTATGGAATAGCTTTATATAAACCATATATGGTATTGCGTTATATGGTTCATATCTGTTCCAGGTAAAGACCTGATCCAGATAAAATTTTATCTGGCCCATATATGGATTAGATCTGGTTCTGGCACAGATCAAGGTTATATCTGACCAATTTTTTATCTGGCCCAGATATATATCCCATATCTGCAGCAGATATGGGCCAGATATGTAATCCATATCTGGCCCATATATGGAATTTCACATCTGGCCCATATCTGGATTTGGAGTAAGGGATATACGGACCCACGCCGAAGCTTTTGCCATTCTTAGACAAATATTTGAAAATATGTAGCAGAAAATATGACCAAAATTTTACTTCCTTGGTATCTGTGAGAAAATGTGAAACGCTTTAGGATTATTGGAGAGTTTGCGCTCATCATTAGCAAATTTAAGTTTCCACGGATCGTTGTTGTTACATAATGTTATCTTAGGCCTGCGGATTGAGGCCACCCGAAGGCATTTAAAATGGTTTTGTTGTTCTGTAAACAAATATTTGAAAATCAGAGAGATCATACAACACAAAATTGGGAATTTATGTAAAAAAATAGGAAAACAGCACTGCAGTTGATTATCGGTTATCACCAATGTCATGTTTTTCCATTTCCAACTGAATTCCCTTGGAAAGTTTCCCAAACCTTGATTTGTTTTCAAAGTATGAAAAGCGTGAAAATTTCAGTATTAAGCGTTGCGATATGAGATGCGCAAAGAGCGCCGAAAATTTGCTTTTCGTAACAGAAATACCTCAAAATATGCTTGAATTCGAAAGAATACGGAATATTATGGAGGAAAAGTTTGGAAAACTGCAATGTAGTTGTCAAGTGTTTATTGATGTCGGACTCTTGTGTTACATGGACTAGCAAATTTCCGGATTTTTCAGTATTCATAGCCAGGAGTCAATCGCCCTCCTGTCTACCCCCCCCCCCACACACACACACACACACACCACACACAGATGATTGGGGCTGATTTTGGAATTCGAATTTGCATGTTTATGTGCCGTGTAGGGTCGAACGTGAGAATGCAGCTTGGCAAGCTACCGTATGCAATTGTCCTCACTGTGGTATCGTATACTGTAGAATGGTTGTCGACTTTGTACAATATACAGGCTTATGATATTCTGCGAAACGAAAGTAAACGATACTTTGACCAAATGAATTTTGTTCATACCTTATTCCTTAGTGTGCTTTATGTTTTCATGGTAGGCCTAGGGCTATTTGTTACGTTTCGCAGAATATCAATACCCCACCACGCTGTCGATATTTTGCGAAACAGAGCAAAATATATGTAAAAAGGCATAGGCCTACTTTGACCGATGGATTTTTGTCCTCCCCTTATCCGTCATAGTTTCCTATATCATGGGTAGCATAAACTAATTTGTTTCGTTCCGTTTCGTTTTGTTTCGTTTCCCTGAATATCATAAGCCCCTATACATGCATTTAATCAAGATGTAGCCCCTGTACAGGGTGTAAGCGATGTGGTATAAAAGTACTAACGAGATCACGTTACTATCCTGCATTACGCATTCAGTTCTCAAAAAATTGAGTAGGCATACCTGTGTATGCGCGAACAAGACTCAACCACCTGTAATCTGCTGAAATTAGGGTTGGGGGTGGTAAGGGAGGAGGCTTAGCAGTTTATATGTATGTAACAGGTTTTTTACTGTTTTTTTTTTTTTTTTTTAACTTACGCAAATACAGCATCAAGGTATATATCAAGTCGGAGGTTTTTTTTTTTTTGGGGGGGGGGCTTAAGTCCCCAAACCCCTCGTAATATCGCGCTTGTACTAAACCATTTTATTAGTTAAGTGAATCCTTCAATTCTCAGGTGAAACTAAAACAATTGGACCTTATACCAAATTGATTTTCAAAGAGGTAGTCCTCCGGCTATTTAGTGGTTATCAAAGTTGTCTGTCATTTTTCATTTTGTTTTCAAAGAGTGATCTTCCTTGCTGCTGTTTGAATAAAAAATTTGCCTCGACAAACTTGACTAGCTTAAAAAGTAACTGAACCAGTAATTAAGTCTTGAAAAATTGGCAATAATCTGATTTTTATCTTTAGTTAGCCGTTATGGAGAGACTCAAATCACCATCCTTTTTGCATGTAGTGCAATAAGGTGTGGGTTGTCACAGAAAAGCATTAATAGTTTAATACTAGACTCTCTGAAAATGCTTGGCTCCTTCGAATAGCTGCCTTTACATCCTGATGGTGACATACACAGGCATAAGTGGCAAAAAGCGTGTGGGGAGGGAAACGGGGGACTACAACCCCCCCCCAATTTCCCCCTGAAAATAAATAACAGCAATATTATACAGTATGACTTCAACGAGTCTTGGGATGTTCGGTGCTTTTTCGCCCATGATGGGCCCCAGGCCTGGTATTTCAATCCACTCTAACGCTACAATGCATATTGAACCCTTGCTACCTGAAATTTTCACGCCTAGTTAATGTCTTCCTGACGTGAATAAACTAAATAATGGCTCGGTACATCCATTTCTTGAACTAAGTTACCAAAAGCTATCTCTGATGTAGTGACTCATTGCAATGTTTCTGATTATTCGATTACCACTCGCCATAGGAATTTATTTAATGTTGCATATCACAATAGCCATCATGGCAAATAACTTCTTAATAACTATGGTTACAATCTATAACAATCCCTTCCTCAGAATTTTAAGTCCGCCACGTCTCTTAGGACTTTGCAAAGTAAGCTCAAGGAGAAACTTCTCAAAAATAACATGTAACTTAGTTGACCCTTTGACATTATAAATTGCTCTTTCCTATTTCTTTTCCTGTTCTTTCTCCTTTATTTCTCTCTCCTCTTTCCCCTTTCTCTTTCTATCTCTTCTGACCTCTTTTTCTCCTGGATTTGAAATGTTTATTGATATATATATATATATATATATATATATATATATTGTTTATTGATTTATATATATATATATATCAATAAACAATATATATATTATATATCTATATCTATATCTATCTATACATATATATATATATATATATATATATATATATATATATATATATATATATATATATATATATATATATATTTATACATATTATATTATATATATATATATATATATATATATATATATAGTAAGTCGAGTGACGTAGCGACCTTATATGAATAAGTGAACCAGTGCGGTACTGAAAAGTCGCATGAAGACCTTAGGCTTACTACTGAAAAAATCATTTTACATAATTGGGAGAGGTGATTCCGAGTCCCAGAAAGTGGAACACCACCCTTGGTCGGAGGGTAGGGTATAACAGTTTTTTTTTCAGTGGAGGTTAAGCCCCCAAGGTCTCCTCTATAGGTTCCACCGGCGTTCCGTTGGCAACTTCAACACTGCAATTGTTTGCGCGAGGGTCCTGGTTCTGTCTCATGCCTCACTGACCTTGAATTAATTTCATTATAACTAACGGTGGTCATCTTTTTTAGGCGATATTATTACTCTGCATACCAGTAATTTAACTTACATATGACAACATTTCTCCCTATACTCATAGACGCAGAAACATATTACACACGCTTCTAGATCGGCCCGTTTCGAATCAGGTGTACAGGGCGTATCAACTGGTGGGATAAGAACTGCGAAAGAAAACAAAAAAACAAGTCATTTACACATAGATTTAAATTCTTCTTAATGGCACGACAAACATCAATGGAGAAAATCATCTCATACCAATGGTAAAATTTGATTGCATTTAGTCATGTCATCGTGCTTTATCCAGCCAATGGTGGAGATCCGTGCCAAGTTTCCTCCCCACCCCATAGGTATTTATTTCCTGGGACCCGGGAACTGCATTTCGACGGTGGATGCATGTAGATTTGTTTTTGCCTCAATGTATATCATAGACCCTAAATATCCGAAAAGTTTCCAAAGGGGAGGGCTCTGGTTGTGTCATAAAAAAGACTTAAGGGAGCATATCCCAAATAGCAGGTTGTTCGCCCTCAGATAGAGTCCCAAAAGGAGCACTTTTTTGATATGTTATGGACTGAGCCGGATTTTTTGTAAGTGTTTTTAAAGTATATTAAATGAAGTACCATTGGTGAAAAAATGGGCTAAACTAAAGCAATTTTGTTGAAATTATGGGCCTTAGAAGCTGGCGAGATTTTAGTGAAAAACAAGGCTCGGGAAAGGTGGCTTGAACTTTGGGGTGCAAGAGCAAAACCTCTTCACGGTCATGATATGATAAATTGAAAGTGCCATGAATGGCCAACTTGTCACCTTTCATACGAGGGGTAGCTTGACCCTGGCGAAAACTTCGACAAGCTTTTAGCGGCCCGTTTACTTTTTGGATTTAGTCAATAGTAAGTCAATAGAGGGATTAATGGGGGTATGCTACCTTCATAAGCTGAGTCTACATGCCGTTCTGCGTGGTGTTGATAAGTAGCAGAGTAGGGGAAACAATCCAACTTGCAACTGGAAAAGAGGCCGTGGGCACAGCTTCTTAAACCAGACTGTTAAAAATTAAGGCGCAAAGCCCAATTTAAAAAAGCTAAATCCAGCGATCTGGAAAGCATCTTTACTAAAACTTTGGTGTACGCTACGAGCCAACTAATGGTGGCGCTCCGCTTAGATAGTGGCCCATGGACTATCCTGTTCCGCTATTCATTATTCCAAATTTCGTCACTTCGCATACACCACGGAAATTCCTGGGCCTTTATGGCCTTTGAATGTATCTTTTAAATATTTTATTACTTCAATGGAAGTTGAGGGAAAATAAAAATAGATAAAAATGTAAATGTCCTTGAGGGTATAGTGAGGCAGGGGGTGATGGTCGAAGGGGCCGCGCCCCGATTAGCATATTTTTATTATTTTTTTTATGTTTATTTGTACAATATTGCTATAATTGAAACATTTTTGCCCCTTTAACCTTTTACCGTTGTGCTCCGATCGGGGCATATTTGCGCGCCTCGGGAGTGGTCGGAAAAGCGGACGTAGCCCGCCCCGCATCGGCTTCCGTAGGCCATTGACCCCGTGACCTTAAACTATTGTCTCTCTCGTTGTTGTGGCCGAATTTTCGGGTAGCTACTCGCTTGCAGTTTCGAGCTCCGCGTAAAACAGTAGAGATGGGTGACAGCCGAGCTCTCCGCATGGGTCCAAAAGGACCCAAACAACGGTAAAGGGTTAAGCAAATATACAAGTAGATATGGGGCTTGTTTTGCAGAAAGCTTTGGATTCTGAATTTCCTGGGAGGAAGTCTGGGGATTACTGAAAGATATGGATTTCCTTCATATATTAGTGGCAAATGTGAGAATGCTTTTTTCTAAAAGTCCCCATGACTCTCTGGCGAAGAGCCATGGGGCGAAAACCAAACGATTACTCCCGGAGGAGTTCTGCTCCCTTAAGGAGCTTAACGTCCCAAATGGACAAGTACGCCCTCCAAAGGGCAAACACTGAGTGGTCCTGCTCTAGACTGGCTGAATAGAACAGAAGCCACGACCTGGATGCAGTTTAACGTCGCACGACGACTACATTGTTCTTGATGCATAATATTACCTAAGGCATGACACTCTTCGATGACATTTTAAAAGTTTCCCAAACTTTGTCGTCCTTTTCAGACAAAATATTTTAAATCAAGAGCTTTCATTGAAGAAAATTTGGAATACCATGAAAGACAGTTTACGAAAATAGCAATACAGCTGCCCGTAGCTCTTGATGATGTGGTGTCACATACGGTGAATATCCGATTTTGTCATTTCCTTCCAGAGTTCGGAAAAGTTTACCAACTGATTTATGAGCGAGAGCTAATGCAGCTGAAATTGAAAAAAGGCGCGCCGGAAATTTTGCCTCTTTTTGTGATTTGCAAGAATTAAAAAAAAAACAAAAACAAAAAGTTATCTGACCCAGGAGATAGGGGCGGAAGCATGCCTCTTAAGACCTTAAGGCTTCACACATTCGACTGGTTGACGGAAAAGTTGTCCTCTTTTATTAAATACAAATGTTCTTCCAAATAAGGATATAAAGGGAAACACTCTTAAATCAAAAGAGTGAACTTGGTCACTCTCTAATAGAGTGAAAAGTGTGAATTAACTCCATTAGTGTGATAATTCACTCCCAGAAGAGTGATAGTTCACTCCAAGGAGAGTGAAGTTCACTCCAAGAAGAGTGAAATGCTGTAAAGAGGGAAATTTCACTTTTCCACGAGCGCCTGAAATGATCACTCTGTTTTAAGAGCGGTCACTGTAGGCACTCCATCAAGAGTGAAACTTCACTCTTTTGGAGTGAATTCCACTCTTCTAGGAGTGAATTATTACTCTAATGGAGTGAATTTACACTTTTCACTCCATCAAAGAGTGACTTAGTTCACTCTTTTGATTTTAGAGTGAACAATATACAGTATCTGTATTTGTATTGGCAATAATGATCGTCAAACGCATGCATGCATCAGGTTACGCGTGTTATTCTATGGTTTAAACCTGTACATGTATTAATAATTATGATAATAAACGACAACTAACTACATCCTTTCCTTAGCATTAATTTAAAATAGTTTACTGGAAGATTTGTGCCAGTTATGTTTATAGGTGCTTCAACATTGTTTTTGAGGGTTTTCATGAAGATAATTTCGACATAATCTGGGAATTTATTCATCCATAGAAACCTGCTGTAGCAGGCTCAGCAATGGGTAATGGAATACGCCTGATAAGTTAACAATAGCCAAACTAACAATAGTAGCCAAACTAAATGGGGCTTGGGGTTTCCATTGACCAGCCCCTTGCAACTTCCCAGACGACTAGCGACAGAAAAAAGGAAACAAATATTAAAATAGATAACACTAAACAAGTAAAAAAGTATGGCATAACTTTTAAAATTTAGAGTCTTGTTGTGTTATGGTTCTACCTCAGACACATTGATTTCCCTTAATACTTGAACTAAATGTCAAGGAACCGCTCCATAACTCAGATTCGCACTTCAACACTTTTCTCCTTTTTTATCGGTAATATGCCTATATGATTTTCCGGAGACAAATTCATTGAGTTCAAAAATGTGCAGCGGTAAAAGAGAAGGTGAAAACTGCACTTTGATAGCATATAGCGTTCAGAAGATTCCTATTTGTATAGTAATGCATTTTTTCTTGAGATTGAGAAGTTTGTGGAAAATTTGTATTATCATCGTGGCACATTAGTTTGACATTGCATTGTTTCAATGATGTTTTCAGGGTACATTAAGCAGTTTTTTTTTTTTTTATAAGACTGCAATGAAGAGTAATGTTAGTTGTTCACACAACCGTATCAAATTTGAAGTACAAACAGAATATTTACTAATGAAGGAATATTAAAGGAATCAGACTGACTCAATGTGTCCACATTATTTAAAGTCCTGTAGCTATGTTGGCAAGTGAGGATATTTCTTCAACGAGAAAAATCAATACTTAAAGCGAGATATTGTAACAGGGTTTGGAGGACATAGTGTTACGGCTTGGTCGCAATTCAAACCAATAACAGCGAAAGATCACAGAAGAGCGAGATTAAAATCAACAACTTAACTATTACTCACCTCTTACTTCCTTAAATTTACAACAATTAATCTTAAATCTACTTACAATCTTTTACAGCTTAAGGTGTCACTCTTTGTCCAAGGGGTAGTGTTATCGTCGATTGTACAGCAGCACAGCGTAGGACTCGGTTCCGCGAAGGCAGGATGACGACTATAGACTTAGTAAATGGCGACACAATTACAGCGTTAAGCGGCGAGGCAGGCGTCTGGTCTCTGTATGATCGGTGTATCTTCTGTTCTCTTCTCTCTTGTCACACTGCTTGCATGACCTTTTATATATCTGGTAGTTCTTCCAGAAAAGTCTGGAACTCACTCTAATGGAAACGTCTTGTTTGATCTCGTACAAAACAAACAGCGAAAGTTCTGGGCTCGGTAACCCATAACCACAAGTTGGCTATTATTAGGCCATTACATCATACAGTAGTTTCCAGTAGGTGATCGTGCATTCTCGTAACTGTGCGAATGTTCTCTGGGGTTACCCGTTGAATATGCTCGAGAGAAAACGCCGAAGCTAGCACTTTCTAGAACTTTTCACTTGCTCGTCCGTGGATTCAATCTGGCTGATGTCATCTCGTAACACTCCCCCCCTTGAAAGAGTTTTGGACGTCTAGGACAAAACTTAGGTTACAATATCTACAATATTACCTTATAGTAACAACTACTGTATAGTATTACAGTATGCATTCCAATATCAAGTGGAAGGTGCTTTCACAACATACAACTTGTCTTACAATATGATAATACATGAGTAGTTACATCATTAACACATACTGTGCTGCAGGCAACATCAAAATTTCAAAATTACAGTACGACTTTTAATCTACTCCATCAGATTAAGTTCTTGACAAAGCATCAGGCACAACAATGTCTTTCCCTTTAATGTGCCTAATATCTACATTATATGATTGTAGAAATAAACTCCATCTCATCAATCTCTGATTCTTGTTCTTCATCTTAGACAGAAATGTCAGAGGATTATGATCAGTATATACAATAACAGGGAAACTAGTAGTCCCCAAATAAACATCAAAGTGCTGAAGACCAAGTATCAAAGCTAATGTTTCTTTCTCAATTGTAGAATAATTTTTCTGATGTCTGTCAAATTTCTTTGAATAATAACACACAGGGTGATCAACACCATGCTCATCAGCTTGAAGCAAAACTGCTCCTATACCATTGTCACTGGCATCAACTGCTAGCTTAAACTGTTTTTCAAAATCTGGAGCAATCAACACTGGCGAACTCATTAGTGCTCTTTTCAATGATTCAAATGCTGCCTGACAACTTTCTGTCCAAACAAAATTCTCATCCGAGAACAAGCATACATATTCATTGATTAATGGTTTCATTTCTGATCTTTCTTTGTCATCTAGATGACTTAACTTCTGATCAAGATTACTCAATACATCAGAGTTCTTTAACATAATACACATGTCAGGAACATCATCAGCATTGATCTCATCATTATCATTGAATTCTTGATCAACACTGATGATACACACTTGATCACATGCATTATTAACATTGACATTCACATCATGTACACTTTCATCCTTAGAAATGTCACAATCCTCTCTTTCATAATATTTTTTCATCATATTAATGTGACAAACTCTCTTTGATTTACGCTTGTCAGGTGTCAAGATGACATAGTCTGTGTCATTGACCTTTCTTTCAATGACATAAGGTCCTTGAAAGCGAGCTTGAAGTGGCTGACCAGACACAGGCAAAAACGCCAACACCTTCTCACCAGGCTTAAACTCTCTTTCCACAGTGGTCTTATCATACCACGCCTTCATTTTCTTCTGAGAACTCCTCAGATTTTCTTGAGCCAGTTCACATACTCTGTGAAAACGCTCTTTAAAGCGGGATACATAATCAAGCAGATGTATGTTTTCACCTGGATCTGATAACCACTTCTCCTTTAATAATTTCAATGGTCCACGAACTGTGTGTCCGAAGACGAGTTCAAATGGACTGAACCCAAGTGACTCCTGTACAGACTCCCTGACAGCAAACATTACAAATGGAATGCCTTCATCCCAATCTTTCTCATTGTCATGACAATATGTCTTTAACATATTTTTCAATGTTTGGTGAAACCTTTCTAAAGCCCCTTGGCTTTCGGGATGATAAGCTGAAGACTTAATTTGGTCTATGCCTAATTCATACAACATCTGTTGGAATACAGTTGACATGAAATTAGACCCTTGATCTGATTGGATCTCCTTAGGTAACCCAAACAATGTGAAAAATTTAAGTAAAGCTTGTAAGACTGTCCGAGCCTTAATATTTCTTAGAGGTATTGCCTCTGGAAACCTTGTCGAAGCACACATTATGGTTAATATATACTGATGTCCTGCCCTACTCCTAGGTAGAGGACCTACACAATCAATAATGACTCTACTAAATGGCTCTTCAAAAGCAGGAATTGGCTTTAAGGGTGCAGCCGGAATATTCTGATTCGGCTTCCCAACCATTTGACATGAATGACAAGTCTTACAAAATTTGGCCACATCACTCTTAAGCTTAGGCCAATAAAAGTGATTTAGAATTTTGTGGTAAGTCTTATTGACCCCTAGGTGCCCTGCAAATGGCATTTCATGAGCAATACTCAGTATTTCCTTTCGATACACCCTAGGTACCACAATTTGATGGTAAATGCGCCACTCTTCATCTAATGGTGCATCAGGTGGTCGCCATTTACGCATCAAAACACCGTTCTTGAGGTAAAAACACACTGGGACGTCTTTCGACTCATCCTCAGTGAGGGCACCAGCTAGTAGTGGCTGAAGCTCTTCATCATGTTGTTGTTGGACTGACAACTGGTCTCGTTGGAGTGTGTCAGACATGTTTCTTTCCTGTTCTATCCCCTCACCATGTGTGGGGACAGGAGACTCACAATCCTGAAGATTGGCCATAAAAGTTTGGCTGAGATCAAACCAGGAATCTTCACTTTCATTAATATTCTTATTATTACAGTCCTCTTTGGACTCTGACTCCACTTTTGGGAGTGTTGTTCCATTTTTAGGAACCAATTCCTCAATTTTAGAGGGCGGAGGCTTAAATTTACCATCCTTCTTTTCAGAAATCATACCCTCACTTTTAGAGAGTGGATGTTCAAGATTATCATCCTTACATGATTCCCTATTTGTTTCACTTTTGGAAACTGTATCCTCACTTTTGGAGGCTGGATCTTTAAGATTATCATCCATAGCAAGCTTTTGTGACATAGCTCTCGTGACAGCACAGGCTGGGAATAAATCTGGAAATTCCTTTTCTAATTGCTCTGTGTTGTTATAGTCACACGGTTTATCTGTCAAAATTGCATTGGCGACTACCTTTCCACCAGCTAGGTCATTGCCTAGCAACAGAGATACCCCCTTTACAGGTAGAGTAGGTCTGACCCCTACTATGACAGACCCAGAAACTAAATCTGACTTCAAATTAATTTTGTGAAGAGGGACAGAAATAAATCCACACTCAACCCCCTGAATTAGTACATTTGCCCCTGTGGAAGTAGAGTCCGTTAATGGCAAAACTCCATCAAGAAGCAATGACCGAGTTGCGCCTGTGTCACGCAATATTTTAATTTTGACGGGTGGATGAGCTGAATCCCCATCTAGGGAAATAAAACCCTCAGACACGAATGGAAGGTATTCTTCCTTAATTTGGTCATTAGAATGAGGCCGTAAAGTCACGACTACCTCTGGAGAATTTTCTGCATTGGCTAAGGCATTTGGAGCTGTTTCAGTCTCCTTTAATTTTGCCAACTGAAAGCAATTTGCCATTATGTGGCCCTTTTTGTGACAGAAACCACAAACTATGTCTTTAAAGGCAGCTTTATTTGAGCTGACCTGGTCGTTCTTTTGACGACTAGAATCTGGTTGTTTTTTACCAGAACTTGTTGGAGAGAGGGAACCAGACTGAGATCCACTAATTTTACCTGCTGTGTCACCACTAGTACCATTGCCATATTTTTTATTTGGCCTATTAAACTGACTCTTGTTTTGAGTCTGACCTACTTTACCAAGCTTATGGGCAAGTGCATACTGATCAGCCAAATTTGCCACTTCTTTCAATTTGTCTGCCTTTTGTTCTTCAAGGTGAGTCTTTATGTCATCACTCACACACCGTTTAAATTCCTCGACCAGCATCAGTTGTCGTAAGGCTTCAAATGTGGAGACCTTTTTAGAATCACACCATCTATCGAAATGCCTTTCCTTTTGATAGGCAAACTCTACATATGTTTGTGTATCCGCCTTACGATATTTTCTAAATTTTTGGCGATAAGCCTCGGGTACTAACTCATAGGCTTGTAATATGGCCTTTTTGACTTTATCGTAATCCATGCTGTCCTCTATTGACAGAGCCGAATACACTTCCTGGGCCTTGCCAGTAAAATTACTCTGAATGAGTATTGACCATTTATCTCTGGGCCACTTTAATTGTTCACCCAGTTTTTCAAAGTGGTTGAAAAATTTCTCCACATTATCCTCCTGAAATTTGGGCACAAATTTTACGTGCTTAGAGACATCAAATCCCCCAGTAGGCCTATCCGTGCCTATTTGAGGTTCTGGGCCTTTTATGACCCCTAACTCCAGTTGTTTCAACCTAAATTCATGCTCTCTAGCCTCTTTCTCTCTTTGCATTTCTCTTTCTTCTTTTTCCTTTTGCATCTCTCTTTCTTCTTTTTCCCTTTGCATTTCCAATTCTTTCAATCTAACTTCCTTACTCATTTCTAATTCAAGCTTTTTCAATTCAAATGCATTGTCAGTTGGCACGGTCATGGTTGTCTCAAGCACTGTAATTGGCAGAATACTTTCATCTACCAGATACTCTACAATGTATCTCTTAATCTCGTCCTTCCGCATTAATGGCTGAAATTCAATGCCATAATGTTTTGCGACTTTTACAATCTCAGACTTTTTTAGTGAGTTAAGCTCCTCAATTGAGGGGCTAGCCACGAATTTATCTAAATCGAATGACATTTTGAGGTTGTGTCAAGCACTCACAAACAACTAAGAAGTCTGGACAATACAGTTGCAAATTACAACGAAATTTCTCGAATTTTCCACCTGGTAGTATAATTCTTTCCCGGATGTTAGGCCACCAATTCTGTTACGGCTTGGTCGCAATTCAAACCAATAACAGCGAAAGACCACAGAAGAGCGAGATTAAAATCAACAACTTAACTATTACTCACCTCTTACTTCCTTAAATTTACAACAATTAATCTTAAATCTACTTACAATCTTTTACAGCTTAAGGTGTCACTCTTTGTCCAAGGGGTAGTGTTATCGTCGATTGTACAGCAGCACAGCGTAGGACTCGGTTCCGCGAAGGCAGGATGACGACTATAGACTTAGTAAATGGCGACACAATTACAGCGTTAAGCGGCGAGGCAGGCGTCTGGTCTCTGTATGATCGGTGTATCTTCTGTTCTCTTCTCTCTTGTCACACTGCTTGCATGACCTTTTATATATCTGGTAGTTCTTCCAGAAAAGTCTGGAACTCACTCTAATGGAAACGTCTTGTTTGATCTCGTACAAAACAAACAGCGAAAGTTCTGGGCTCGGTAACCCATAACCACAAGTTGGCTATTATTAGGCCATTACATCATACAGTAGTTTCCAGTAGGTGATCGTGCATTCTCGTAACTGTGCGAATGTTCTCTGGGGTTACCCGTTGAATATGCTCGAGAGAAAACGCCGAAGCTAGCACTTTCTAGAACTTTTCACTTGCTCGTCCGTGGATTCAATCTGGCTGATGTCATCTCGTAACAATAGCCTGGAATATATTTGTAAAAAAAAATACTATAATACTTTTCCTGAAGTCCCCCCCCCCCCCAGCCAGACCCTCTGGCCAAGGGCCGTTCGACCAAACCAAACTTAAACTGCTTCCCGAAAAAGTTGTACATCCACTGAAGGGCAACACTTGACCAACACTTGAAAAGACACTGTAATATGCATTAATGCGGCCTGTTGCTCATTAAGGAAAGGAGATAGTGACATGTTTACACAGGAATATGCCCCTAGTTCCATACTATCGAGTTACTATATACATGCAATCATCACGCGGATTTGGCCACATGATTCGTGTGGATTGATTTTGTGGACTACCGGTATGTCAAGGAATGACGTATTGATGTATAATACACATTGCGATTGACCTGTAGCTAGACAAGGTACTCGATTGCTGACTTTCAGGGAGAGGGGAGATTTTTTTCAGGAGCAAGTGTTAAACTATACTATAATGACTATAATTTCACATTTAATTTTATGTACTTTTTCTACAGAAAGTATCTGTAATTGATTTTTTTTACAGTCGTTTGTAAGAAAAACTCAATAAAAAAAATCTATATACCAGAAAAAGTATGTTTAATTACATCAACAAAAGAGTCCGTAGAGGAATTACAAGCATTTCCGTATATTTACAACCTCTATCTGTAATAAAACAAAAAATTTAGTTGTAATAAATTTGCGCATGCATATATACCAAGCCGGCGACGCTGATTGCTCTGATGTTTGATGTATTCACAAATGGTAAGATATGACGCTTTTGTTATCCTTTGAATCAACATCTGGCCAAGCCTCAAGAACTTGTTGTTTCGTCACAAAAGCATTATCGCAGACAATCAATTCAAACACAAAGGCCAAAAACCTAATATTTTTGAGCTCGAAGAAATTGGTTGGTAAGGCTATAGAGCGAGAGTTGATAGCCTACCGTCAGAGGCATAGAGTGTAATGTAACCATGAACGTTATGCCTAACGTTAATATTAACGTTAGGCTTTGGTGACCCTTGTTCGCGTTCACGTCGTTACACTAGTTAATATCCTTGCAGATATTATTGGTCTGGAGTTTTTTTTTTTTTCCAGTTCTGTGGTGTGTAGCAAGTTTCCGTTTGCTGTTTCAATCCGTACATTTTGCAATAGATGCTTCTGGCATCCAATAAACTGCCTAATATCATGTAATTTTGTCGGCCTGTAAAACTACAGACAGTTTGTATGTATATTTACCATGTAAAGTACTGGCAACCAGTTTCACAGAAATTTTATGTAAAATATAACCGATCTGTAAAATGCAAGAAACGCGTGTTATATTACAGGACGGTTCCGAATTACAGAAAATTTCTGTGAAACTGGTTGCCAGTACTTTTTGTGGTAAATTTACAGAGAAATTTTTACAGTCTATCAATTAAGCCAACAACAACTACAAACTTCCTATCCGTGCGAAGTTAGCTATTAAGATGGAGTTTTACGGCCCAGTTTCCAACCTATTGGTTCAAGTCGAGCCGGCCACGGCCGTTTTCAGTTGTGGCTCACTGGCTTGTTTTCTATACTCCATTGCTTTTGCTGGGCAAAGTACTAAAATTTTAACCTAACAGGTACTAGTATACAGTGCGTACACAAGAAGCCATTTGACTTTGTCCCTTACATTTCCCTGCTTCCAAAAATTAAAAATACATTTAGTAAAAGAGAAAAGAAAAATAAAAAAAAAACTTTCTTTATGGACCTGGGTTTTCATTCTGTCGGCAAATTCAGCTTGGTGTAATGCTTACTGCAAATGTCTCCTCACGTTTCCTTTCTTTGTAGTTGCTAAAACACTCCAAATTTTAATTCAAATGTCAGCATATGTGCCACCAAATTCCATGTAAGGACGCCTATTTTTTTTTTTTAATTTGCACAAGTGAAAGGCCCTCTCCTTCTCGATACAGGGAGGGCCAGAAAGCCCCAAAATTTCGGGAAGATCTTAAATTTGAGCAATAATTTGGAAAAAACATTGGTAGCCACTTGAGCTTAAAAAATCCTCATCATTTCTCAACATCTTTTTAAATCTTGCACAACACAATGCCCGAAACGGCCGACTATCTGAATACCGCCAAAACATTGCCCCCCCCCCCCCCAAAAAAAAAAAAAAATAAGAAATTAATTGATGGAAATTAAGATTGATAACAAAGATTTGCGAAACATTCAAGTAGCTTTTGAAAAGATTTTCTCAGCCCCACTTGATACTGTAGTCTTGGGAATTCGTAGCCCAAAATTGTAAAACATTCCGGTCAAGGTTGCATAAAGTTCTCAGTTTTCAATTGACAAATTAATTTCAATGTATTTCCCCGCGGACAGATTGTTTGAAGAGTGTCCAGTTGCGGTGACCAATATTTTATCATCTATCACCCAAAAGAAGTTAAAAGTCAAAAGTAAAATCAGCTATAGTCGAGAGGTCGGACAGTCACATATATAGACATTTTTGTCAGTGGGTCTTGAATGTAGCCAACAGCTACAACGTATAGAGGAATATTGTCATATTTCCAAATCCGTTGTTTATTCTTCTTGCTCCCTGATCTAATGGTAGAGGTGAATTTTATCTGGTATTTTCTCGATAACTTTGCAGATTTTATTATCATTTTTAATATTGCAAACGAAAGCTAAAAATTACGGCTGTAGAGATTCTACCTAAGGGCATGAATAAGCCTTTTCTGGCCGTTTGAGGGGTTCCTTTTGTTCCAAATTTCCTCGGTGCCGGCTAATGGTGGCCCTCCGCTTAGATAGTCTTTCGTGCGATATCATTAATTTCCGGCCAAAGCATTTCTAAAAACTAAATTTTCTTTAACATAGATAAACAAAAGTACAGACACTACTTTAATGATTAAGAAGAAATAATATTTGCAACTCACGATTTTCATAACACCGAGCAGCCACGTTGTAAAAAGCAACCACGAAAACAACACCAACGATTAGAATTTTCATGTTGATAGTACAGTATAACTCTTGTTGCGATATCAAATTCGATTTAAAGTCAGCCAGTGAATGAAGTTATTGCTGCAAAATATCCTGTTATAAAGTAAAAAAGATAAGTGTGGAACTAAAATAAAGTCTAATGTATGACGTCAAGCAGTGGACACGCCCATTTCAGCTTCATGTCACGTAAAGGATACGTGTCACAGCTTAAATGTCATCTGCAAAGCATTAGACACCAATTTGTACAGTTTCTTGTTTCCTGCTAGCCAGAACCGACTAACAACTGACGTTTTCTTGTTTCAATATAAGTTTTTTATCCATTTTAGAAAATTTGGATTCAAAACAACAGGTGCCCTCTACAGGGCTAATATAGTGCCCAATATGGGGCCCACATAGGATTCCCAGATGGGCCCTAGGTCTATGTATCCGTGGGGGAAACATGCAGCCAATATGCGATTCTCATGGGGTGGAGAAGTGGTGGTGTAGTTCCAATATATGGCAAATCAATTCTTTTGCGGGTCTTACACGTGTAATTATGTAGCCTATATGCCCGTTTCATATGGGTTCCATATAAGAAATGTATGGTGTTGCCGTTGTTCTCATATGGGATGCAGTTGTGGCTTCTGCAGGATTTCCATGTAGGTTGTATGGGGGACTCACATGATTACGGGAACATATCGCACGTGTCATGTTTGCATGCGTACTGTATAAAAGTCTTGACTCACCCCAGGGAGCAACTATCTGGTTATTTGCAAATAATAGCTCCCTGATCAGTCAATGTGTTCAATGACCAGTCTATCTTAACTAATGAAGCATGGCAAATTTACAGTTCTTTCACAGATTTTTGATTGTCACATCTGAGATAAATTCGCGATATTAGTCTAGGTAGTATCTGCGTAGGTATAGTGTGTTGTTTCAGTATTGCGAAGCGTTTACCCAGCGATAAGAATCTTTCTGGTCATTACCAACCTCGGTACTGTTTAATATCCACGTAGAGGCAGCAGATACTTAAAGGTTTCCGTACAACTACCGTTCCAAGGTAGGCAATCTGTGTATATAGTGGATTGTAGGTTCGCTTGAGTGCGCATGGGCGTGCGATCTTGTAGTTTTCGTTTTACCGTAGTTAGCCAAACTCTTAGTCCATTATTTAACAAAGTATAGTTATGTGACATACAATGGGTCATCACAGGAAATCAGTCAAGTAAGACTCAGTCAGCTGTTTTCTCGTATATAAGCAAGAGTTATTGTAGCGTGGGTAGAGATCGATTTAAAACGTCATCAAGATCTCTACATAGCTTTATCATAGCTGTTGTAAGGTACAACATGTAGAAGGCTCGTAAGACTAGGCATATTTACCAGCGGAAGTATTAAGCACAAGTTAAAATAGTAGGCAAAATTCTGTCGATGGACTGATAGAAGCTGCTATTTGTACAGTATTGTAATTTAGTGAGGGTAAGCCAGACCCGAAGGGTGGCAGTATTTTAAATCAAGTCGGGTTGACTTCATTATCCTATCAAAGTGGTAGTACTGATCAATTGCATTATGTTGTATTTTAGAGAGTGCAGTTCAGCGGTGATTTAGGGACATGTATTGTAATATAATTGCAGTTAGCGACCATGTTTAGTATTGTATATCACCACGGTGCTTGGTCATATAACTTGATAACGTCATTCTGGCATGTCGTAGGTTATTGTGATGGATATTGTGTTTGTGGTGTTATCGTATAACATCGTATGACATTTTGATGGTATTAACATGTTATTCGTTGTCATAAATTGCATTTTTAATGGTTTCTTCGAGAAGGATATTGTTTGTAAAGGACTGGTTTTATGTTGTTGGTCATTAATGACAGGAGTCGTAGTAGAGTGGAGCGTGGGTGGGATTTAAGTGAGGGCGCTGTCATAAATATCTGTAGGAAAGGGGAACGTACATTATCTACCTATACGTTTTCAATTACAGCTCCCATTTGGCTTCCGGATTATCCAATCACCGTCTATACTGACGTAACGCCTCGTATGATACCAACGTCAACACCTCTACAGCGTGGCGTAAGACGGGGTTAACGGTGTACTGTATCAACAACATATTTGTAAAGGGTATTATCATTGATACGGGCATCAATTTGCTCATTTGTTAGAACCTTTATTCCAGGAACCGATATTCGGGAGAAGGCTACATTATACCGAACTGCACTGTATTTAGAGTACCAAACAAGTGACATTTCTGTGGCTGAATATGAATAGTTGTTCGTATTTTTGAATCTCATAGATCGTATGGAATGTGAAACTTAACCACAGATATTCAAATAACTAGATTGGAAACCACTGCTTCAAGTTAATGTGTAATTATTAATACTGAAGGTCACGAGAGGTGGAAGAACGAGTCTTGTCCAGACCTCCTCATTATGGAGTATTTATATGCGTTATGTACATCACATTAGTGCTTTATATAAGAGTCACGAGTTGGTTCAGGGTTCTTTAGTTGTGTTAATAACCAGCTAATCTTGTGCATAAAACCATGGGGAGATAGTTGCAATTATTTTGTAACTGATCTATCTGTCATATTTTGTTTACTTATGTATATATATTTTCTTATTTTGTATTAAATAAGCTTTTCTTTCAACCCGACTCTTTGTGTAGTTTACCTGTGTAGTCAGAGTTCTCCGCCCTAGACGACCACGCTGAATTGTCCCACTCACGGTGACTTTGATAAACACTTGAAAAATGGTAATTTAAACGGGTTTCTACTATTTTTTAATCTCAAGAAGATAATAAAACACATGTCTGCCAAAATGAGTACCCTGTTACATTCGTTTTTGATTCCTTGCCGTAGGCAGGCAAGGAATCTATGCGATGGTGATGTCGTGTGTGTGTGTGTTTGTGACACTTGCTTGTAGACACGATATCTTAAGATAGGAATGTCCGACACTTTTCATATTAGGTATATAGATTTATCATGTTGAGAGGAAGAACCCTATTGTTTTTGGTAGAGGTCAAAGGTCATTTGAGGTCACCAGCGGTAAAATTGCGACAATTTCAAAAATAGCTTGTAAACACGATATCTTTAGATAGGAGTGACCGACACTTTTCATACTTGGTATATAGATTTGTCATGTTAAGAAGAAGAACCCTATTGATTTTGGTAGAGGTCAAAGGTCATTTGAGGTCACCAGCGGTAAAATTGCGAAAGTGCCGAAAATGGCTTGTAAACACGATATCTTCAGATAGGATTGCCCGACAACTTTCATACTTGGTATATAGATTTGTCATGTTGAGAGGAAGAACCCTATCGTTTGTGGTAGAGGTCAAAGGTCATTTGAGGTCATCAGCGGTAAAATTGCGAAAACACTGAAAATGGCTTGTAAACACGATATCTTCAGTTAGGAGTGACAGATACTCTTCATATTTGGTATATAGATTTGTCATGTCGAGAGAAAGAAGCCTATTGCTTTTTGGTAGAATTCAAAGTTCATTTGAGGTCACCAGCGGTAAAATTGGGGAAATCCCGAAAATGGCTTTTAAACATGATTTCTTCAGATAGGAGTGACCGACACTTCTCATGCTTGGTATATAGGTTTGTCATGTTGAGAGGAAGAAGCATATTGCGTTTGGCTGAGGTCAAAGGTCATTTGAGGTCATCAGCGGTAAAAATGTGAAAACACCGAAAATGGCTTGTAAACATGATATCTTCAGATAGGATTGCCGGACAATTTTCATACTTGGTGTATAGATTTTTCATGTTGAGAGAAAGAAGCCTATTACTTTCGGTAGAGGTCAAAGGTCATTTGAGGTCACCAGCGGTAAAATTGCCAAAACTTCGAAAATGGTTTGTAAACACAATATCTCCAGATAACAGTAACAGATACTTTTCATATTTGGTATATAGATTTGTCATGTTGAGAGAAAGAAGCCTATTGTTTTTGGTAGAGGTCAAAGGTCATTTGAGGTCACCAGGGGTAAAATTACGAAAATCCTGTGCCTAAAATGTAAAGAAAAATCTATCAAGCACTGTCAATTTGAAAGCAGGTAAGGTATTTGATGGCAAGGAATCACTAAGCCTTTTGGCTTTCTGGTTTTCACAGTCAAGTGGATTATTGTAAAAGTTGACTTTATGGTATACCAGTGTGTTTAATTCAGAGAGTGCAATGTCTGGAGAATTGCGCAGAATAGCAGAGGCTTGCTGTTTACTGCTATCATGACTTCATCATCTGATTGCTAAGTATCATACATTCTCTGCACTGGTTGCCAGTAGAATTCACAATGAAGTTCAAAGTACTGTTCATTGTTTATAAATGTATTCACGGGTACAGCCCGCGGAGCGGAGCGGATGAAGTTTTTTCGTCCAGCTTATAGCTGCAAAAAAACTAACGTCCGCCAGCATTGGACACCAAATCTGTTCAACTGGGTAGAAAACGTACGGAAAGTTTATTAACATACTCGAAGACTAATTGGATGTTTGCTACTATAATATGAATATTCACATTCATTCAACATCTCTCACAATACGAAGAATCTCCACGTGCGAACAAGGTATCGGGGTATACGCGACAGTTTCTTCTCCAAATTCTTATCGAATATACTTTCAAATTTCTTGCAAACAATTTAAATATCTGTTTTCTAGCAAGGGGTGTAGTAAACGGACCACTCACCTTTAAATACAGTACAAGCTGAAGCCTCTTAAATTTGACTCGCATCCGAAAGCTTCCAACCGTTAAACTGTTCACAACGAGTAACGTTAGTTATCACATACTATAGTCCTACAGTACTGTTCACAGGGTATTGTGTTGTAAAGGTCACTTTTTTAACGCTATTGCTCAACGTTGCCTTAGACAGTGAAAGGTAAGGTATCTTCGTAGCTTCATATAGGCTTATGAATATTCAATAAAATTTCCTTTTCAGAATCGCAATGACCATATTCATGTTAAGATTAAGGCCAATTGCCGTTTTCCAATATGAGGTTAACCCTTTACCGTTGTGCTCCTATCGGGGCATATTTGCGCGCCTCTTCAGTGGGCGGAAAGGCGGACGTAGCCCGCCCCGCATAGGCTTCCGTAGGCCATTAACCCCGTGACCTTAAACTATTGTCTCTCTCGTTGTTGTGGCCGAATTTTCGGGTAGCTACTCGCAGTTTCGATCTCCGCGTGAAACAGTAAAAATGGGTGACAGCCGAGCTCTCCGCATGGGTCCAAA
This sequence comes from Holothuria scabra, assembly GCA_037179385.1. Lineage (NCBI taxonomy): Eukaryota > Metazoa > Echinodermata > Holothuroidea > Aspidochirotida > Holothuriidae > Holothuria > Holothuria scabra. The sequence goes on along the minus strand of CM074179.1, from coordinate 62,716,610 downwards.
AGGACCCAAACATTGGTAAAGGGTTAATTAATATTAATGAAATTCTTGATTTCTGGTCTGAACGGAATTTTTCGGACTATCGCCGACAAGCTCTGAGGGGAGGCAACCTTAAGTGGGCGACCGACACAGAGGCGCTACGCAGGCCATCACAGACTCACCTGTCTGTCTGATAATCTGGCAATATACACTTAAACTCACTATCCCCTCCCCAGGACTAATCTGAAAACCTTTTCCGTGAGCTTTTCCGATCCAAGTTCTGGAACTGTCTGCCCCGCAGTTGTGTTAGAAGTTCTCTTTCTCTCGAAAAGTTCAAAGACTGATTTCAAGACTTGTTCTTTCCATAGGGTTTAATGGGCAGCGCCATTGAATACTTTGTAGACTTTAGTAGAGATGTAGACGAGTCCGACCTCGAGTCCCTGTACTTTCAAGTTCTCAATGAGGAAAAAAATCAACCCCTCTGGCAGGGACCTTCAAGTTCTGAAATCACGAGTCCGAGTGTGGACTCGACTTCAGTACTGGACTTAAGTTCGCAATTGAGTTAATTTATTTCTATTTATTACGACCACATTCTGAAAACACGTGTTAAATTAGCCAGGATCGGTATGCTATTAATCCAACATAATCCTGGTTAACCCCAGTGTTTAAAGAGTGTAGGGCTAGCAGAAAATTATGCACATTCTAAAAACAATGTTTTAAGAATATTGTTAATATTTCTATTCTAAAATCCCTTTTAAAAAATAAGAGCTAAACAGTTAAAATTTGGAGACCTGCTTTTACTTTATTTGCGGAGAAAAGAAATTCAGTCAGAGGGGGCAACAATGGCCTGTAGGGGAACTTCAAAGTAGTTAATTTCCCTATGCCTCAATACGGTAAAAATCTTAAAAGGGCGCTGACAGGCAATTTAAGTCCGTCAGGGAAGGGGGCGACCATATGATAGCCCTGTCACTGTTTTTATTTCCAGAAAAATGTTATTTTGTAGTTACTATATCCCACAATCTCGAAGGTGTACTTGGTTTTCTCTCCCATTATGATGAATTGTACTTACATGTACTTAAGAGTTGGGGAATTTAATTAGTTGGATACCTTCAAATTGAAACAAAAGTTTCTTTCTGAAGGAGAGGAACTTATTTGCTTCGTAATGTAAGTTACTTTTCATGCGAGAGAAAGTATATACATGCATTGAATAGATGTGTCTTGCCATTTGATAGTTTTCGCAGTTATAGAATGATAATCTTGAATTTTGTGGTTTCATTCATAACTATGCCAAAGAAAAATTCTTTAGTTGTGCTCAAGTTTAGTCCATAGTCAACAACAGGCTGCCATTGCATGGAGCACTTTTGCAAGTAAGGGAACTAACTGGGGATGTACATGACATTTTACCCATGGTTTCACAATAAACGTTCAGATATTTAAAGAACCTACACTGTTAAAAAATGCTGTAAATTTACAGACTTTTTTTAACTTAAACTTTTTGTATTTTACTTTTAATAGAGATTTTCTGTATCTTTACAGACACTTTGTATTTCTACAATAAAAAAAGGTTGTTTAACATGTATTTTCTGTTTATTTGAAAAACCATTTCTGTCTGCTTTTTTAACCAAATTTTACTGCTTTGTAAAACTTTTTCTGTAAATGTACAGAAATTTTAACAGTATTTTGTATTTTTCTGATTTCACATAAATATACTGTCATTTAACAAACATTCATTTTGTTTTTAAGCTGAAAAAGAAACAAAAATAAGCCCAAACAAACAAACAAATAAGAAATAGCCAGAAAATTTTCAATATATAACATGCATCGTTCTGCGAAGTTTCAGTTAAAAAAGAAAACATTTTTGGCAAATTTATGGCCCTATTTGAAAATTAACTTACATTTATTATACTGACAATTGGTATACTGATGTCAACTCATCGCCACAGGCGCTCATGCACTTGATCGAATTAAAAACGTTTCACAAATTTACTTGAAAGAGTCTGTAAATTTACCACTTTATGACGTAAATCTCATTTTGCATAAATGGGTGGAGCTTATTTTTTAGACATTTTCCTAACAAAAGGATTGCTGTTGCTTTGAATAATATCTTTTTTGGCGTTTTTTAATCAGGAAGTGATAAACTTATTGTTTACCTTGTCTGGAAATGTTTGCAACCAATGTATTTGCATTCTTTGTCATATTTATTTTAAAAACAATTATTATATTGTACAAAAAATGTGACTTTCCAATTACAAAGTTCCTAGAGATAGCAGTCTACTGGACAACAATGTGATAACAAAGTACCCTCATCGTGTTTTGATTGAAAATAACTTCGTAACGACACATTACGTTGATAAGCAAATACCTGATCTACGTAATGGTGAAGTGTATGTTACGTAATAACATATGAAAGGAAAAAAAGCGATATTATAATAAATATTAAAACGCCGAGAATGAAAAAAGTAGGCTGTAAATTCACATAAAATTAAGGTAAAAAAAAAAAAAAACAGAACAATTCTGTAAGTCGATTTTACAGTAGACATTTGTAAACTAATTTACATGCAAAAACTGTAAAGAAAAAACAAACACTTAATGTTTTTTCATGATTACAGTCTGGCTGTAAAAAAAACATTATTTGGTTGGAAAAATATTTGCCATAAAAATTATGTAAATTTTACAGAGAAATTTTTAACAGTGTAATTAGTCTGAATTCTAAAATAAACATAAAAAAATTACATTAAAGTATAGATTGGAATGTGGGAGACAGATTGCCACTGTTCAATGAAGCACCTTTACAAGAATTGGGCGTAGAACAAACTTGGGGATGACTTTCGGGGTACTTGAAGATTTCTGAATGGTTTCACAATAATCTGTAAGATATAAAGTAATACACTTAATATTTCTACTGTAAAATTTACATAAACTAACAATTTAATAATTAAAATGTTACACACCTGGTTTTTCGGAAGAAGAAAATTCTGTCATCAGGGGCAACAGCGTCCTTTAGGGACTCTTCAAAGTAGTTAAGTATCCTGTGTCACATTACAATAACACCTAAAGAAGTGCTCACAGACAATTTGAGTCCATCATGGCGGAGGCGGGAATGGCGATTACAACTATGAGTTTCTTTGGCTGAGCTCATGTAAAGTCCATAGTTAATTAGAGGCTACTGTACAACGCAGCACTTTACAAGTAAGGGAACAAACCTGGGGATATCTTTGAGGGTACATGAAGTTTTACCCATGGTTTCACAATTCTCTGCGATATATATAACACAATAATAACATAATAAATCTGAATTCTGAATCTGAATTGAAATGATGACAACAGTTGGCCACTGTACAATGAAGCACCTTAACAAGTAAAGGACATAGAACAAACTTGGTGAAATTCAGTCAGAGGGCCAGCCACGGATCATGATATGCGTGTAGGAATGCTTCAAAGCAGGTAGAGCAAGGGAGTTCTTTCAGAGGGGCCGAAATCGCCTTCTCTTTGAAAAAGTTCGATACCCTTAATACCCCAAAATCCTTAAAAGGGCACAGAAAGGCAATTTGTATCCATCATGGGAATGCGACCGCTCCCTTGACAATGTGGTAGCTCCACCACTGTTTTTTATGTCTTGTAAAGCATAATGTTGTTACTACAGCCCACCATCACAAAGATGTGCTTGGTACTCCCTGCCTTCATGATGAATCGTATATTAGCTGGAGAAATAACTGGGGAATTTAATAATTGGGATACCTTTAAATTGAATTGGTTTCTGAGGGCATGAAAATTATTTGCTTTTGACTATGTTAGTCACTTTGCATATGGAGAAAGTATGTCCATTGAATAAGTTTGTCTAACCATTTAATAGTACTCCCAGTTTGAAAATCTTGAGTGCTGAGATTGAAAATTAGAGAAATGTTTGAGATTGAAAATTAGAGAAATGTTTGTCTTGCTCATGATCACTGAAATGTAATAGTGTGTAATACACCAAGTGCAAGAAACTTCATTTGCAAACATCTCCCATGTGTGAGAATCAATCAAAGCACAGCTGTGAACTGGATTTAAAACTTATAGGGTCATGCCTACATATATTTGGGAGATGTCATAGCACCTTTAAATAAAAAAAAAGTTGATAAAATAGTTTTCCTGAGGTTGACAAGTTATTTGCTGGTTTTGATATAGGTGTTTTTTATTAAGTCCTCCAAAACTTTATTGATATCCCAGTTTGGTATCCATTTCATGCATGACCGATTATGTTGTAGGTCAATGTGAAAAATGTTACACCAGCTGAGAAATTGTTAATAGCAATTTTACATGTGCATAGAGCCATCTCCAACATGTTGTAGTCAATCAGAGCACAGCTGTCAATTGGATTTAAAAACTGTAGGGTTATGCATACATATATATTTGGCAGATGTCATAGCACCTTCAAGTAAAGAATAGCTTTTCTAAGGTTAACAAATTATTTGCTTATTTTGATACAGGTGCTTTTTAATAAGTCCTCCAAAAAATTATTGATATCCCAGTTTTGTATCCATTTCATGCATGACTGATTATGTTGTAGGTCAATGTAAATAATGTTACACCAGCTATATAATTGTTAAAAGTTATGTGTAGTGTGCATAGGGCCATCTTTCATATTTTGTTGTCAATCAGAGCACAGCTGTCAACTGGATTTAAAAACCTTAGGGTTATGCCTAAATATATATTTGGGAGATGTCATAGCACCTTCAAATTAAAATAATAGCTTTTCTGAGGTTGAAAAATTATGTGCTGATTTTGATACAGGTGTTAGTTTTGTGTTAAGTCCTTCAAAAATTCATTGATATTTCAATTTTTATCCATTTCATGCATGAGCGAGTGTGGTTTTGCATGTTCAATGTGAAATTATTACTAATACCAGCTATGAAATTGTACATAGTGCTGTCATAAGTGTGCATAGGGCCATCTCCCATTTGCCGGAGTCATCCAAAGCTTGGCACAGCAAATCCATCGACTGGATTTATGAAGTATAGGGTTATACGCAATATATTAAAGGGATTCCATAGCACCTTTAAATTAAAATAAAAATGGCTTTCTTCGTGTTGGCAAATCATTTCTTAAATTTTACTAGGTTGTTTGTTATTAAGTCTTCAGCAAATTCATTGATATCCCAGTTTCATATCCATATTTTATGCATAAGCGATTATGTTAATGGTCAATATGAAATTTGCTACTAATTGACACCGACGATGATATGGTCAAGTTAAATGTAAAGTGCACATAACGATGTGTTGGAGTACCCCGAAAGGGCATATGGTAATAGTTCGTGTAACCCGAAAAGAGTACCCGAAAGTATTGAACGCGAGTTTGTGTGTATGTGTGTGTATGGGTGTTTGTGAAACTAGGTTCGTTAACACGATATATCCAGATAGGAATGTCTGACAGTTTTCAAACTTGGTACACAGATGCGCCATATTGAGAAACAGAACCCTATTGTTTTTGGTGGGGGTAAAAGGTCATCTGGGGTCACCAGGGGTCAAAGATTGAAGAATTGTTAATCTGAAATCTCAAGATAAGAAACTTGCATAGATTTCATAGTTGATACGTGGATGCTTTATGGTCAGAATATGGTCCGTATTGTTTTTGGTAGAGGTTAAAGGTCATCTAGGGTCACATGGGGTCAAAATCTGAAAATATTGTTATTTCAATATCTCAAGAAAGGAAACTTGGATACAGTTCATATTTGGTATGTAGATGCGTTATAATTAGGAGATGAAACCTTTGTTTTTGCGGGGGTGAAAGGTCAGCTGGGTCACCAGGGATCAAAGTATGAAAATCTTCTTATTGCCATATCTCAAGATAGGGAACTTGGGTAGATTTCATGTTTGGTATGTGGATGTGTTATGTTCAGCAAATGGTCCCTATGGTTTGGGTCATTTTGGGTCACCAGCAGTGGCGTAGCTACTGGGGGGGCAGGGGGGGCAAGTTGCCCCCCCACCCCCGGAAAATAATTTGGGGAAATTTTATGAAATTGGGGAAATTTGAGAATTTTCTTATTTTAACAAAAATTTCCCCAATTTTTTGTTAGAATAAGAAAATGTGAGACATTTCTCATTCATAATTCGTATTTTCAAGCAACAAATCAACCCAGATTTCGTCAGTGTCGCATGAACCGGCCCTACTCGCGTTCCTCAGAAATGCCCTCGCCGCGTAGCCGATTGAATGTTCTCTTGTATACGCGCGGATGTTATGATCAGTGCATTTCGGTGCAAGGAAGCTGTTATTCAGGAATTTAGCAGCAGCTGATGCAGTACAACTAACACTGAAAGGCCGTAAACCCGAACTTATCCCCTTGTACTCAGTCTATGCTTTGTACACTTCGGGAATTCAGTAAAAGGATGTGAAAACTTACAAGTCACTAACGTAGACCCCCTCCGAGGTTATTATATTGTCCTACAAGCTAGTAGTAGCTGCATCGACTTTACTCTGTATACATAACGATGGATGGGGCTGAAACAATCCATGGCCAACGATAAATCTAAAGTTAGTCTAGAAATAAGAATGAACGGGATCCATTGGCTACTTAGATTTTGTTACTTAGCCTAATCCTAGGAGGCTTACAGGGTAATTCGGGAAAATAGCTTTCTGCTCACCTAGTTAGGGTGTAACAATAAACGGGTCCTTGAGTAACTTGTAGCCATGAGCGTCCGCAGGTAAGGGCAAGGCCCCCCCCCCCCCGGAAAATAAAAAATTTGAAAAAACGTATTAAAATCAAAGCAAAAACCCAAACAAAACGTGTTTACCAAGTTTCTATGCCAAAAATAGGCTTCAGAAATGCCATTTCCAGCGATCTGGGAGGCATTTGGGGCTGAAATTTTCGCATGTTTCATGTCAATTCATGGTGACTCGGAGGTTTATCATGTCTAGAAATTTTGCCCCCCCCCCCCGACTTTTTTTCTGCGGACCTTTCATGCTTGTAGCCTTCTACAATTAAAAAGACTGCTATTCTTACAAGATATCCTGTGTGATCGAGCCATTATTAGGCCTCCTTTTAGTGGCGTACAAAGGGGGGGGGACCATTGGGCCGTGCCCCCTCACAGATGCCATTTTTTCTTAAAAATACGTAGTCAAACTTTATAACGCAGTTTTTACTTAAGATAGCATATGTGGCACCAGATTGCATATAAGGACACCCAATTTTTCAAAAATTTTCAAAGGAAGGGAAGCATTGTCTCTGCAAGGTCCTTCAGTGCTGCCAATTTTTTAATTCCTACAAATAGGCAAAATCTGTCAAATTCCAATTTTTACTTAAAAAGGTAGGCTGTATCCCACTGACGGCATCGATAAATGTAGAGACTTCATGTTTAGTTTCTCTTTACGAGCATGAATACGCCTTTTTTGACCGTCTGAGAGGTCTGATTTTTCAAAATTTTCTTTTCGCTCCGCGCCAACCAAAGGTGGAGCTTCACTCATTTTGGGGGCAAAATTACATTTTTGGGATCAAATAAGCTCTTAACTCTCTGATCACTTTGCGACAAAAGAAGATAGCGACTAGTTATACTTTGTTAAAGTCTGGAAAATGCTATTTCCGGCCATCTCAGTGGTCTGCTTTTTCGAAATTTTCTCTGCGCTCTGCGCCAGCCAATGGTGGCGCTCCGCTTAGATAATCCTTATGACAAAGTAACGTTTTGTGGCCAAGAAATACCACAATCCAATTGCTCTATGTTATACTTTAAGATTAAAGTGCAGGTAATATTACATAACGACATAATAATGTTCTTATACTTGTAAATTTGCATATTTCGTAGGAAATACATACATATTGACCGGGAAACATTTTGGGGAAATTTCATACCCTTGCCCCCCCCCCCCCTTGGAAAAAATCCTAGCTACGCCACTGGTCACCAGTGGTCAAAGTGTGAAACTCTTATTAATGCAATGTCTTAAGGTAGAAAACTTGGATACATTTCATACTTGATGAGTAGTTGCATTACGGTCAGAAGATGGTCTCTATCGCTTTTAGTGAAGGTCAGATGTCATATGGGGTCACCAGGAGTAAATGTCTGAAAATCTTGTTAAAGTGGTATCTTAAGATAGGAAACTTAGACGGATTTCTTTTTGGTATGTAGATGCGTTAAATGTCATCTGGGAAATGAAACTAATTTTTTAAACCTACTTGCTGTATACTGTAACATTTGAGTGGGAAGATATGATATGTGCCTTTATTTGAAATGTAACATTTATGAATTGCATCGAAACCTCAATGCATTTTTTGCATTCTGGTTAATCAAGGCCCACATGTCCCATCATTTGATTTATTCAGTTTGTCTCGTAATTTGTGCTTTTTTATTGTAAAGTGTATAATTTTTTCAGGGTAATACTTCCCCATGTGAACACATCTTGGCGAATAAACCAGCATTCTTCACCTAGAATGCAGTTATCGTGACAATTTCATGAAGTCTTGAAGCTAGAAAAGTATATATGTTTTGGCAAGTTTAAGCCATCTCAACACTCTAAAATCAAAAGAGTTAACTTAGTCACTCTTTGATAGAGTGAAAAGTATAAATTCACTCCATTAGAGTGATAGTTCACTCCAAGAGGAGTGAAGCTCACTCCAAAAAGAGTGAAATTCACTAGCGGAAGAAGGAAAATTCACTCTTCCACGAGTGCCTGCAATGATCACTCTATTTTTTGAGAGTGATCACTGTGGGCGCTCCATCAAGAGTGGTACTTCGCTCGTTTTAAGGAAATTTCACTCTTTTTGGAGTGAATTTTAATCTTCTTGGAGTGAATTATTACTCTTACGGAGTGAATTCACACTTTTTACTCTATCAAAGAGTGACTAAGTACACTCTTATGATTTTAGAGTGAAGTTGACCATTATTAATACAAAATTTATACCTGAACTTCATGTTCAGTTGTTAGTTAGATAAGTCAGGTTAAAAGGGTTCTAAAACTGTAAAACTGTAAACTGTAATCGATCCAAACTCTTTTCTTGCAGCTTATTGTGAGCCCACGAAATACAGCAAATGTATGTAGAAGTAGTCCATGGGCGTCCGCAGGTATGGGCAAGGGGGTGGGGGCACTCCCCCCCCCCCCATGGAGAATAAAAAATTTGAAAAAACGTACAAAAATCAAAGCAAAAACCCGAACAAAACGTGTTTTCCAAGTTTCTATGCGAAAAATAGGCTTTAGAAATGCCATTTCCGGTGATCTGGGAGGCATTTTGGGCTGAAATTTTTGCATGCTTTGTGTCAGTTCATGGTGATTTGGAGGTTTTGCCTCCCCCTAGAAATTTTGCCCACCCCCCCCCCCCCGACTTTTTTCTGCGGACGCCCATGTGTAGAACTTCTCTTATCTCGTTGTTTTAATACTTCTTGACAAATCAGAGTGAGACAGAAATCGGAAAATACCGTCAACCATCAATTAACCACTTAACCAATTAGAACAGATACCAAATAACCACTCAAAACAGATACCAAATAACCACCCAAACAGATACCAAATAACCATTTAAACCAGATATCAGGTAGTCACTTACACTTAAAGATTTAAGATAATATAAAAGTTGCGCTTACTGTAAAATTCGTTTGCACAAAGACGGCAAAAGTTCATTCACTGTACCTACTTGCCATGGGTTGGCTTTTCACTACTCAGTTCGAGTTGCGTCCAGTTGACCAGTTCAACTGGGTCCAAATGGTTCAAATATGGGCTTACATTTTATTTTAACTCTAATCTGTTGACCTAGGTAAGGTACCTCTTAAGTGGATTGAACTAAGTTAAACTAGATTGAGTTTACCTAACTCTTATATTTGATGTTTTTATTAGGACGAACTGAGTTTTATTTGAACAAATCCGTCTATAACATGTACACAATTTAAAAATTTTGGTTCTGTTCTGTTTATGAAAAATGACTTCCAAAGATGCTTCCCAATGTAATTATTTGTTCTCTCTCTCTTCCTAGTGTTTGCACCGGGTATACCCGGGTACCCGACCGACGTTTTTACTACCCGGGTAGCGTTTCTTGTGATTTCTTTTGATCTTTGTAAAATAACACGGTTATTAAAACTGAAAAAAATGTATTTACCCACGTCTCATTCACAATTATGTTGAAATGAAATTGTTGTTATTTGTTTCTGTAATGCACTTAAACATTTCCCGTGATGCGTGTTTATAACATTAATCCATTCCTACACCAGATAACAAAACAGAATAGGCCTACTATACTGTGCATAGCCTAGCCTATCCCTTTGAGAATGATCGTCAAAAGTCAGCTCATAAATAATTTATTCATGCAGTGCGCTTGGGAGTCCGCAGAAATTTTTACAAGGAGGGCAAGGTCATTCATGGATGATTGAATTGTGTACACTATCTAAGCGGAGCGCCACCATCAGTTGGCGCGGAGCGTACAAGAAAATTTTGGGCCTTACAAACCCCCCAGATGGCCGAAAAAGACACTTGGCGAGTGTTATAAGCTGCATGTACCCAGCCCAGAAACAGGAATTTCATGTCTGTAATTTTTAGAATTTTAGAATTTTCAATGTAAAAAATTGTTGAAGGGAAATCTGCCTCTCTGTCACGGCCTCGCACGCCTATGCACGATAAAACTTACGCTGTCAAACAACCTATATAGGCCTATATCCGTTACCCAATTATGAATCATACCCCCTCCATATTCACCTTGTATATCCCAGTTACATCCTCGCGCTGCCACTTGAGATCAGCATGGGACCAAACCAAGACCAACGCATTCACCAATAGTCGGATACCATATGCACACTACGTACCTGACAACTAGTACAATTTTGGCATAGTTTTTGTAATTAAAAATTTCCAATAGATGTCACGAATGATGGTCCCCAAATTACGATTTCACTATTCACATTCCATCTTCTCTTTTGCTATTCCTGGTCAAATGTCCGCATATTTCACGAGTAGAAAATGACGCTGTGAGTGAAGATGTTTTGATGATTTATTTTTATTTTTTTATTTCAATTTTTACTTAGTTTTTTTCACAAGTTTGATTTTCCAGGGGGGAGGAAGAGGGGGCGGGGCCATCCTTGCCCCCCCCCCTTCCGGACGCCCATGGCAGTGCGTGTGGATCGACAAGGTTCCTAAACTTATGCCAAGAAATAGCGTGAAAGACCTGTAAGAAATTTTATACTTATCATTGCCGTATAAACACATACCCAAATGGATATACGACGAGTGAATCAACTTCAGATGTCTAGATTTCATACTTGTCAAGTTATCCCTAAAATTAACATGACATGATTTCGTAATCTAAAGAATTAGGTTTTGGTAAAACAGTTATGTCTACATAATGTATGCACATATTTCAACCACAAAAATATTCTTTTGTCTCAAATCAATTGCTAAAACTTCGTAATTTGGGGAGAGAAATTTTGTTCTGAAACAAAATTCCTTCCATCAGATTTAAAATCGTACACATTCTTGCAAGATGTAATTCACGCCCGTGTGCAAGAAAAAAATTCTTCTTTTCTCTTACTTCTGTCCTGTTACTAACTTAATCACTAAAACGATTCCTATCTTTATATTCCTCATAATTTTGCTATTCAAACTATTTGCAAATTTTTTACGCCCAAAGTTTCCTAAATATATGGCAAACAGAGCAAAACATTTTCCCCATATTTTCTGAATCCCCCATTTGCTAAAGTGGAATATGCCGAAGTGACGTCACTGCTCCGGTGCACACATCGAACAGAAGCACCCAATTCAAGCAACGAACGAACGAAAGAAGGTTCGTAGGTGCATGGTCACTGCCGTATATTACCGTATATTTTTAACGGTACTGTGCGTGTGAAATCTCAGTCCGGAGATTCATTAGAATTTTTTTTTATTGTCATAATCACGAACCGACAGATAGTTGATTTTTCATAAACGTACCAGGAAAGCAGTGTACGAGAAATTCGAACACTTGCTTGAGGTGGTACATTTATACCGTAATACAGTAGAGAAGTTGCGCTGACAAACAGTAAGTTATTATTTGGTTCCGACATTTACACATTACGGCACACTGGACAAAAGCCACAGAAGGTAATACTAACGGCCCTGAAGTGGTTCAAATTTTAAATTCCTGTCTGATTTTTAAACCCACAATGTTAAGAACAAACAGTACATTGTAGATATAGATGAACGTGAAGAATTGTTATTGTCAAATCGATCCGGTAAGCGGCCGATGGGTCGAGTCATGAATTCTGTTACGGCTTGGTCGCAATTCAAACCAATAACAGCGAAAGATCACAGAAGAGCGAGATTAAAATCAACAACTTAATTATTATTTACCTCTTACTTCCTTAAATTTACAACGATTACTCTTAAATCTACTCACAATCTTTTACGGCTTAAGGTATCACTCTTTGTCCAAGGGGTAGTGTTGTTAGTGTCGATTGTACAGCAGCTCAGCGTAGGACTCGGTTCCGCGAAGGCAGGATGAAGACTATAGTGTTCGGTAAATGGCGACACAATTACAGCGTTAAGCGGCGAAGCAGGCGTCTGGTCTCTGTATTATCTGTGTATCTTCTGTTCTCTTCTCTCCCTGTCACACTGCTTGCATGACCTTTTATATGCCTAGTAGTTCTTCCAGAAAAGTCTGGAACTCACTCTTATGGAAACGTCTCGTTTGATCTCGTACAAAACAAACAGCGAACGTTCTGGGCTCACTAACCCATAACCACAAGTTGGCTATTATTAGGCCATTACATCATACAGTAGTTTCCAGTAACTGTGCGAATGTTCTCTGGGGTTACCCGTTGAATATGCTCGAGAGACAACACCGATGCTAGCACTTTCTAGAACTTTTTACTCGCTCGTCCAAGGATTCAATCTGGTTGATGTCGTCTCGTAACAATTGTATGTGCATATCATGCATTATGTAAGATGTTGCAAGGTTTGCGGTCGGGTACCCGACGGGTAATGCGATTCGTGTACCCGGGTACGAATTTCCTACCCGCCCTTTCCCAAAAAGGGCAACATATACTATTTTAATGGATATCTAGTGTATCTTGAGACGGTCAGTAGGCTAATATGGGTCCGTGACTGCGTACAAAACGTATGGCACGTACACAATGTACAGCACATATTAATTGACCGACTCATGGGTAAAACGATCATACTACTATACATTTACTACTAAGGTGACTGTTACGTCTACCTAGTTTGTTGTTTTAAATTATTCTCATAGGATATATTTGAATGAAGTTACAGAAATAATTATCATCATTTACACAAACTAAAAGGTGTACCTTTATCAGAAACTCAACATTATTCAGAAAAGATGTTTTCATTAACACTTAAAGAACTTTGGCAAATACCATTTATAGTAGATTACTTAACCATCACCGCTGATAAACAAAAAATGGAAAAAATTTATTCCGGCAGGATCTAACCAGATACCGACACATTTTCGTTGCAGTAGTCATTCCATTTGGGTTTCTTCCCTCTCACCGTCCATTCACAGGGTCTAATTTTCACCGTCTTGCACTTTTGCTTATCCTCATCCCTTATGTTTGGGAAAACTCTTCTACAAGAAAAAGATAAACCTTTGAACTAGGTGAAAAAATCAGCAGCATAGACCATTCATGTTAAACATAATTTGAAAATAAAATAGCAAATAAAACTCATAAAAATCTGTACGAGCTCTTGCTTTGTTTATTCATTGTATTACAAAGTATCACCATAACATATATTGCAAAGCCTTTCATATTTTTTTGACCCCAATATTGACAAAGAACGGTGATGTAGTGGTACTTCTATCTTAAAAGTAAGTCAGTAACTGTACACTTAACATCGGTAATTGGTGTTTGTTGTTGAGCGAGGCCCAAGTCGCCCATATAAGGGTTATTCGGTTATTTTTTGGCATATTACATGCAATGCAGCCAGTATCCATACACCCACCTGTTATCTACCCTACTTTACTCGTTTTACCTTATCACAGTGGCGTAGCCACGGGGGATGGGAGTGGGAGGTCAGAACCCCCCCCCCCCATGACCCAACCTTGCAATGCAAAAAACACGTAAAACAGCGGTTTTTCTCTCTATCCTTAGACTTTTCTTTCATGTCGTGCCACAAACCCCAACCCCCCCCCCCCCCACCATGACACAATCTTGTTTTCGCGCCTGCCTTTCATATCCCTGATCTGCCGGTCTCATAGTCATTATGTACAACCTAATATTCACGCATGCAAGCAAAGTGGAAAAAATTTCGTTTAACGAACGTACGTTCATTATGGGGAGCCAATGTAGGCATTTTGAGCAGGGAGTTGCCATCACAGCACCATGTTTTGAGTGCCTTTGGATTATTTTGAGTGCTTTTGAATGGTTCAATGGGGGTGATTAAGCGTTCATATACGTAGATGTTAATGTCTACAGGTGTACATTTCCTTATGCATAATTCCTATTTAGAAATACAAAAATGTTTAAATGATGGTAATTATTATTTGCGATCAATAGGGGCAACGAACACGGAAGCATACACTCTTAGAAATTTCTCTGTAAAATTTACATAATTTTTATGGCAAATTTTTTTCCAACCAAATAATGTTTTTTTTACAGCCAGACTGTAATCATGAAAAAACATTTAATGTTTGTTTTTTCTTTACAGTTTTTGCATGTAAATTAGTTTACAAATGTCTACTGTAAAATCGAATTACAGAATTGTTCTGTTTTTTTTTTCTTTACCTTAATTTTATGTGAATTTACAGCCTACTGTTTTCATTCTCGGCGTTTTAATATTTATTATAATATCGCTTTTTTCCTTTCATACGTTATTACGTAACATACACTTCACCATTACGTAGATCAGGTATTTGCTTATCAACGTAATGTGTCGTGACGAAGTTATTTTCAATCAAAACACAATGAGGATACTTTGGTATCACATTGTTGTCCAGTAGACTGCTATCTCTAGGAACTTTGTAATTGGAAAGTCACATTTTTGGTACAATATAATAATTGTTTTTAAAATAAATATGACAAAGAATGCAAATACATTGGTTGCAAACATTTCCAGACAAGGTAAACAATAAGTTTATCACTTCCTGATTAAAAAAAGCCAAAAAAGATATTATTCAAAGCAACAGCAATCCTTTTGTTAGGAAAATACCTACAAAATAAGCTCCACCCATTTATGCAAAATGAGATTTACGTCATAAAGTGGTAAATTTACAGACTCTTTCAAGTAAATTTGTGAAACGTTTTTAATTCGATCAAATGCATGAGCGCCTGTGGCGATGAGTTGACATCAGTATACCAATTGTCAGTATAATAAATGTAAGTTAATTTTCAAATAGGGCCATAAATTTGCCAAAAATGTTTTCTTTTTTAACTGAAACTTCGCAGAACGATGCATGTTATATATTGAAAATTTTCTGGCTATTTCTTATTTGTTTGTTTGTTTGGGCTTATTTTTGTTTCTTTTTCAGCGTAAAAACAAAATGAATGTTTGTAAAATGACAGTATATTTATGTGAAATCAGAAAAATACAAAATACTGTTAAAATTTCTGTACATTTACAGAAAAAGTTTTACAAAGCAGTAAAATCTGGTTAAAAAAGCAGACAGAAATGGTTTTTCAAATAAACAGAAAATACATGTTAAACAACCTTTTTTTATTGTAGAAATACAAAGTGTCTGTAAAGATACAGAAAATCTCTATTAAAGTAAAATACAAAAAGTTTAAGTTAAAAAAAGTCTGTAAATTTACAGAAATTTTTAACAGTGTAAAGCACTGATATGAGAATTTGGCTGTATAGCAATCAATGAACTTTTTCAAGCAATTAATTGATTCTACCAACAGATTTAGGTTGCATAAACAGTGAGGACAGGATAATGACAAGTATGAGGCTGTGAGACCCAATTCAAGTATTAGCTCTATTGTGAAAGTAACACTCTAAAAACGTGTTTCGCAGTTTAACACTCATTTTCTTCCACCTTGTAAATACGCTCAAATTCTGAAAAAAAAAAAAACATGAAATGTTAAGCAAGTGAACGTGTTTAACAGCGAAATGCTCAGGAGTTAGAAAAGTGTGTAATAAACATTTAAACATAAAGAGGCCTTGAAGGGCTTGAAAGACACTTGTTTTACGACGCTAAGCGAGCACAAATGCGGAAGAAGCACGGACTTGTATACATGGACAGAGCATATACCGTATACGTCCTACCGTAGCTGGTCGCCACCGACTGAGACAAAAACGTCGCACCAAGATGGCAGCCGTGAACCTATAAATCGTTTGACGACGACTCTGTAATATTTCAAGCAAAAGTTAAACTTGAATGGGGGAAAATATCATACTCCTTCAATACGTGAAGTGATTTTGACCTAACCTTGCCATATTTCAAAAATATTTCAACTTTCTTGCAAAATCTGGAGATATACTTGAGCAAGTCCAAACTTTCACACAAAAACTTAGCAGACGGCCATCTTGGTGAGCTTTTTCTCACACGTACGGTAACGACAATGTACCGTGTAGTATATGCTTTGTCCATGTATAGGAAGTCCGTGGGAAGAAGCCATTGGCTTATGCATTACAACTGTTTCGTAATTGTATTTAACGTTACATGTTTACAAAGTGGGGGCAAAAGAATGGTCTCTTAAAATCCGTGTTAACAATAAACACGAGAAAGCCATCCATGAGGTAGAAGTTACCACTCTAAAAACGTTGTTAAGTAATTGAAGAACTTTTCCCCACTCTGCCAACGTGTTTAGATACTCATCCCACGTGTCTGGTTCTTAAACAGAGTGGAGAGAGGAATGTGCACTCTGAAGAAAATATCCCAGGATTGCAAAGGAATATCCTAACGAAGTTTCTAAAATTTGGGGCTATGAATTTGCAGCTGGATAGATTATGTTTGTGTGTGTGTGTTCAAGAGGTTACTACGGAATTGGTTTTCAAGTAATCAGAGGCGTCTGCCCATTGGGGCCCGAGAACCAGCTCCTAAGCCACCCCCCCCCCCCATTTTCTCAAGGTTGTTGTAACATTTTGAGTTTTAAAAAACCCTTAACATGTAGATACACTATGGGAAGTTAATTGTTTTTGAAAAATTAATCCCAATGGAAGGAACTTTAGCACGATAAGACGATCTGACATATTAGCTCATTTACTTTACCGTACCATTTTATCTAATGATAGCCGTACTGTTTATCTGGTAAACCTAATGTTGTTTTTATTCGCAATTTGTTTTCATTTTTTTTATTTCAGTGAAAATTTTGTTGCTTACAAAAGCTCAAAAAACGAACGCTTTAAATCTACTTACAATTCTGGAAATGCTATTCCCAGCTTCCAGTGGTTCATAATTTTTCAATATTTTCGGTACGCTCCCGCACCAACTCTGTTTAATTGGTCTTCATCCGGGAAACACCACTTTCAACGAATTAATATTGATGTTACGTATTAGCGTTTCTAATTTGCAATAAGTTTTCCTTATGTGGGCAGTGAGTTTTAGAACATGCTTACGGGGCCCGCATGTCGTCAAAGTCGACAAATTGTACCCGCCGTAACAAACCTTTACCTTTTTATCTAGTTAACATAAAACAATCGCGTTGGTGTGTCGTTAAACTTCATCTAACTAATTCATCGTAACTTATGCCAAGTAAAATTGACCGTCCAAATACTTCAAAGCTTCTGTAAAGCCCCGTCCATACTATGCGACGCGACTTATCGCAACAAGAATGTCTTGTCGTGTTGAGCGACTGACTACTAACTAGTTTTAAAAGCATAATGTCCACATGATGCAACAAGTCACAGGTCCGTGAAGCGATTAACGCAAAATTCTTACTATTAACATACTCTTTATTTGTTACGTTGAAGAGACAGAAACGTGTCCAGTCCATTTCGGTTAACTAAACTTTGCAGGCTTCATTCCAGAAGTCCGTCATTGTTGTCAGTTGCACGTTAAAGTTCTATGCGACCGAACATGTTCGGTCGCATGAAACTGGGTTGCGCGTCTACTTGCAACTAGTTGCAAAGCATTCCACACTATGCATCGCGTGTGAACAATCTAGTTGCAATGCGTTGCGTCGCATCGAGTCGCATAGTGTGGACGGGCTTAACAAGCGCAAATGTCTTACTTTTACAGGAGCTTCAAAATGCATAGCAGTCGACCTATAAAAAAAAGTAAGCGCTATCTCCAAACAGACTGCATGGCAAGTGCTTAGGGCATCAGATTTGCATTCGGATGTCGGGAGTTCGAATCCTGGCCGGATCATGCAGAAGACTGTAAAAGCCATTGTGCTTGGTGCTCAGCATAAGCAATGGAGTGGCCTAGTAGGGAAAATAAGCCAGTGAGCAATTACTGGAAAAAAGTTGAACTAACTTGTTGGAAACTAGGCCTTAAAACTCCATCTTAAAAAATTCTCGAAACATGGGATCTAAAACTATCGATACCTTTGCCCCTACTTCGACTACCCCTCTTACCAAAATGCCCCAGTCCTTCACTTTCATCTGTCTCGAGTTAATGTAAACATGTATTGATGTTCGTTGCCTGATAACAGTTTTAACCAGCATATGCAGTAATTCAACTTACATTGAGCAACAGTTCACTGACCAACCACCAGAATTGCAGGAACACTGTAAACATTGTCTCATATTTTTCCATCTCGAATTAGGCTCACAAGACCTAGCTGGGGGAAAGAAGAGCATTAGAAAGGACAGAGACATATTTTAGTCGGGAATTCGAAAGGATATAACGACAATTTGTGTATGTGTGTAAGTATTCATATATTTTGGTGCGTTTCGTGAACTTGTATTGAATAGCAACCGAGGACCCTGACCTGAACGAACACAAATTATCTGAGGACATTTATCCAGCTGGGGATAAAAATTGAGGTCCTCTGGTAAACTTAGCTGCATTGTACTTAAAACTGCTTGTCCATCACGCAGGTGCAGTATGAGCTAGGGTCCTCTACTACCTAGGACCGACTGGATGGTCAATTGGTTAGAGCATCTGGGAGGTTGGGAGTTTGAGCCCTGGTCGGGTCATACCGAAGTTCGAGTCCTGGCGGGTTCGAGTCCTAGCCGGGTGATACCGAAGACTTCAAAAGCGGAACCTTTTGCCATTGTGCATGCCTGGTGCTCAACATAAACAATGGAGTAAGGGAAACAAGCCAGTGAGCCACAACAGGAAAAAAGGCCGTGGCCGGCTCGACTTGAACCAATTGGTTGGAAACTGACCCGTAAAACTCTAACTAACGAACTATCTACTAACTAGGAAGTTATAAATTCATGTGTGAAAATTTCAGTAGTCTTTATGTGTTAAGGATAAAACTTGTGAACTTTAAGTATTGGGAAAATAAGGTGTACTAAGTGACTTCCCAATTGATGCGTATAGCTGTCCATAGAGGATAGCTACACATATGCATGTATTCATTTTCCATTTTCATAGTTCTAAGTGCAGTTCCGCAGGTAAATATGAATACAACACCACCAAACACAGGTCCTCTGTTTGAGAAAAAAACCCAGCTCTTGTGTAATATGCGCACGACGTTGGACTTGGTGTGTTGATAAATTCTAGCTAAACTCACTGTTGGATTTGCATAATATATTTATTTGTGAGCACGTGCGAACTTAGAGAATGCGGACCGGCTGAATTCCAGTGCATTCAATAGCAAGCCTGTGTCGGAATTCTCTGGTCAATGGTCACTCAGCTCTCGGACCTCACTGTGTCAACACACCTTTTACGTTAGTTACACAACTAATAGCTTCTTCGGGAAGCAGTATCAAGTTTGGTTTCGCCGAACGGCCCTTTGCCAGAGGGTCGGGAGGACTTTAGAAAAAGTTACACAACCGTTATTCTTCTCCGTTTTTTGCGTTCTTGCGAGACTTGTCATGGGTGCGGCTTAGAGACCCCAAGGAGGTATGTTGAGATTTCTTATTGCGAATGTACTCTTTCTTAAGTTAAATATCTCCGAAGTCGGTCTATCAACAATTTAAATGATTATAAACGTTTCCGTTCTCGTCTTGCTTCAGTTATCAGATTAGCCAAAAAATCATATTATACAAACCTGTTCAATAACAACAAAAATGATATTAAAGGTACTTGGCGCTCAATTAACACCTTGTTATATGGTCAGAGTACCGAATCTACACCCGAAAAAATTGGGCATAATGGTGATTATATATCTGATCCTTTTGAAGTTAGTAACACTTTCAATGATTTTTTTACTGACGTTGGGTCTGCCACTCATCAAAAGATACCACAGGTCAATGTCCACTTCCAGTCCTATTTACAAAATCCTGTCACTGATTCTTTTTTTTTTTTTTGGTAAATCCTGCAACAAGAGAAGAGGTTCTCAAAATAATTTTTTCTCTTAAATCCTCCTCTGCTGGTTATGACGGAATCCCCGCGAAACTTGTTGCCCATTCTTTGTCTATTCCCCTCGCCTATCCTTTTTAATTTTTCTGTTGAGAAAGGTCATGTTCCCAATTCCTTAAAAATTGCACGTGTTGTTCCGGTCTTTTAATCCGGTGATAAAAATTGTGTTAATCAGTATAGACCTATTTCTATCCTCCCATGCTTCTTAAAAGTAATTGAAAAACTTATGTTCTAAAGATTATGTTCTTATCTTGAGAAACGTAAATTAATTTACGACTATCAATTTGGTTTTCTTGAAATAGCATTCCACTGTACATGGTATTTTACACTTTACCAATAAAGTAATGGAAGCCTTCGAAAAGAATCATTTTGCTTCTGGCATATTTCTTGATCTTTCGAAAGCATTTGATACTCTTGACCATAATATTTTACTTAATAAGCTTGAGTACTACGGCGTCCGTGGTAATGTCCTGGACTGGTTTAGAAGCTACCTGACTGATCGTCGTCAGTTTGTGGTTATTAATAACATTAAATCGGTCTCTAAGTCAATTACATATGGTGTCCCTCAAGGATCTATATATATTAGGGCCATTGCTTTTTATTATTTATGTCAACGACCTTCATACAGCCAGTGATACTTTCAGTATAACCTTATATGCTGACGATACAAGCCTCTTTCATTCTAGCTATGACATTAAAGATCTGATACGTAATATTCAAAATGATTTTGTCTATATACAAAACTGGTTTTATGCAAACAAATTATAACTCAATGTAAAGAAGACTACTGCTATTGTATTCCGTTCACCATCCAAGTATCTCAGTGCAGACATAGACTGTGTCCACCTTTGTGGTGTTAAAGTTATTTTTTGTGATGCTACCAAATTTCTCGGAGTTTATATTGATAAGAATCTTACATGGAAAAATCACATCCAGCATGTATGTATGAAAGTCTCACGAGGTGTTGGTGTTTTAAATGGCCTTCGAGGACTGTTATCTCGCAGAATCATGGTTACCTTGTATAATACCCTTATCCTTCCGTACTTTACTTATTGTAATGTCATTTGGGGTAGCACATATACTTCTAGAATTCAACCTCTTTTCATTCTTCAAAAGCGAGTTCTGCGCCACATTTGTAATGAATTCCATCTGTAATATACAAAACCTCTCTTTGCCAATCTCAATATCCTTAATATTAATGATATTAATCGTTATTATACTGGTATTTCCATATTCAACTAGTTAAGTGATTCACTCCCGTCAACATTTAAAACTTACTTTGAATTGCGTACTGGCACATATATCTACCCCTGTCGACATCGAAACCACATAGCAATACCTTTTTTTAGACTTAGAACCTCCCAGTTTGGAATTCAGTTTAATGGTCCCAAATTATGGAACTCGTTTTAAGTACATTTAAGAAGCAATTAAAAGATCATTTTATCAACAACTACCTCTGAATAATTTTAATTCTTTGCTATCTGTTCCATTTATTTGTGTTTTTGTGTTTCTTTTTCTGTATTATATATGTGTTTTGTAGTTATTGTTTTCTGTTAATTTAAGTCTCTGTAAAGGGGTGTCAACGTACATAAGCTCCCTGGAGCTTCTTGTTGTCACTCCTCAGTCTTTTCAGTACCCTGTACATACAAATAATTCATAACATATTTCTTTATATGAAAGACTGAAATCAAGTTCTATGAAATTGAAAAAAAAAATTGAATATTTCTTGCTTGGGGCCTAAATTCGAGAGTCGATTAGTATGCGAATCTCCGTAAAATTTAGGCATGAGTTACAAGACGGTTTGGTGATTGGAATCGAGCAATATCCCAGAAAGAACTCGTATGTCCTTTTGTATATATGGACCATATTTTGTATATTTTTTGCACCGTATTCTGTATATTGATTGCTTTCGTCTTGTATATCAGTTAAATGTTTTTGATAGTTTTGCTTTGGTATGTTTGTATAAATTTTATTTTGCACTTTGTATGTTTACATGCAGTTTTCACGGAGGTCACCTCAATAAAGAGCACCTGCAGTAAGGAAACCTTTGGATTAGAGTCTTTATTTGCGTCTGCGAGTTCATCCATTATATTCACCTGTAGAAGTTGCTCATATTATTGCGACGGCAGCCAGTGTCATTGCAGTATTTAAAGCGAAAACAAGTCGCACCGAGCCAGTTTTCTTGAAGAATGCTTGTTCGACTTTCGTCTCCCTTTTGTATGTTTTGTTTATGTAGTTTATGACGAATTCGTTTACTTCATTAAGTGTTTAAAGGGTCATACCGAAGGCTTTAAAAATGGAACCTACTGCCATTGTGCGTGATGCTCAGCATAAGCAATGAATAGGGAAAACAAGTCCGTGATCCACAACTGAGAAAAGGTCGTGGCCGGCCGGAATTGAACCAATTTGATGGAAACTGGGCCGTAAAACTCCATCAAACGCGCTAACTCCTATGTTTTTGAGGTGGAATGGCATAAAATTCCTTCTTTTGGTCCATAAAGCTTCTTATGTGATGTTTTATATCTTCTGTCACCCTGAAGCCAAATTCAATAATATTACGCCTAACAGTGTCAGAAACAAGGAATTAAAATTGATGTGAGAATGATGGTATTGGCTTCGAGATTCACAACATGACTCGAATGTGGTAAAATTGAAATGGATCCCAACAGGCGAAAATAGGGGAATCCGGGCGGGGCAATATCGGACTAATCGATGAATAGCTTCCTTACATTTTCCGTAATTTCGATGTTTTGATTGAGTTGCCCCGTTCTTTCGATGTCTCCGCTTTGATAATTAAAGCCGTCAAGGAGAACTTTGTAGAGTTATTTTTCTACTATTTTTATAAGTCTGAATTGTATTTTACATTGAGAAGTTTTGTTTACTAGAATTGAGGCAAGTTAAAAGAATGTGACGCCTCGACGTCTGTGCAGGTCATTTTCACACCCCCAAATTTAATACCCATTCCCTATCATGACCTCCAAGACAAAGCCGTGACATTAAGACCCCTGTCATTGATACGAAGACAAGCCAGTGAGCCACAACTGGACAAAAGGCCCTGGTCGGCTTGACACAAACCGCTTGGTTAGAAACTGGTCGTAAAAACCCATTTAAATAACTAACATTAATTACCGAATAGCAGAACCGTATGAAATTGATTGTGTATTTAAAGGGTAAGAACAGCCACTCCAGATTGAAATAGAAGTGTAGTACGCAGCCCTGTTTCATGATTGGCTCTGGGAAGTCATGTGACAATATTTTTTCTCATCAAATGTGAAATTTACTAGTATTGAAACCTTTGTTTACGGTGAGTTTGCAAGATTGGGGTCCTAATGTGTTCATTTTCGAGATATAATTGAAGAAAAATAAGTACAAAATAGTCAAATTTAGCTGTTTCTTCAAAACAAATTTGGGGGGACTGACCTAGACCTTTAAGGAGGCAGTTAAAATATTCGGATCCACTTACAGAGAAAAAATCACATCAATTCTATCAAAAGTCAAAACAATTCGATGCATTAACATACTAAATGCTTAGTTTCCTTTTTCTATATGTTATCTAACCTTAAAAGTGTGAAGTTTATGAAAGTCTCATGCCTCTCATAACATATATGGTGAGGAGGGAATCGATTGTGTTAAGTTTCAAGACAAAATATAAATTATGAGGATATGACATCATATGTGCTTGCGTTTATTTCTTTTTGTGTTAATGTGATAATTTTAATGGCTTGTAACTTTAGATACGGTACCTAATCTCATCAGTCTGTTCAGTACCAGTGAAACATTAAAACTTGATTTTATATATTGGATCCTTCTTTTAAAGAGTTTTAACATTTATTACCCTTGAAAGTAATCCACCTTCAAATCTTCAAATCCCTGGTTGCTGAGCCAGCGGTTGGCATTACCCACGGACTTCCTATACACATGGACAGAGCATGTAACGCGTACGTCCCATCCGTACATTGTCGCCACTTACTGGGGCAAAAAAGGTGCACCAAGATGGCCCCAGTGAGGCTATAACTTGTATGATTTTACGACGACTGTGTAATATTTCAAGCAAAAGTAAAGCTTAAATAGCTTACGATATCTTATTCATGCAATACGTTTAGTAATTTTGACCTTACCTTGTATAATTACGAAAATATTTCAACTTTCTTGCGAATCTGTCGATTTACTTGAGCAAGTCCAAGCTTTCACTCAATACCATAGCAGACAGCCATCTTGCTACGCTTTTTCTCACAGGTACGGTAGCGACAATCTACCGTGCAGTAAGCTCTCACCATGTATAGGAAGTCCGTGGCAGTATACCAAATTCAATGCGGGCAAGACTTACCATTGCCATTTTTTGCAACGATTTAAATGCGGGAGTTAAGTCAATCTTACTTCAATGTAAATACTCATCCAACATTACGGAATCCAACGTAATTTACAAATACACTGAGTGCAAAGGAGTAGCCAGGTCTTTTGATTACGTGTCTTTTAACTGGTTCTCGTCGTCGAACTGAGGGAGATTTAAGGAGGACACTCCCTTTAAGATATTTTGGATATGTTTATACCATCATATGCAAACTGGAGCAACATTAATTATTATTTGAAGTCATTTTCTGCTTTCATAACAAATTCTTTTTTTTTTCAGAAGTGGATTAGAGCTATAAACCCTCTGACCTACCTTTGTGTTCTGTTATATGACTGATAAATCAAATGAAAAAATTGTACTCTTTTTTTGTATTTGGACTGTTCTGTTGTAATAATTTTTCAATAATGAAATAGTTTTTAAATACACCAACCCTCTGCTGGAAAAATGAAAACCTTTTCATTATCGAATGCTTAGGTAGGCAAAGTATGGATAACTATCTGACTATACGGTATATTTAACAATTAAAGGACGCAGTCTCCTTAACGTATTCAGAAACAACAACCGCATCCTTCAGATTTCTTCTTATTAACTCTCTTAGCACCTTTCATGTTACATGACCTAAACATTATATACTAAACGTAAGCCAGTGAATCTATTTCCTCCTTTAGCTTATGAGATAAATTTAGTGAGTATGACTCTCAAGAGCCAATCATAAAACAGAACAGACCCATACTGGAGAGTCTGCATTTTTCTTTAAAAAAGAACCGGTATTAGCAACTTACTTTCCGTGGCACACCAAGCATTCACTTCGTGCAAAGTTATCACAAAAACGAGGCCAACCAGAAGAACCTGGTTCATGATTGTAACTTGTATAGTAGTGTCTGGCAGATCGAATTCGATTTCTAGTCAATCACTGAATGCAATTATCACAAGATAAATACCATCTAATAAAGTAACGGTACTTACCCCGCCGGTATAGAGTAAGAGTCTATACTGTATGACGTCAAACAATGGACACGCCCATTGCAGCTGTGACACATAGGCCTATATTTATTGGTACCAGGGAGCTGTTGGTACCAAGAAGTACGGTCTTTACTACACTTCGGGGCTATTGTTTGTGACAGATCTAGGGTAGTACGTAGGACTCAAACTCAGTTTTCTGGAAGCCAAAAGTGAGACCATTGTACATTCTGGTAAGTAAGGAGGAACAGCCGCGAATGTCCCGCTGTGGAATTGAGTTCCAAAATGTAAGGGATAACTTTTGAAAAAAATGCCTTACCACATGCAACAGTAAACGTTCTCGGGGTGTCTCGAAGATATTTCCCTCCGAACTCATGTATTTTCAAACCTGTAGGTCAGTAGCCTATGCTCAGATCTGTTTGACCAAGGTGAATGTTGTAACAGTGACCCTCATATGTTAATAAAAACGTATCAATATGAGAAGAGGCTAGGACATGATGTTCAAAAATAAATAAGTGCAACTCTAACTTTTCAAATGATATATTTGGTTACCAGCTGAACCTTTAATTATACGGGTAATCATCGTCTGCGGTTTCATAAGCGCTGGCACGACTGGCGAAAGCAATCCTTCCTTTGTGTACCTTTTTATTCTTTCAATACCCTTTCCAAATTTGCCTTTTTTTATTGTATACACAAACATATTCACACATGTTCTTTTTTCTACATCTCATTTGTTAGCCACTTACACCTTTACAGGCCAACATGGATGCCATCAAATAGACCAATGTGTAATTCTTGCAAAATGGAGCAATTTCAGTAATTCGTTGGCGCATGGAATTGTGGGGCACAGCGTGTGATACACAAACCGAGCTCATCACATTTTGCACTACGTTCCATTGTTTTTTTGTTTTTTTTTTACCTTGTTTTCGTGCAGTACGTGAATTTTCGTGCAATACGTCCATACAATACTTAGCATAAATCTGAATAGCCAACCCGAACGAGAATAGGGACTTAGCCCTGTTAGGCAACTAAGTCCACTGCACAGAAACACACCAATAATTTCTCCATATGCTATGTTTGGATCAAGAAAGAATAATGTCACCAAATTTTCATTTTCAACTCGAATATTACAATACGTGTTGTAGGTACTGGACTTGTTTGTTCATACCGACGATTTTGAGGATGTGCGCATGTGCATAGCTACCAAAACGATTTACCGAATTATTACGAATTATTGAGAATTCATTGTACTACTTTAACTTCAGACAATGCATAGAAAGGGGTGAACGTTCGCTGGGTAAGCAGATATAGGCCAATCTGTGCGCACGCGTACACAGCGTACACGTATATTTGACCTTATGAGGTAGCTAGGATTGAAAAATTTTCCAGTCGGTGGGAATCTTACACGAAAAGATTTTGCTTTACAGGCGCGTATTAGCTAAGGCAGCTGGTTCTGGGGGTCAATCTCCGGCCCTTACCCTTGCTTGTTAAAAGTATAATACGGGGAAAAACCCAAAACTGACAAAAATCGATCACTATAAGCTTTCTTGGGCAACGCTGAGGCACCATTTCGTTCTGCTTACTTACGAATGTCCCGATCCCTTCATACCAATAACCTATGGCTCACTCCAAACCCAACGACGAAAAAAATGTCTAAATTCACCCCTGTACCTTTGTGTAACCGAAATAGTGGTTTACAAAAGTATTGTGCTTTCGTCGCTAGTCGCAGAGGGGTGGGGGGTTATAAGAAAAAGGATTTCCCGAGCCCGGGTCATCAAAAGTGTTCTTGACAAAAGTGCATGAAAGACCTCAAAATACATTTGCTAAGGATATGAAACAAGGAAATGTCAAAAATTATGTAACCAGATGTTAATGGGATTTGCCAGAGACAAAATACATTGACTTTAAAATATGCAGAGGTAAACACTGCATCTCAATATCATATAGCGTTCTAAAACACTAATTTTCCTAATATGTAATCTGTCTCTGTAGTTTTAGTGCGGCATATTAATTTGACATTGCATCGATTCATTTATGATTATGATGCTGCTTACGGGGCGTTGTGAAGGAGTATTGCTTTTTCTACCCCACGTATCCTGTAGGACTATTGTAGATCTATAAAGAAGATATTCAAAAAATCCAACAGTGTAGAATTTGAAAGACAAAGAGAACATTCAATTGTTAAAAAAAATCAAAAGAAACATGAGACAATGTACGCACATTGTGCACCCTAATTGTTGCACAGTGGTGGCATTTTGACAAAAGTAACCAATCTTTAAAGATAGGTACGTTGTGTTAGGAAAAGGGACAAGGCATGGAATATTTTTCTCTTTTTTATAAACCTCAGTAAAAAATAAATGGGTAAGGTTGAATTCTTACAGTACGGCCAAATGCAGTACAGCGTGTGCAGTGGGAGGGGACCCCCTATCCAGGTAAGTAGGAACTCACCCTATACCCCCCCCCCCCCCCCCGTCTTGACCCTACTTGACCCTATACAATACTGAAAATCTATGTGAGGAATCTAGATCTGGCAGTAATTTATAAAACTTTTGCAATAAATTACTCAATGTTAGTACCTTGACTCCCGGCTGAGAAAGTCCCACCCTCACAATGTCTACTTTAAATTTTACCCAGTTGTAACAACACGTACCCACAGATTCCCTCAGAGTCTTTCCTAAATCAATGATGTCCTTGACAGAAAAAAAATAAATTTGAACAATCTCAACATTGAACGGAAGAGCGGTGGACTGTTCCGTGAATTTTCGTCCACGATTGAAGGACCACTTACTTATTGGACAGTTTAACAGACCAACAGAGTCAACAGTTTATTTGAGCAGACTCATTAGGGAGCAACCTTGCTCCAGATATCAGTTACTACTCTCTACCAGCATCGTACCTATGTTCCGTTCATGCGTATTGGGGACGTATGTCAACATGAACTGCGGGAGTATGCCACTACCGTAATTTTCAGCTAGAACTAACAAGTTGTTGTAGTGCGCCACATTGCCGTCTCGTAGTTACTAACGAATTCTTTGTTAAGCCTTCCACGGCGTACAACTTTAAGTCTCTCAACTAAGGACGATTTACTAAAATTATACGTTCATGCACAAAAGTTACACAAAAATTACACCATGACGTACAAAAATTACACGGTGATGTAAAAACTTTATACGACTGTACGGAAGCCGAGAACCGCGCAATAGGGAGAAAATGCAAATGGATTTCTCTGTGTCGGAATATTCCAACAAATGAAAAGAGGGTGTACTTCAGTAGTGTTTTGTAATAGAATGTGAAGTATTGATATCCTCAAAATAAATGGACGGGTCTAAATGACATACATAAAACGGTGCCTCTCAGACAAGAATAATCTCATCGGCTCCGTTTATTGTACCGTTTACCGAGTGAGAAAAACATTCAAAGAAGATTTTATATAAGTACGGTAATTTGTGAGAAGACCATGTCAATCGAATGTTTACAAAAACTATTCCACATAACGAAAAAGAGCAATATATTCGAAAAAGGGTTTAAGTTTTCCTTTTTGCTCGAGAACGGAACCCATTTTTCGAAAGCCGTCATGCTAATGACAGTGCAGTCCTTGCAAAAGGAGGTAACGTTTAATCAGTCAAGAAGAGCCGCAGCCAGGCTATTTTCTTACCCTATAGACTCAGAATGTAACCAAGGCCTGGCAGCCTGTTTTCCGAACTTAGGTCAAATTTATCATTTTAGATATTTATGAGGGGATTGTTGGGGCGTGCGGTCTTTTGGTTGAAAAAGGGGAAAGAAAATAAAGAAAAGGAGAAAATGAAAAACTCTGTCATAGACGTAAAATCATGCACCTCAGTCATAAGAGCTCATTTTTGCTACACTGTTAAAAACTTTCTCTGTAAATTTACATAATTTTTATGGCAAATTTTTTTCCAACCAAATAATGTTTTTTTTACAGCCAGACTGTAATCATGAAAAAACATTAAGGGTTTGTTTTTTCTTTACAGTTTTTGCTTGTAAATTAGTTTAAAAAAGTCTGCTGTAAAATCGAATTACAGAATTTTTCTGTTTTGTTTACCTTAATTTTATGTGAATTTACAGCCTACTGTTTTCATTCCCGACGTTTTAATATTTATTTTAATATCGCTTTCTTACCTTTCATATGTTATTACGTAACATAAACTTCACCATTACGTAGATCAGGTATTTGCTTATCAACGTAATGTGTCGTTACGAAGTTGTTTTCAATCAAAACACATTGAGGATGCTTTGTTGTCATATTGTTGTCAAATAGACTGCTATCTCAAGGAACTTTGTAATTGGAAAGTCACATTTTTTGTACAATATAATAATTGTTTTTTAAAATAAATACGACAAAGAATGCAAATGCATTGGTTGCAAACATTTCCAGACAAGGTAAACAATAAGTTTATCACTTCCTGATTAAAAAACGCCAAAAAAGATATTTTTCAAAGCAACAGCAATCCTTTTGTAAGGAAAATGCCTACAAAATAAGCTCCACCCATTTACGCAAAATGAGATTTACGTCATAAAGTGGTAAATTTACAGACTCTTTCAAGTAAATTTGTGAAACGTTTTTAATTTGCTCCGATCAAGTGCATGAGCGTCTGTGGTGATGAGTTGACATCAGTATACCAATTATCAGTGCTCTGAAATTAGGGCCTTACAATTTCTTTTTACTTAAAAATGTGTGACAAAACACCAGTTGTATGATATTTATAACTAAGAACGTAATAACTAAGTATGCTTTTATAATAAATGTAAGTTATTTTTCAACTAGGGCCATAAATTTACCAAAAATTTTTTTCTTTAACTGAAACTTCTCAGAACGATGCATGTTATATATTGAAAATTTTCTGGCTATTTCTTATTTGTTTGTTTGGGCTTATTATTGTTTCTTTTTCAGCTTAAAAACACAATGATGTTTGTTAAATGACAGTATTTTTATGTGAAATCAGAAAAATACAAAATACTGTTAAAATTTCTGTAAATTTACAGAAAAAGTTTTACAAA
This sequence comes from Holothuria scabra, assembly GCA_037179385.1. Classification (NCBI taxonomy): domain Eukaryota; kingdom Metazoa; phylum Echinodermata; class Holothuroidea; order Aspidochirotida; family Holothuriidae; genus Holothuria; species Holothuria scabra. Next base: position 62,686,008 of record CM074179.1, on the reverse strand, counting down.
GCAGTAAAATTTGGTTAAAAAAGCAGACAGAAATGGTTTTTCAAATAAACAGAAAATACATGTTAAACAACCTTTTTTTATCGTAGCAATACAGATTGTCTGTAAAGATACAGAAAATCTCTATTAAAAGTAAAATACAAAAAGTTTACAGAAATTTTTAACAGTGTAATAACGTGACCCACAATTCGTATCCACATTTGACCTGATAGGAGCTCATTTGAAAGGGATCTCATATTCGTAAGTTAGAGGATGAAGTTGTTAGCTTTGTCCGGAATGAATTTTCAATCACATAGGAAACGTATAAAAAATAGCCCGTTACGTACAACCTTCCCGTCGTTATGGCTGCCAAGTAATTCAATATATGATGTAAACAAGCGTGTGTCCGTTTCGTCGATTTCCCAGTCCTTCCTCTCTCGACGAGAAATGAAAAAGAAAGGAAAACAAGAAAGAAAACAGAAAGAAAAGACTAAGGAAGATTTCGGAAAAAGAAACAAAAATATGTAAGTATACAATTGTTACATCGTAACCATTTCCAATGTAAATCATTCCGTGAAAGTACAAGATATACCGGGTACATCTTGTACATTTCATGGAATGATTGTTTATCCACTCCTACACTGTGTGTATTAAAACAAATCAGCATTTGTTTAGTGTACAGTATATGACAGAATTGAGCCATTTTAATACAATCTTCCTTACAACGTAAGTCCAACCAGGGAGCTGTTATTCGGAAGGAGACACATCAAGCGGATTAATCAACGTTGATATTTTATCACCCATATCATCAAGGGATTATCAAGTATTACCTGGGAATTAGCCCTTGTGCCCTCAATATTTGAATGATTTTTGTTTAATTTTAATTGCCTTGAACTCAATTTTTGAAATTTCACCACAATAAGGACCAAATACAACAATGCTTTCATCTCAACCCGAAACGGCAAAGCACAAATTGGAACTCATCTTGATGTATTATACCACGTTGATATTCTCAAATAAGAGTCAAAACGTGTCAAAAGACAAAGTAAATTGTTTTTTCATAATGGTTTGCAATGTTGCAGCAGTGCATAAAATTCCCTCTCGGTGAAGCAGATAATAAACCTATTTTGTACCTACCTTCCAATCCAGTTGAAGTTCTATTGAAACCGAAAGAGCCCTAAAACTGCATGAATGCTGGATTAACTTGGCGGTTTCACCTTAGCTTAAAGCATCAAAGGGAGAGATTTTGTTTGGGTCTCTTTCCGAATAACAGCTCCCTGGTCCTACTAAACGAATGTTGTTGCGACGAGAGAAAGGTTCCCAGTGATTATTTTGAAGGGGGTGGTCATCACGTGACTTCTCAAGAGAAGCAATTTCAGAACTGAGAGACTCACATTTACTCTATGGGAAGTGTTTTTGTGTCGCGGTCATCCAGACGTTTAGCGTTTTCATCATTGATGCTTGAGAATTTCATTGCATAATGTTTGGAGTTCGTTGCTTATAGATTCAATGCATGAACCAAAGAGCTCTAAAAGAAACCATATGTAGAGTCTTCCTTCGTACTGGCAGTGCTGTAGAATCTCTCTACTGTGTTATCTCGTTGATGGGCTAGTGGTTAGGCTGGTTAACTATTGATGAGAAACCTTTTGACTTTCCTTAAGCCCCTTCGTCATACTTTAGAAGGAAAGAAGTTGCCAGGTGTAGAACCTCTGGCAAGCCCTTCAGTTTAGTTGCAAGTCGATAAGACCGACGAAATATCAAGTGCGTTCAAAGAGAAATAGTACTACATCTGTACATGGTCTAAGATCGTAGGGCGCCCGGCGATAATAAGGTGCGGTTTTTGCGGGGAGCTTTGAGGACTCAGCCCCCCTTAAAAATCCTCTAGGTTGTGTTTACCTTAATGTTGTATTTGCATATGTTGAAAAAACTGCCTGTGGTTCATCCGTGGTTTAATCGTAACAGAGGAGAAGCTACGTCCTTTAATTTCATAGCATCGAATCGTCGGATATCGCTCGGGTTGTCCGACTTTTGAAAAATTGCTTTAAAGCTTAAGTGACTCACAACAAAAGACCTGCTTTTATTTTACATTTAATTATTTTTTTTCACTATTCTCTAAAATAACTCACCAGTCATGAAGAAATAGTGATGTAGTTCACATTGCAGTGTAGGAAAACTTTATTTTTTCTTTTGTTCACCCTTCCAATTATCTCTTAGTAAGGACTTTTCGATTTCAAGACGGTAGAGAAAGAGACGAAACGGGTAGCAAAACCTAGAGTGCGCATTAGCAGAGGAAATCATCACTCCGCCCTGTTGGTTTTCAGAACGGTCGTCGGCAGTTTTAAAGTTCCGTCTAGAAACAGGATGGTACATGGGGTGTCGTGGTAATTTTCCTAGTACTGTCGCTTTCAAAACACGAAACACCGTCACAGTTATGTTGGAACTTGTTGGAACTCACCGCCTTTCTGCCCTTCCGTCCGGAAAAGAAAAGTAGCTAATTACTATTCAGGAATGGTAGATACCGGTTTTTGTTTACTGACGTATTTCAGAATTTATTTTAGAAAGACAAAAAAGTTACATGCCTAAAGTGTTCTTGCAATTAAATTAAAAAAAAACCATGTGAAACGTAGATATTTTTCAAGATAGAAGTGTAAGAGGAAAATACCCTAATCATTTCAAAAAGTCAGTATCTGAAAAAGTTTGATCGGAAATGTGGTCATTTTCCAAAATTGTTTCGATGTTTTTCCTTTGTATGAGACATCCAGTTAAGCTTTTTTCATGTTATCTGTGAGATAGGTAATATTTTGTTGATGGATCACACTAAAAAATCAGAAATGGAATTTTACAATGAAAGTACTGGCACCTTAAATTCCGTGCAGCAAAAGTTATTTCACATTTTTTGCATGAGATCCTATGAAGACCGTACGTATCTAGCCGTTCTTTCCCTAAATATTGCTTTTAAAGATCATTTTAGTATTCAGAAGTAAAACTGGTTTCACGGGTACCACTGATTATGGATTTAAGCACAACTGTTAAACAACATGTCTACCACCGGAATCCTAGTTGCCAGTGTTACTTTGAATAAAGTCACTTTTTTAACAGACTGAGTGTAAGTAGAGTGGGTCCCGGAAAATTTCTTGTCTTTTTTTATCAGTGCAAAACAACACGCTTCTGGATATTAACGAAAATAGGCATAGTGAACACTAATATTCACTGAATGGCAGCAGGGAAAGCTCCAAATTTTAGAATATTAAAATGGAAAAGTGGGTATGACCGTTCTTTCGATTTAAAAGTCTTCATCCAAATTTTGATTAGTGCCTAATTCGACCCAGGGAATTAATTTGGCAACGGAAAAACAATTGCTACAAATAATCCTAAATTTTGCAAAAGGTTGCGTTAAGGGTAATTTCAGATTCAGAAATTCCTAAAAGGTGAAAGATAGATGGACCCCTTCCCCAACCGCCATTCAAAGGGCATTACATCACTTCAACTTGAGTTTGAGCTCCGAACTGTGCAGCTAGTAAAAGAACCCGCACCTATGCTTGATTCAGCTCTCCATTCCGATTTGCAATAGTTCGGAATGGGGCTGCCCAATCTAGTGAAAATTAATAGAGGGCGCTTTCATAAAGGTCCAACCAGTTGCGCAAAACACGAGCGGTGCCGAGAGATTTACATCGCTTATCATTCAGTCTAGACATATGTACTTTCTATAAAGTTGTTTTTGAAGCGGGATTTAAAGGAATATCCTGAATTTTCCATGGCAAAGTAAGACAGAATTTTAGGTAATGTTAAAATACCCAGAAGTGTGAGAAAAACACGCGAAAAGTGGTGTACTGTGTCCTCAGTAGCTAACTCGCTTTGCCCGAATAAAATATATATAGGTCAGTTTGGTATAGCCCGAAGTTGAAGCATCATAACCAGTGGCGTAGCTCCAGGGGGCAGGGAGATTGCCCTGGCTCTGAAAAGTGAAAGATTCAGAAATTTGCCATTTGTGGCAGTACCAGTCAACAGAGAAATTTTAAATGCTCCCCTAGAACGCGTCATTTAAAGCGAGACTAAACCTTTCCTCGTCCTACGACAGACCGGAAATGACAACCATAACCTGATAATTCAACTAGTACTAGCTCTAATACGAGCACCTTTGTGTGCACGAATTTGTTCTGTTCCTTTATCGTCATTATTTCAACTCATCACTGTCCGCCGTGGAGTTACCTTACCTTATTTGTGAATTTGTCAACCCCGTCCCCTCCTCACCAAAGAATCCGGGATCCGCCCCCGCATCCCACACGAAATGAACTACATAGGCAGTGGTGAACTCTGAATATGAACTACGGGGGTGGAAGGAAGGGGGATTTATTGTATATGTTTAATGCATACAAGTTAGTCATACCAAATGTATATCTTCATAACTAGACTTTCGTTCTCGCTCGTTGCAAGTTTTCATTGACTTAATTCAAACAACTCAAACCTTTGCTCCAGAAAAAGTGTCCTCATCCCATGAAAGCCAGCCATCCAATTCCATGGCTCAATACGGCAGTCGTTCACATAATCTCCCAAATAGATTCACCCGAATGATGTCGCCAAATCTGTTTTGAAAGCATTTTGTGAAATTTAATACGTGATGGAGAGCCCTCATACTATATCGGTGTACAATCCGTTTCTTTGTGCCGGTCCGTCTGTACGGTTAGTTTCTCTTCTGAGCATCGATTAATCCCGTTAAATCTACTTGTTAAGCTACGCTGCAAATTTAATTGCTTACAAATGTCATGTCAAATTCACTTTCCCATTAAACAGATTCGAGTGGATGTGTAAAGATAAATCCGTTTAGCCCCGCCCTTCCTGATGGGACTGCCCGGAGTTTTCGACTCTCCAAAAGAGGGCGCTGTCATATGGTTTTCATAAGGTCTCATGCAAAAAATGTGAAATAACTTTTGCTGCAAATTCCATTTCTGATTTTTCAGTGTGATTTATCAACAAAATATTACCAATCTCACAGATAACATGAAAAAAGCTTAACTGGATGTCTCATGCAAAGGAAAAACATCGAAACAAATTTGGAAAATGGCAACAGTTCCGATTAAACTTTTTTCAGATACTGACTTTTTGAAATGATTAGGGTATTTTCCTCTTACACTTCTATTTTGAATAACATACATGTTTTAAAGATGTAAGTTTATTGCATCCACAGATGACTCACCCAGCTGAAGCCCAGCAAGGCTTCAGTTATTGAAGCGGGCCCAGCTGGGCTTCATCTGGGCATCAGCTGGGAAAGGCAAGCCCAGTTGGGCCCCACGTGGGAACACCTGACAAACACGAATGGGTCCCAGCCGGGGCCCAGCAGGTAGCCCAGCTGAAACCCAGTTGGGCCCTGCTGGGAATGTGGGCTGGGTTGCCCTTGAAAACCGAATTTCGATACCCGTAAGACCATACCCTTAGGACAGCGATATGTGTGTTCTGTCTGGAATATAAATTTGGTTATCATAGCTATTTGTCGGTTTACAAGCGGGTCCTGAAAAAGATACGTATTGTCAATGCAAAAATCACCTTATGGTGCAAAAAGAAAAACAAAAGTCACGACAAATTATGTTAACGTTAAAATCATAACACTGATTCCTATATCCCGTATGCATTGACCACAGACTGGCGCCATCCTTGGGGGTAAAACAATGGCCGCTCGCATAAAAATTCACGCTGCACTTGTAGAAGACAATGCGCGTATTCGACTGGTTGCCATATCATACATTTCTTGCAGTTGTTGCGCATATGTGCACATTGAACTATCATAGCCGTCACCATCTGCACTGGTAGATAAGAGATCAAAGCAGACGAAATTGGATTTTGTGTCTAATTGTTTATCAGATGCCGATATTACTTGATGATCTGTTAATTTTTATTATTTTCAGAGTTGGGAAAAGTTTACTGATCTTTGAGCAAACACAGCGACAGTAGTACATGCAAATTCCGTAATTTCGTTACCTTCACCTCTCTCAAAATGTTGTTATGTATTTAATATTTTGGTAAGAGATTGGAATTAATGTCTTACTGAACTGAGAAAAAAAAAATGCTGTCTGCGGGGCGCGCGGAAAAGTTTGCACTTTTGAGACCAATAATTACGAAAAATAGGGTTTTGTCGAGAGAATTCAGAACTTCACGAAAATTGAAAAACTACACTATGGTTGGCTGGTGTCACAAATGGCAAATTTCCGAAATTCTCTCTTTTAAGAGTCAGGACCCCCTTTTCACTGTAGCTACGCAACTGCGTCAAAATGATCAAAGCTTTCATTGTGTTCATATTGCGGGAAAAAAAGTCGACATCCAATTGACTGGTCTATTAGCTTACTCCAAATTTTACGCAACTTTTGGTATATCTGGAACTGCCAATTTACTAATGTGTAGTATGTGAAGTCTCTTTAATTTCTTCCATGTGGCGGCAAGATGTAATTAGACATGGAAAAACGATGTTTCAAAAAGTAAAAAGAAAATCTTCACCTTGATTGTCGAATTGAGCCCAGTTTAGCCAATCAGGTCGGTTCAATTTGGAAGTTTCGGTCAGTTTTGTCTCTTGACAACTAGATTTGCCTTAATCGAATATGCGAACTATTGCTTTTCAAGTGGTTGGTCTAGAATAAGGTTAATATTTTGTCTCTCAATTTTATAAGGTTAGGTGAGATTATATTAGATGGGGTTTAAGGGCAAAGTTTCTAGCCGATTGGAAACTGGGCCGGAAAAATTCTAGGCTTATGCCCGCATAACCATAGAATTTTGAAAAATGATTTAATTTTATAGTTTGATTTAATTCTATTTAGTAACAGATTTGGTGTGATCTAAATATGTATTGGCTCTCCCAGGTATTTTAGCACTACGTGCATTCAGTGGAGCTGTAACTGATTGAGCAAGTACAACAGAGTGTTCTCAGGAAGTTATTTAATAAGTGTGGTTACTAAATAAAGGTTCTCAGGGAAAATATGATAAATTCTTACAGAAACTTAAATATTGTATGAAAAATTACAAGAACAACAGTTTTAATATAATACCGATAAGAGAAATATGTTACTTTATTTTAATAGGTAGAACAAAATTGACAAGTGCAACTTAAAGTAGATTAATGAAACAAAATTTGAGAAATTACAAAGAAAATATTGGAAGGAAGAAAAAAAGAAAAGAAAAAAAAAGCGAATGTTTGCCTCCGTGTGAGGTAACAAATCAGAATGGAACCACATAGCACCAGTAGAAATTAACCGGACCACCCTGTAGTTCGGTGGCAGTAGTCATCCAAATCAGGTGTCTTTCCTTTCAATATCCATTGACAATTTTCATTTTGGAAGCTCGACGTGCAATTTTCCTTATCCGTTATTGTCGGATAATCGCTCCTACGGGAAAAAGAAACACAAGATTGAGGTAAAAGGAATTAGCTAGTTCTGTCATTCGTTGGCGCAAAAAAATGTGGGGCACTGCGTGGGATACGTAAATCTACTAGCTCGCCAGACCTGTACGACGTTTCCTTGTTTTCGTGCAGTGCGTGAATACAACATTACGAGTAAATCTCAATCGCGAACCCAAGCAAAAATTGGGACTCGGCCCTACTTTGTAGCAGATTAAAATGTATATTTTAAGCCCAAAAGACAATTTAGACAAAGCCCACTGCACAGAACTCATGATTTCTCCTTTTGTTATGGTTGGAATTAGAAATAATATTGTCACTAAATTTTCTTGTTAACTCACATTTTGAAGCAGTTATTGTAGAAACGGAATTGGTTTGTTTATAACGACAATTTGGAGGATTTGCGCATGTGCATAGCCACCGAAGCGAATAATCGAACTCAATAATTCGACCTGACAAACCCAACCTTTACCCTAAAAAGAGGTGTGTAGAAAATAAATGCTTTTCCAAAATATATTTTGCCGTAACTTTGTAAAAATGTTTACTTCCTATACAAACGTGTCTAATTCCTAAATATTTCGTTTTAAAATGCATTCAATTGCTAAATATTAAGTGTTAAATTAATAAATATGTTTTACATTTAAACGTATTTTAAACGTGGGGACAAAACTAACTGTTTCACGCCTAAACACGTTTTAAGAGGGTTGAAAATAACATGGGAACAAAATCTTGTTTCAGCATTACTTGTACAGTTTTTTTAGAGTAGATGTCACGAACTTCCTACTTACATGGACAAAGCGTGTAACGTGTAAGTATATCCGTAGATTGTCGCCACCGACTAGGACAAAAAAGGCGCACCAAGATGGCCGCCGCAAAGCTGTAAATCGTCTGATTTGCCGACGGATTTGTAATATTTTAAAAAGAAATTAAACTTAAATGGGAAACAATATCATATTCCTGCAATACGTGTAGTAGGCCTTATTTTGACCTTAACTTGCATTTTTTTGTAAAATATAGTATAACTTTCTTGCAACGTCCGTCGATTTACTTGAGCAAGTCCAAACTTTAACAAAACCATAGCAGACAGCCATCTCGCTTCGCCTTTTCTCATACGTACGGTGGAGACAATGTGCCATGCAGTATCCCTGCTCTGTCCATGTATATGAAGTCCGTGGTAGATGCGGACTGTTTAACAAGGAGTTTCTTGAATAACTGTTGCTATTGCATTGGCTGTTGAGGGTCATGTGACAACATTTTTTTCTCCTCAAATGGGAAATATACAAGGGGTAACTACTTGGTTTACCTTGTAGGCGTTTGTGCAACATCAAGTTCATAAAATATCATAAAAGATACCTTACAGAGAAATGAGACAAAATTTTGTGATATTTAGCTGTAAGTTTGGTGGAACTGTTCTTGACCGTTAAGAGCCAAAAATGGCACAAGTAGAAGCTAACTTCCTCGTTTGCATAAGAGTGCGATTGGTATGGAAGTATTAGCAATACCATACATAATCCTCTATCGGATACATACAGTGTTCCTGCTATGTTTGTGTCGTTTTAGTGCATTGAATGTTCGTAAATCTATTCACTCTAATCGGCTGAGGTATTAGAGGCTGGAATGAATAATGATTGCAACCCATCATTATCAAGTTTTCTTTTTTATCGAAGTTGTTGTAGAACTGGGACACAATTTAACGTTGGGCATTATTTTTATTGATAGGATTATTGACTATCGATAGGATAGACTGTTAAAAATTCTGTGAATCATTTATTCAGAATTATTTAATGAAGGGTTATTTTCCTGTTGTCAAAAAATTAAGGATTCATTCTGAGGTCATCCTTTGAGCAGAACAATGGAACATGTGGCTGCATGCATTACACTGTTAAAGAATTTCTCTGTAAATTTACATAATTTTTATGGCATATTTTTTTCCAACCAAATAATGTTTTTTTTACAGCCAGACTGTAATCATGAAAAAAACATTAAGGGTTTGTTTTTTCTTTACAGTTTTTGCATGTAAATTAGTTTACAAAAGTCTACTGTAAAATCGAATTACAGAATTGTTCTGTTTTGTTTACCTTAATTTTATGTGAATTTACAGCCTATTGTTTTCATTCCCGACGTTTTAATATTTATTTTAATATCGCTTTTTTAACTTTCATATGTTATTACGTAACATACACTTCACCATTACGTAGATCAGGTATTTACTTATCAACGTAATGTGTCGTTACGAAGTTGTTTTCAATCAAAACACACTGAGGATGCTTTGTTGTCATATTGTTGTCAAGTAGACTGCTATCTCTAGGAACTTTGTAATTGGAAAGTCACATTTTTTGTACAATATAATAATTGTTTTTAAAATAAATATGACAAAGAATGCAAATACATTGGTTGCAAACATTTCCAGACAAGGTAAACAATAAGTTTATCACTTCCTGATTAAAAAACGCCAAAGAAGATATTTTTCAAAGCAACAGCAATCCTTTTGTTAGGAAAATGCCTACAAAATAAGCTCCACCCATTTATGCAAAATGAGATTTACGTCATAAAGTGGTAAATTTACAGACTCTTTCAAGTAAATTTGTGAAACGTTTTTAATTTGCTCCGATCAAGTGCATGAGCGCCTGTGGCGATGAATTGACATCAGTATACCAATTGTCAGTGCTCTGAAATTAGGGCCTTACAATTTCTTTTTACTTAAAAATATGTGACAAAACACCAGTTGTATGATATTTATAACTAAGAACGTAATAACTAAGTATGCTTTTATAATAAATGTAAGTTAATTTTCAAATAGGGCCATAAATTTGCCAGAAATGTTTTTTTTTTTTAAACTGAAACTTCGCAGAACGATGCATGTTATATATTGAAAATTTTCTGGCTATTTCTTATTTGTTTGTTTGGGCTTATTTTTGTTTCTTTTTCAGCTTAAAAACAAAATGAATGTTTGTTAAATGACAGTATATTTATGTGAAATCAGAAAAATACAAAATACTGTTAAAATTTCTGTAAATTTACAGAAAAAGTGTTACAAAGCAGTAAAATTTGGTTAAAAAAGCAGACAGAAATGGTTTTTCAAATAAACAGAAAATACATGTTAAACAACCTTCTTTTATTGTAGCAATACAAAGTGTCTGTAAAGATACAGAAAATCTCTATTAAAAATAAAATACAAAAAGTTTAAGTTAAAAAAGTCTGTAAATTTACAGAAATTTTTAACAGTGTAGAATTTGCCCTGCACCTGTAGCAGATAATGAGCGTTTTCAACTGGTTGACAAATCAGCTGTCCGTTGGACTGTGCTAGTTTTTTTTTTTTTTTTGCCCCCAAAGGGGTGCGCACTTTCCGCTCCATGACATCATATGCACAAGGTCTATTCTTCTAAAATCAGCTTTTTTCCCTTTCAAAATCAACCGAACGGCGAAAAACATGGCGTTCAAAATAAAAATAAAAAAGGCACACCGTGTTTTCGGTAGAAACGGTTTAACGTCAAACGAAAATGATAGGTTCTACAAGAATGGTACCAACAAGGATCCAGTATCATCGACGGATCACTTCAACTATCTTTAAAGAGTCCCCACTCACTTCACCAACCAATTGTGTGCCCGGGATTTCTACCAAGAAGGGTCTGAAAATTGCTGGACAATACCTATGGTGAGCGTCATCTCCATTGGCTTGCAACGTGGCAGAGAAGTTTGGTATAGATGGAGTCCCAGATCGTCGGAAATTGCAAATGTCTCAACACCTTTCCACTTGAAAACTACATTTGAAATACATTTTTATTTTAAGTTTTCATCTTGTAGTTCCAGTGGTATAGGAGAATACTTTTGGGTGGGGTATTGAAGATTAATGGCCGTTCTGGGAAAGGGTCTAAAGGGATGGCCGGGTCCCACTTCCTTTCGAAAATGTGTACCGTATTCAAGGGCCCTACGATGCAGTCTGGTGAAACCAAAACCCATGTAGAAACCCATATCAGAATTAAAAGATTAGACCACACGGTAATCAGTTATACTATATGGGGCTCATAAGTGATATTTTGGTTTCGATGAAAGAGGAACTTCGGCAGTTATGATGACGGGTGTGTTTGTGGTATATAAGTGTGTATACAGACGTGTGCGTCTGTTTGTGACAGTTTGCTCGTCAACACGATACCTCTAGATAGATATTTCTGACAGTTTTCAAGCTTGATACATAGATGCTTCATATAAACAGGAAGAAGGGTATTTTTTGGTGGAGGTCAAAGGTCATCTGGGATACCAGGGGTGAAACTCTCGTTAACGCGATATCCCAAGAAAGTGAAATTGGATTAATTACATATTTGGGGTATGTAAATGCATTATGGTCAGTAGATGGTTTCCTATTGCTTTTGGTGGAAGTCAAGGGTCATCTGAGGTGAGCAGGTTCAAAGTTTGAAAATCTAGATAACGCGATATCTCAAGACAGAAAATTTGGATACATTTTATATTTGGTATGTGGATGCGTTATGGTCAAAAGATAGTTCCTTTTGCTGGCCATGAAAATCAAAGATCATCTGAGATCACCAGGGGTAAAAGTCTGAAATTCTCGTTAACCCAATATTTCAAGATAAAAACTTGAATAGATTTCATTTTGAGTTATGTGGATGTATTATGGTGAGAAGCTGGTCTCTATTTCTTGTGGTGGAGGTCAAAGGTGCCAAAGTCTGAAAATCTCGTTAATGAGTTATCTCAATATAGGAAACTTGGATAGACTTCATAGTTGGTATGTGAGGAACCATGGTTAGAAGATGAATGGTCGCCACTGTTTTTGGTGGAAGTCAAAGGTCATCTGCGGTCACCAGAGATCAAAGTCTTAAAATCTCGTTAACGCGATATCTCAAGAAAGGAAAATTGGATAAATTACGCTTTTGGTATGTAAATGCGTTATGATGAAAAGATGGTCCCTATTGTGTTGGTGGAGTTCAAAGATCATTTTAGATAACAAAATTATCTTTTGAACATCCTAAGATAAAATTGAAGTTAGAAAATAGGGTACATTATGACATTTTTTGAAATGGAACATTAATAGATGTAACATCGAGACCTCAATACATTTTTGCATTCTGGTTATGATGATGGTTTGATGGGAAATGAAGAAGAAATTGAATCACATGTTTCGGTTTCCCAAAATGACCCCTATCTATTTCATTACTCTGCATTTCATATTTCTAACTTTCGAAACCTTCTGATAGTTTTAACCCCAATGAACTTTCTTTTTTCTAAAAGTCCCCTCGACTCTCTGGCGAAGAGCCAAGGGGCGAAAACCAAACGATTACTCCCGGAGGAGTTCTGCTCCCTTAAGGAACTAAACGTCCCAAATGGACGAGTACGTCCTCTTAAGGGAAAACATGTGTGGTCCTGCTCTAGACTGGCTGAATATAACAGAAGCCACACCCTGGTGGGTTTGAAGTGTGCTTGGTGTGATGGAGGAAGGGTTCCCTCTCCTCTTAAAACTGTTTGCTTTACACAGGTTCTGACATGCAATATGATGCCCTCTAGCAAATTAAAAGACAGAATTTTCGGCAATAAAAATGAATAGGAATGGATCCAAGTTTAGCCGTGACATTAAAGGATTTTTACCTCACTAATAGGGGAATAAACGATGCTTCCACCACATAATTTTCACTTGTGGGCTAGAGCCACAACAGTCCTGCAGGACAACTTTGGCTGGTTAATTTCTCCCCTTGAGTGTACTTTAGTGTGACTCGCAACCGACTCCGTCGGCCGGGCAGTCGATTCTAGTCGCCAGCATATGGTGGAGGAAAGCTAGAGTCCTCCAAAAAATTCGCGTAAATCGAGCTTGATTTGAAGCCATGCACATTTGAATCACATTGGTGGTCATCAGTTGGAATACACAGCCACTCGACTACCCAAGACCCTGTCGGTAAGGTGGAATTTAGTCCACAGAGGCAACTTTCGCTTAGGGTGTCCGCAACCAGCGATGATCTGGTGATGGCGCTATACACATGTGCCTCTTTGATAATATGAATACACGATAACTTGATTCAGACTTGAAAAATTACATTTTTAGACACTTTTGAGGTCGCGTACACGCTATTTCATTTGATCTGGGTGATAAGACACGCATGTTTAAAATTAGAGTTTCAGAATTTCTGTAGGTCAAGTGCAACAGGGTCCGAAACCTTGGATCACCCCTGGATCCACGATTGCACGTGAGACATATACGGATAAGCTAGTGCGCAGTACACAAACTCTAGAAGTCGATCGGTGACGCCGCCTGTGCGATAATATTCTGGGATCAAAATATGTTGCAGCACCAGTGAGATAAAATTCTAGGGTGAAGATCGTAGGATGCGCGAATGTGGGGAAAGGCAAGAGCATTAAACAGGGAGATTGGCTTTTTATCATCATTTTTATTGTAAGAGGACAGTGGGGGTTTTCTGACTTGGAAAGCGAGGAACCAAGCACACCTCCTACGCCCTTGTGTCGTCTCCAAAAGTTAACGCGGAGTGTAAAAGGAAAGTTCTGGCTTTATAATAAAAAACCCACATGGCGGTAAACGACGCCTACCGAGTTTTCCTAGCTTTACGTGCATTGAATTCACCTCGATTTTTCCCGCTGTCCCCAACTTCTAAGAACACTTGAAAAAAAAGGGAGGATTATTCGCTACTTTTTTCATTGGGGTAAACCACCACGTCCTCTCAGTAATGCTAATATAGAACCCAGTGTGACCAGTCATTTGACTTACATGTCACAGCAGCTCAACATCCAACCATACCAGCAGACACACGTTATACAATTTTCCACATCGTCCGATACCAAACCACGTTCGCAAGGTTCATCACGTGGAAACTGGAGATCTGAAAAGGAAAAAATAAATTAAGACAAGCAGACGTTTCACTTCCTTTTAATGTCAGAATGGTATCAATGGCGAATATCATTTCCTACCAAAAAAAAAAGGAAGAGTACATTTAAATCATCGCACTGTTTTCTTTCTATTTTTCGCGTTTACTCTGCTCTTATTGTCGGTCACAAAATGTTCATACAAGTAAACATACCCTGAATGACGTCACACCGACGTCGTGTTTGGAGGACGAAACAGCATGAGGCTTTACGTTGTAGAGTTCTCCCCGTAAGTGGAACAGACTTACAAATGTATTGGTTGACAAACTAATAGCTCTTTGCATTAACTTCCAATGATAAAATTGCTCCTCCAAGGAATAATGTGCATAACTGAATAAAACTATAAACTGGTTACACATGTGTTCCTATTCTGTATTCAAGCGCAGTCGAAGCACGAGCACTAGTTGGACCACTATTTCATACACTCATCAATTTCACGCTCATACGCATTCCACGATCAATGTTGTCACTGTACAGTCCGATACAACGTTGTCCGAGAACTTTCGATAAGGGGTGCGTTTTGACACGAAGTAATGATGTTCTTCAAATGCAAGCAGTCATTGAGTGACGCAAGTATTTCAAGGGTTTTGATTTGTAAATTAAGTTAGTTGGTTATTAAGATGGAGTTTAAGGCCCAGTTTCCAACCAATTGGTTCAAGTCGAGTCGCCCACCGCCTTTTTTCCAGTTTTGGCTCACTGGCTTGTTTTTCCTTCTCCAAAGCAATTGCTTTTGCTGAACACCAAGCTCAATACAGTGGGTTGAGAACACTCATTATGGACGACAACTAACTTTCAGTCTTTTCCTAGCTTTGGCGAAAATAATTCACCAGAAGGTTTGCGCTAATAATGTTTATAGGTCGTTCAACTTCGACTGTGAAAATTACCCGAGAAAAATGTCTATAGGTTCTACCACACTCAGCAAAGTGGAGAGAGATTTGGAAGAATATGCCGGTCAAGAAGAATAACTTCCCAACAGGAATTCAGCAAACGCTAGTTTAAAGCATGTCAGCAAAATAGAAACCCATTTCAAAGAATTTCATCACGACCCCGAAAACACCCGTTTGTATAATTTTTGCTTGGAAAATACATTCCCAAAAATTTAACAAGTTGTTCGGCGATAAATCACTCAAAAGGTTAAAAGTTTCACTTTCCACTGATGATTACTTTTGTGGAATTTGATGAATTATGAAAAAGTAAATCTCACTTTGAAGAATTGCTGGTAATAAGAGTGCGGCATATAGGTGTAGAAGTATACACGTCGGCCTGGAAATGCTAGGCATACCACGTTGCAGACAGTGCCGTGTGCTGGTGGCATAATGCAAGCGTCACTTGAAAAAGGTTTAAGGAAATAAACCTCTTTCTAAACACTTTTTAGCATTTGTATACATGTTTAGATGCGAAACACAGGTGTCGAATTCTTTTTAAAACGTACATAGAAACAGGCACGTATTAACAAATAGACCTTAACTTAACCCAGCCGGACGAAAACACAAAAGCCAACCATCAACCATCCACACACAAAACACGGGACAAAAAAGTCTGTCACAAACGGAAACGACACACCAACCCCACCCCAACACCCGAACAACCCGTCAACTCAACCGAAACACTATATACAGGTTTGTACACAAAATAAGGCACGGAGAAACAAAAACTAGAACCAAAACAGAACTGGACCAAAACAAAATTGCGAACCATTCACAAAACACCCATGAAAAAGTACAAATACAACTAAGTCAAACCAACACAGAGGACAACTAATTACAAACCCAATTACATTAAAGTGTTTCAGGATATAACTGTACATTGCCCATTGCTACCCATCGGTTTGGGACTTCACCTTTTTAATACGTGGGGTCGGTACAGGCGTCCCAGACTGATGGGCCATCCGGTCTGATACATCTGCAGAGGCTGACCTCTTAAGACTAAACTCTGGCCCCTGCCCCTCACACAAATCAAACCACCCCTCCCTTGAAGGTGGCTCCTTTGCAGGAGGCTCTGAGGCAGGCCCCCCGTCATCCGACATTGCTGAAACTGAAGAAGACTCAGAGTCCGAGGAGAGCTGAAGGTCCTCTACTCTCATCATTTCAGCCTCCCTGGGTGCCGTTGGTAAGGATGGCGAAGTGTCTGCCTCAGGATCCCCAGAACCCCCCTCACACTGCTTGGAGGCAAGGAAGTCCCGTTCCACCTCATTTGCTGCCTCCTCCAATTACTGAGAAGAACATTGTGGGCCTGCTTGCGAGGGTTCAGATGCCGACTCCACATCAGCACTGGTACGAACAGAGTACGATGTAGGGCAGTCATTAAACATATGTCCCTCCTCCCCGCAGAGATTGCACCGTACCTCGTTGGGACACTCTGCCTTGCCGTGCCCCAAATGCAGGCATCTGCCACAGCGCCTATTGGGACACGACTTGGCTTCGTGTCCCTCCTTCCCACACTTAAAACAAGTACGAGGCTGTCCCAGATAACGAATGTGGGCTTTGGAACCCCCTATGAACAGAAAGGACGGTATATCTTTTTTCAGTACGATACGGAACTGCCTCTTTCCATTAAGAATGCCCTTCATCTCACCTTCACCATAAGTACACAACCGCATATCAGAGACAGTCCCGTATTGTGCAAGAACCCTCCCAACCACACCCTGTTCAACCTCAAAGTTCAGGTACAGCACCGTCACCACCACAGAGCGATCATATGGTGTGACGGTGAGCCCTTCTACTCCCTTTAAGGCAGACACTCCCTCCAGAAGGGCTTTAAAGGACCTGAACTTTAGGTCGTACGTGTTGCGGGCTTCAAGTGCCTGCAACATCTCTATTTCTTCCACCTTTACACCATTTTTCTTTAACAACATGAACACTTGTGGAGGTGTGACATTCACCCCTACCGTAAACTCTAACTTAACAATGCTGCTATCCCTACACACGGGCATAGCAGCTAAGGGTGTGGCTGTAGGCCACGTTCAGTCACAAACAGAAAAACGAAACTCCCAGACAAGTTTATTTACACGTACTCTAAAACGGGCACGACCAATATATTACAGTAGTGTAGTAAACAAGCAAGCTCCCATAGAGCAGAACAGTACAACACCAAAATCCAGCACGATCAACGACAGCTCCGCGAAAACGAACCGAACACCCAATCAAGATAGGCATATAAACCATTTATTTTGTAAACTAGGCGGTTTGTACTGGCAAGTAAATACACATCCAGGCCAAAGAATGCAATAAAGAGAGAAGCGGAAAAGCGCAAACTTTAGCAATGTAATTAGCGAGTAATCACGAAACGCCTGCCATATACTCTCCTCTTGATGTGAAAATGTTCTGCTGCCAATCGACTCAACTTTATGCATTGTGTTAGACAGGTATCTCTCAATTAGCAGGCAACAGATCGCTTCCGTATGGCAAGCCGTTTTAACATTTACCTCGCAATTCTACTTAAGTGGAATGCATTTCACTTAAGTGGAATACAATTCCACTTAAGTGAAATTGAATTCCACTTAAGTCGAATTGAATTTCGCTTAAGTGGAATTGAATTCCACTTAAGTGAAATTGCATTCCACTTAAGTGAAATTGAATTCCACTTAAGTGGAATTCATTCCACTTAAGTAAAATGTATTCCACTTAAGTGAAATTGCATTCCACTTAAGTGAAATGCATTCCACTTAAGTCAAATGCATTTCACTTAAGTGGAATGCATTCCACTTAAGTGGAATTCAATTTCACTTAAGTGGAATTCAATTCCACTTAAGCGAAATTCAATTCGACTTAAGTGGAATTCAATTTCACTTAAGTGGGATGACATATGGATCGCTACCGTATTTCACTTAAGCTAAATTCTATTTCACTTAAGCTGAATTGAATTCCACTTAAGTCGAATTGAATTTCACTTAAGTGGAATTGAATTCCGCTTAAGTGAAATTGAATTCCACTTAAGTGGAATTCAATTCTATTCGACTTAAGGGAAATGTGATTGGTCCAATTCTATTCGACTTCAGTGAAATGTGATTGGTCAGCTCCCAGGAGGCTTTCTGGTGGATATCGGGATTTTGAGCATGCATCCCTGCAATCCTGCATAATAACTTATCGCGCGAGGCTAGCTTTGGCTGGTTCTTACGTAATACCCCACGCGAACATACGTCAAGCTATGGCCAAGTGGAAACTATTTCAATTAAGCTAAATGTGTTGAACCGTCGTTCTATTTTGCTTAAGCTAAATGCTATTTCACGTGAAATTGTATTCCACTTAAGTAAAATTGAATTCCACTTAAGTGAAATAGCATTTCACTTAAGCGGAATTGCGTTTAGCTTAAGTTGAATTGTATTTCACTTAAGTGAAATAGCTAGGGTATTCGACTTAAGCAAAACGTAATTTCACTTAAGTGGAATACAATTCCACTTAAGTGAAATTGTATTCCACATAAGTGGAATACATTTCACTTCAGTGGAATACATTACACTTAAGTGGAATACATTTCACTTAAGTGGAATACATTTCACTTAAGTGAATTGCATTCCACTTAAGTGGAATGCATTTCACTTAAGTGGAATACAATTCCACTTAAGTGGAATACATTTCACTTAAGTGGAATTGAATTCCACTTAAGTGAAATGTGTTCCACTTAATTGGAATACATTTCACTTCAGTCAAATGTATTTAACTTAAGTGGAATTGTATTCCACTTAAGTGAAATTTATTTCACTTAAGCGGAATTGCGAGGTAAATGCTAAAACGGCTTGCCATACTTCCGCGGTAGATTTGAGCAATTGCACACGCGAAGTTAAAGCTGAATCGTGTTAATAGATTTTAACGGCTGACCAACATGCTTAACAAGCAGACACTTTTTATTGTGTGGTCATGGAGTGAATGCCAGCGTTAGCCTGCTAAGCGGTTTTTCAAGTCTGAAACTATATTTTAAGTGTTAAAGAAAGTCAATAGAACTGCGAAAACGTTCATCTTTGGTTTGGAAAAAACCTTCCGTCCGTCATATACAGTATGATTATTTCTTTTCGAACACGATTAAGTAAGTTGCTACTTGCTAGGTCTATGTCCCTACGGTCCAGAGGGCAATATATCTGCCTAATGAGTTGTCGTTGCCGTAAGAGGCCACTCTTTCGGTAGGGATAAATAATCATGACCACAATTTACAACTTTGGACAAAGTTTCCCGTCAAAAGGGGCATTATTTGTTTTTCACTACCTCACGTGCACGACTGCATTCATATATTTGCCCGAATTGATATGGCATACGACAATCCGGAGCTCATATACGCTTATCTGCACCTCCAGTGTTGTCAATTTGCGCCATGTGTACATACAGTATACCAAGCATACAGAAGCGCACAATGTGTGCGGTGTCTACGATGAAAATTCACTGTTTTGACATTGAATTGAATTGTGAAAACTTGTAAGCATCCTCGCACTGGAATAGTTCGTTCAGGGACGCCAACAGTTTTTGATCGGCTCCATATCACACCTTTCCCATTCTCTGCTACTCTGAGACATCGAAGTATGCTCGATGTAGCAAAGATTTTCACCAATTGAGGAAGAGGTGTCCGTAGCCCCCGCTCTCCCCTCTCAAACAGCAACGAGGCTATGGGAAGCTGATCTTCTTGACTACACTGAAAACCACTGGCGTCGACAACACCGGGAGTGAAGAAGCAAACTTTCAAGATTTATTGTGCCTTAGTGTCCCAAATCTCTTAAATCTTGGGTTTGAAGAAGTTACGCACAAACAAACGTACACACCATTGTTAAGTGACGGCGCGCTATAACTTGTCAAGAAATCATAATGCGGCACAAGTTTGCTAAAAAAA
Source organism: Holothuria scabra (assembly GCA_037179385.1). Classification (NCBI taxonomy): domain Eukaryota; kingdom Metazoa; phylum Echinodermata; class Holothuroidea; order Aspidochirotida; family Holothuriidae; genus Holothuria; species Holothuria scabra. Next base: position 62,665,958 of record CM074179.1, on the reverse strand, counting down.
ATTTCAAAACTAATTTGGCGACCCGATTCGCGTTAATCCGTTTTATGGGACTATGTGAAGGACTACCGTATTGAGACAAGTAGCCATGCAGAAAAGGTGCTGGATGGCTGACTTTCAGGGGAAGGGAGACTTTTGGGGGGGAGGCAAGAATGTAAAGCTGTAGCAATTTCGTCGTTGACATCTTGAAGCTCTCCAGGCGGGAGAAAATTTCTGGTAACGGAACTACAGATACAGTAATGCAAGCTTATAAGTTTTAAACGCACGGACTTCCTATACATGGACAGAGAATACTGCACTGTAGATTGTCGCTACCGTACGTGTGAGAAAAATCGCACCAAAGTGGTTGTCTGCTACACTGTTAGAAATTTCTCTGTAAAATTTACATAATTTTTATGGCAAATTTTTTTCCAACCAAATAATGTTTTTTTTTACAGCCAGGCTGTAATCATGAAAAAACATTAAGTGTTTTTTTTTTTTCTTTACAGTTTTTGCATGTAAATTAGTTTACAAATGTCTACTGTAAAATCGAATTACAGAATTGTTCTGTTTTTTTTTTTTTTTTTTACCTTAATTTTATGTGAATTTACAGCCTACTGTTTTCATTCTCGGCGTTTTAATATTTATTATAATATCGCTTTTTTCCTTTCATATGTTATTTCGTAACATACACTTCACCATTACGTAGATCAGGTATTTGCTTATCAACGTAATGTGTCGTTACGAAGTTATTTTCAATCAAAACACAATGAGGATACTTTGTTATCACATTGTTGTCCAGTAGACTGCTATCTCCAGGAACTTTGTAATTGGAAAGTCCCTTTTTTGGTACAATATAATAATTGTTTTTAAAATAAATATGACAAAGAACGCAAATACATTGGTTGCAAGCATTTCCAGACAAGGTAAACAATAAGTTTATCACTTCCTGATTAAAAAACGCTAAAAAAGATATTATTCAAAGCAACAGCAATCCTCTTGTTAGGAAAATGCCTACAAAATAAGCTCCACCCATTTATGCAAAATAGATTTACGTCATAAAGTGGTAAAGTTACAGACTCTTTCAAGTAAATTTGTGAAACGTTTTTAATTCGATCAAGTGCATGAGCGCCTGTGGCGATGAGTTGACATCAGTATACCAATTGTCAGTATAATAAATGTAAGTTAATTTTCAAATAGTGCCATAAATTTGCCAAAAATGTTTTCGTTTTTAACTGAAACTTCGCAGAACGACGCATGTTATATATTGAAAATTTTCTAGCTATTTCTTATTTTGTTTGTTTGTTTGGGCTTATTTTTGTTTCTTTTTCAGCGTAAAAACAAAATGAATGTTTGTTAAATGACAGTATATTTATGTGAAATCAGAAAAATACAAAATACTGTTAAAATTTCTGTACATTTACAGAAAAAGTTTTACAAAGCAGTAAAATTTGGTTAAAAAAGCAGACAGAAATGGTTTTTCAAATAAACAGAAAATACATGTTAAACAACCTTTTTTATTGTAGAAATACAAAGTGTCTGTAAAGATACAGAAAATCTCTATTAAAAGTAAAATACAAAAAGTTTAAGTTAAAAAAAAGTCTGTAAATTTACAGAACTTTTTAACAGTGTATGATTTTTGTGTAAAATTTTGGACTTGCTCAAGTCCATTCCCAGATCTTGCAAGAAAGTTGAAATATTTTTGAAATAATGCAAGGTAAGGTCAAAGCAACTTCACGTTTTGCAGGAATATCATATTGTTTCCCTTTCAAGTTTAACTTCTGTTCAAAATATTACAGAGTCGTTATCAAATCAGACGATTTACAGCTTCATGGCGGCCATCTTGGTGCGCCTTTTTTGTCCCAGTGGGTGGCGACGACCCACGGATAGGACGTACACGTTACATGTACTGTCCATGTATATAGGAAGTCCGTGGTTAAACGTATGAGCATAACTTTTGTTAACTGAGACGCATAACGATTTGAATCTATTAATACAGAAACCAGCAAAGAAACTTTAAAGGACAAATGCAGTTACCCGCAATTTTTGTAGTGTAGTAAGCAGACTGTTCTGTTTCATGATTGGCTCTCGAGACCCAAATGGTATTTTTTCTCTACTTGAATGTGGAATGTACTTGCTTTGAATACGCAATACACAAGTCTTAGAATATTATAAAAGATAATTTGAAAAAATGGAATAAATTGCCTATTTAGTTATTGCTTTGGAACAAGTGTCGGGCGACTCCTTTGGTCCCCAAAAATAAGCCTTTGCGGGTTCTAAACTACACTTTTCATGTAGAAAATGTCAAAAAGCTCAATGTAGTATTCGTTTTGCTAGAAAGCTCGTTTTGATAATCTCGTAAATTCTCATTCTAATTACCCTAACTATGTAACCGTTCTGAAAGACGGTAAATCTTTTATTCATAAATGCCTAAATAAACCAAAAAATAAAAACATATTTTAAAAATAAGAAAAATATTATAAACTCACATTTTTGATAACAAGCAGCATTCATTTCGTACATAGTTTCCGCAAAAACGAGGCACACGAAAAGAATTTTCATGTTTACAGTATAAGCTTTCGTTGATAGATGAAGTTCGATTTCAAATCGTTTACTGAATTGCATTTTGTCGGATAAACATCCAGTAATAAAGTTACGATAGGTAACTTGCTGGCATAAAGGATGTTATTTGACGCGAAGCAATGGGCATGCGCATTTCAGCTATGTGTTACGTAAAAAAGACTCGGCTCTTGTTTAATAAACGTAACAGCTTAAAACATATTTTTGCAAAGTTTTAAACACCAGCAGGCATAGTGTTTTTTCCTGCTAACCACTTATTTATATATACTTGTATATATACTGTATATATACTTATATATATATTTGCCTAAATCCTACCTTAGGTGGACATAAAGTCGTCTAAGCTAATGCTTGCATCATAATTCGTCCCCTTGTGCTCATGCTAGTTAAAAAATTTCGATACCTATAAAATAGTTTTATGGCCCTTGGCATTGGGTTACCGTGTGAAAACCGTACACAAAACGCACTGCGTATAGTACATCACTGAAATATTAGTTATATCGTTGAAAATGTCCTGTAAGGGACACGCAAGTATTAAATATTCAAGTACATATAATATGTAATATTTTGTTTATTTAATTTAATGTTCTACATAGGCAATTTACTTAAAAGACAATTACTGTAGGTTATGGCCTTTATGCAAGATTCTTATGGTATTTCAATTATAAATTTCAATGACTCGTATATGCAAATATATGCAAATATTTGATTTCTACGGTCTCATTTTAACGAACGTCCGCTCAAGGTGTGATTTAGTGGTGTGTATATATATATATATATATATATATATATATATATATATATATATATATATATATATATATATATATATATATATATATATATATATATATATATATAGATATATATATATATATATACTGTCCTTCAGATTTTGATTAAAAATCACGTTTGCCCCAACTTATGTGCGTTACCTATGTAAGCAAGGAAGCCATTCTATACTTGTAATATCAGGTTGCAGCTGTGCCACCACATGCTTTGAAATTTTAAGTACTATAACTTCAATATATCTATGGTTGTAGCACAAGAGAGGAGCAATACGCATTGCGAAATGTTGACCTTTGAGGATGTCCGTCATGACTACCGCAGTTTTTGGGGAAAAACTGCGGTTCCCAATTATAATACTTAACCACTGGTTCATTACGTCTATTAGCTGCTCCAATGAACAACAGCTTTGATTACCATTCGTGTTTAATAGAAGCCCAACAGTTACTGAAGGGTTTCAAATAAGTGCTGGCCAAAATAAGTGCTGGCAAAAATGGCATCAAATTTCTTATTGTGTATTGTAGGGTAGTAGATCCCTATTTATTTTTATCTGTGGTTAGCTGCTATCAAGTGTCAACCTTCCGCTGTATTGTCAAATGCTTGAATGGGCATCGATAATAGGTACTGGTAACATTTCTTGACACGATAGAGTCAAGTATAATCTTTGGGAGATAGGTCTTTAATAATTCTAAGGCTTACATGTCATGTCACATGTTTGGACGTCCCTCGGGTTTTTGAAAAACGATATCGAACAATTTTAATTTAATTTTTTATTTTAATTTTTCAATTTAATGTAAAGTAACAACGGCACTAAACCAAAAAGCTGCTTTTTATTTTACATTTACAATTAATATTTTGAATTTTCAGACAAGTGACTCACCAACCAAGCAGAAATGAATACGCACATTGGAGTGCAGTACAACGTTAGCACATCTTTTGTGCATCCTCTCAATTATCTCAGCTCCAGGGACGATAAATTACAGTGTTTGTGCGTTATGAGTTGTATTTATGTATTTTAAGATTATTTTCACTATTTTAGATAGAGTTCCAAAACATCTTATGCTTCAAGTGTTCTCAATAAAATTCGAAAATAAAATGCCTAGAATATTCATATTTAGTAAGCCAATCTGTTGAGTAAATAACGTTACTTCATAAAAACATGTTCATTCATGCCAAATTGTCAGATGATAATAATCCAAACAAGTAGTCAATCCTGAGTGGGTTTGTTAGCGAGTGTTGCAACTTTTCAGCTTTGTTCTATAGTATTTTTCGTTACATCAAATACATACATAAAAATAATACAAACAAATACATGAAAATGCTATTTTCATGTTGTCAGTGGGATTCGTAATGTTTTGTTGATGAATACAGAAGGCTGGATCCGTGAATCTTCTTCGTTCGTTTCTTACTGTCTGTTTTTATGAGTTAAAAAACCACGTAAGGTATATAAAAAAAACTAATACTAAATTAGTGAAGTTAGGTATAGCTCCATAGTTACAGATTGCATTTTCAATCCAATAGAGTGAAATTCGATTCAAATTTAGATTGGTTCCTACTTTCACTTCTTTAGAGTGATTTTTAACTCTATAAAGATGTAAATAAGTGTATTAGTGTAGTCAGAGGAAGACCATAGCCTCTGAAAAAGCTTTTTTTAAAGAAACAGAAATTACTTCAAATGATACTCAATTTTTTACAAGACCACATGCATTAATCAGGCCTTGAAGGGCAGTCGTTTTACGACGCTAAGCGACCACGAATGTAGGAGAAGCCATCGGCTTATGAATTACAACTTCACGACGGGTGGCAACCAATTTAGCAAATTGCATCAAATTTGGTATTTTTTGAAAGGCCAGTTCACATGGGAAAACCGTAGATTGCTCTGGTATGAAAAAGTCACCTTACGACCAGGAATCGAATCCACACGTCCCCGTCACTAAGCTTCATTGCTTCAAATGCCAACGCCTTTATCCATTCGACCGTAGCACCGATATTTTAGGGAACTTAAATATTCAAAAATTTTTAACAGGAAGATGTCATTGGAAACCTCTTCTCAAGATAGCGATCGAACATTGATGTCGGTCGACCCCAAACTAAAGTCCTGGCTTCGACAGTGAAAAAATACATTTCCAAACATCTTTTTCGGAACAGCTTTACTCCATTACCTCCAAACTGTAGACATGCGCTCAGATAGAAAGCCGCTTGCATGTATCCTTCATCAGTTTATTCAGTTTCCCATTTCAATTTGCAATCGTGAAGAGTTACTTATGGGGGGAGGAGGAGGGGGGGGGGGATTGAGCTCTCCATGCCCACCTGAAACTTGTATAATGGTATTGGGATTTGACATGGCTGCAGGCCCGTATGCAGCTTTTTCAGTGGGGGCGGAGGGGGGTTCGATTTTACCTCAAGTGGAACATTTTACCCAACAATTATGACCGAAAATGCCGAAAACACATGCAAAGAAACGTTAAGCTAAATGTGTCAGATAGTTTTCAGATAGGCCTAACATTACGCATTCGGCTTAAGCCTTCCGGGCTCCGGATGCATGCTCCCTGGTATCGATATGTGCAACTCGATAGCAGTTAGCGTTAACATTCGTTAAGTCAACCTAGAAAGTACGTTTTTTGAGAGCTTTTGAACGCCATGTGGGCTTAAATAAGAACAAAAATGTCCGCATACTCCATTCCGTGTCATATACCAAAGACTTCAAAATTGAACCAACTGTTAAGGGGACGTAAGCAATATGGAGTAGGGAATACAATCCAGTGACCGCAAGATCGCGGGGCCGTTAGATCTGATTTAATCAGTTAGTTGAAAGTTGAAGCATAAAACTAACAAAATTAAAACTCATTATATATGTTGCTGACGTAGGCCTACTATCATAGGTTGAGCGGAACTCCAGATCTAGTTGTGGGGGGGGGGGGGGTTCGTCCGAACCCTCTGACCCCCCCCCCCCCACGGGATACGGGCCTGTGGCAGTGTGAAAGCAAAGATTGACCAACACTTTGACAGTTAAACAGTTGACAGATAGCGAAACAAGACAACGTAGCGGAAATACTACATGTAGAGTAGAGACGCTAAGACCCACTAGAGGCAGACAGGCGCAAATAAACTGTTGTAAAACCATGTAAAATCACGGCGCTCTATCGCTTGTCAGTCAATCATCATGCGGCTTTTATTACACAAAGTATTTTTAATATTAATTTGGCGACACGATTCGCGTGAATCCCTTTTGGGGTCTATGTGGAGGAATACAGGACCGTAGACACACAAGGTACTAAATTACTTCGCTTTTAAGCGAAGTGATTCAGTTACAACTTGGAACTTTCTATTCGGGCAGAAAATATGTAATTGCAGAGCGTGCCTTTTGTTATGCTAAACGTTTGCAATATCAAGTACAGAGCTTGAAATGTTTGTAGTTGCAAGCGTATCGTTTTTATAATTATGAAAATATAAAAACAAGGAAATTCCTTTAATGTTAACTTGGGCAATTATCGACTTTCCTTCATTTAACGGGAAACCAGACCGTTAGGCCTACAATATGAGACTTCTAAACTTCACTTAATTCATTAAGTGAAAACATCAGAAAGTTGTTGTTGACAAGTTCGTAAAGTTACAAATTATGTCATAATTTGATAGCTTATTTGTACATTTATCTTTAGTTTTCTTAAAAGAAGGGTTTAAGGTCATTACAGGATTTGGTGTGTCAGAGAGGTACTTATTCTAAGCATTTTGGTAAATTTTGCATTGGGATCCGATGTGTAGTTCTCAAGATATGAGCATGTAAAATTTTCACATTTTCAACAAAAAGTGAACTTGAAACAAGCACATATGACATCATATCCCCACATTAGTGCACAGTCTTTTGTTTTTCTTTGAAATTTAGAGTTGATTTTCTCCTCAAAAATTCCACATTATTTAAAATGTGATTGCGTAAGTGGCATGAGAACTTTACAAACTTTGCATTCCCCACAGGGAGGTCCTATTCCAGTTAACCCCGAGGTCAACACAACAGTCTGATAAAACAAAGGGAAACAAAGCATTCCTTGTCAATGTGAGGAAGTGATATAAGCTCTGCTGCCTTCAAACTCACTTTGGACACAAATCTCGAGAACTTAATGTCAGATTTGAATGGAACTTTCACCACACTGTGTAGTTTTGGTTCCTCTTTTATATATGAAAATTAAATTTGTTCTTAAATCTCCCCTTTAAAAAGACGATTAAGTTTCCGTTTACAAAAACTAACATAAACAAAGATTAAATCACTAATTAAACAATGGAAGAAACAATATTAGCAACTCGCGTCATTGGTAACCCGCAGCATTCGCTTTGTAAAAAGTTACCACAAAACGAGGCCAATGAACGAGGATTTTATGTTTCGGGTTTAGATTCCATTTCAAGTCAATCACCGAATGGCTTTATTGCCGATTAATATCTTGCAATAAAATAGAAATAGGTTAGTTGCAGGTAAAGTCTATCTTTTGGAAGTCAGTCACTGAATGGCATTAAAATCGGATAAATATCATATGAAATAGAATAAAAAGAAGTTGCTGGCATAAAGTCTATCGTAAGGAAAACAGCTGCTGTTGACCTTATACTCGTCGAATCTGACGTCTGTTTGGTATCAATTACCAAATGCAGCTGGAGGTCATCCAAGCGAAAACAAAGATAAGAAAATATTGTTTTACTACCTGAAACATACCGAGAGCTCCTGGTAAAAGAAAGCTTAGGATTGCGAGGGTCTTTTTGATTATGGTCTTAGGTCTAATTTAGCCTACGGTTTGTAAAAGACTTGTCCATCTTATAAGGCATCAATAGTGGACACGTCCATTGTGGATATTATGTTACCAACAGGATACGAGTCAAACGAGACTGAGCTCCGGTTAGGTAAACTTGACAGCTTCAAACACATCGTCTGCGAAGCATCACCCACCAATATGTAGACTCCTGCTTTTCTGTTTTCCTACTGGCCACACCTGTCGGTAACTGAGTTTTGTTTCAATTAACAGCTTTATAACCATTCTTGAAAACTTTGTATTTGAAGCAAAATAAAATGAAAATATTTGTTGTTTCAATGACAACATGCAAAAGCAAAGCTGATAGAATGATTCAAACTTTGGCCCAATAAAGTAATAAAACCCGACAATGTTAGCCATCTTCTAATAAGTTATACGTATTTTCAAATATTTTTAAGATATGTTAAGAATGTACAACTTTCCTCGTACAAAATGGGGCTCTATGAATACGCCAAGGTCATAAATCTAGAATGACATGATTCTTAACCACGTTGTCTGGCTCCATTCTTGACTGGATGGAATTACAGATACCATACAGTTTTACTTTTTTCTAAAGTAGTCCCGACTCTTTGACGAGGAGCCGTTAGGCGAAGCCAAACCATATATGAAACTAATTCCCACTGATACGGTACCCATGGGCGTCCGCGGGTATTGGCAAGGGGGGGCACTTGCCCCCCCCCCCCCCGAAAATCAAAAAATTGAAAAAACGTATAAAAATCAAAGCAAAAACCCAAACAAAACGTGTTTTTAAAGTTTCGATACGAAAATAGGCTTTAGAAATGCCATTTCCGGCGATCTGGGAGGCATTTTGGGCTGAAATTTTCGCATGCTTTGTGTCAATTCATGGTGACTTGGAGGTTTTGCCCCTCCCTAGAAATTTTGCCCCCCCCCCTGACTTTTTTTCTGCGGACGCCCATGACGGTACCACAGAGTTGCGTTTTTTTTTTGTTTTTTTTTTTGTTAGAGTTGTTTAAAGTTGTTTTTAGGGTTTCGAAACCGACACTGTTAAAACAGAAATACCCCAAAACCGGACCTGACACAATATAACTATGAACTATTTACATAGTTTTTAAATCACAAGTGTTCGTAAAAATGTTGCTGGATATTTTTTCAAAAATTTTCTGTACGCTTCAACTCAACTAATAGTGCAGCTCCGCTCAGATAGTACAGAATTGCATTTTTCGGGCAAAAATCTTTTTTCCACAACATCAAAATACGATAAGACCTATTCCGACCTAAAAAGACCTAGGCCTATATGACGTGTCCTATTTGAGGAATGACACACTTTCCCTTACATGAGAAATTTGGTGCCATGAAAAATCGGCAATCAAACTGGGCAATGGAGCTTCAAACTGGGCGATTCTTTGACGTCATCTGACCGCAAGAAACTAAATAACCTTGGCTGGTGTGAAGTCGTAAACTCCAGTAGAAGTAGACTGAGGGTTCACCGAAGTACCACAGTTGGTCTGAAAACATTACTTTTTAGTCATTTACTGTACAGATATAAAATTCTGGACTTTTAGTACCGTTTTGATCTGTCTTCCGTCTTGATATGTACAAAAACGCCAAAACGAGGAAATAAAATAAAAAGAATAAATCTCATCGAGATCTGTTGGCTTGCAAAATCTGGCAGATTTTGCTTTGAAATGTGATCGTTATTTTCACTAAATGTTGACCGATTTTTTCGTTTCAAGGTTTAAATTAGTGTCAACTTGTTACAAGACATCCGTTTTTATGATTAAAAATGCAAAAAATAAGAAATTTTAGGTCACCTCTATCAAGCGCAGTAACATACACTCCGACCATGTAAACCGCAAGAATTTACAACAAAGGAGTTTGTCCAAATTTCATGTCAGCGTTATTTCTAATGTATATTTCTAGACTTTGCCCTTCTTCACAACACATTTGGTTACCCCTGCATTTTATTAGGTAATTTTTGCACTTTTTAATTTTTATTGATTTAAACGTTCATTGCAGAAAGGAAAGCTCAAAATAACCACCTTAAATTCTGCTAACCAGCCTACGAAATGCCATTTCCAAAATTTCCTTAACTCTCCGACCGTCAGAAGGGGGCCTTCCACCATTACCTGAATTTGCACTTTGGCCAAAAGGTGAACCCCCTGGGCGTTGTGGCTAAAATTGGTTTGTGTTAATTTTTCAATGTGTTAAACGAGAGCCACGAAAAGTTTGTAACAGGCTTTTGGTAGTGATTGAGTTGGAGATTATTCTGTGAGAAAATGGTTGAAATTGGTTACACCGGAGCTAACTGAGAGGCTTTGGAATGTCAGCGGACCTATCTCATATGCTGGGTAGTGACAAGGGGGGCGAATCACTACTTTTTTATTCATACGCATGTAGCTTAAAAAGTCAATGGTCATCCTGTGGGAATTCGTAAGTGCCAATGTGCCATTAATAAACAACTCTTGAGGGTCCGTCGCTTTGATGGTACACTTACTAGCATTGAAAACTTTGACACGGAATTAGTGGCAGAATAACAAAGCCTGTTTAGTGTGTAAAGTGTTTTCAATGGCAATAATTGTTGGTTGTGTGCCACCTGAAGGGTTTGTCAAGTTTCTTGTACGTTCCGCTTAGATAGTCCTGCTGGGACACATCCTTTACGTTTTTCCATTCCGCCACAAACTGACATGTAGTCCTCTTTCTAGCAAATCTTCGATCATCAGCTTCTCCAACCTACTTCGTTTTTTCTCACGGAGAGGTGACATTCTTCCATAAAAACATAAAATATGTCATACAGTTACAATTTTATCTCCAACTTAAGCTTCAAATTTTCAAATATTTTCTCAAACTGCAAACAAAAGAGAATTTTCCAGTGTCGGTTTTTGCTCTTGAAAGGCTTATCACTGAACAAGAAACACATGCTTTAATTTCATCTAACCGAACAAACAAATTATCTGCCATTTATTTCCGAAATCTCTTCAATAAAAGCTTTATTTTTATTTTTTTTTGAAAGGTAAAAAGCTTTCGCACAATTTGCAATTATTTGAGCATTTAAAAACGTAGTCCTACATTACAACGCTTAATAGGCCTACCAAACAAATTCAAGACGTTGGACTTTCTTATTTTGATTATATGGACTACAGATTCTTCCATAACCGTCCTGATTTTAAATGTTCCTTACAAAATGTTCTTTGGTTTTTAAAAATCCCACATTTGTTTTTAAAAATGCTAGGGATTAAAAAAAAAAGGCCAAGAGGCGCTCCTCTGACATTATTAAAGGGCATTTTCGCAGCTGATGCGTACTCAGGCTGCTAAAAAAGGACTTTAGCAAGGAAGTGATTGGCGGTTGTTGCCATTGTATCGATTGTATTCGTCAGAATTAAGGACTAGCGCTATTGATAGCCACCTTGAAAATTTCTATTTTTTGGAAATTTGCTCGACCTCCTTTTTGTCAATATTTTCTATACCACCATTGTCAATTCTTTCCTTTCACCAGTTTCGTAGCCACGGGGAAGGGTTTTTTTTTGGGGGGGGGGATGAACATCCCCCATGATCCAACCTTGAAAAAACAATTCTTGCAGAAACACATGATCACTACGAGCTTCATTACATTTGAGACACAAATAATGCGCCATTTTGCATCTGGAGACATAAATAGCTTTCCGTATAATTAGGCCTTTGCCTCATGTAGTGCTCCAAAACCATTCACATGACACAAACTTCGCTACGCTACTGTCATTCATTCTCTCTGTTTTGATGACAAATATCTGCATGAAGATAACTTCTTTACACATGAGGCTATGCTACCTTATCGTTTGGAGTGGCTTTATTCGACTCATTACCACGCGATGATACTACTTTAGTGCAATCCATAAATTAGCACACCTTCGAATGGGACTTAACGGTTTTCTCGGACACAAGAATCACGTGAATTCAGGTATTAGGCTACGTGTTAAACATACACCAGTTTGGCAGATTGAAACTGGCAGCCATTTTGAACGAAAGCCATCTTAATGTAGGAGCTGCAGAACCCGTGATAACAGTTTTAACAGAATCTCTATAATTTTAAAACGTATATGTAATGCGATTTATATTTATTTCGTTGTCAGTTACCCTCTCGAAGAAAAGTCCATGCGATGTCATCTTGAATTTCGGATGAACTTACGTTCACAGTATCGCACTTGGTATGAAGTGTCCCAAAGTTGTAGAATATGCCTTATGATCTTTCATTGTGTCTGAGAAGTGTCCTTATTTGATGTTATTCCGCTGGTTCCATCTATACCGCCAGATTTGCATTACTGATAAAAAATTAATTATTTTTTTATTTCAAAATGCTGCTCAAAATAAGTGAGTGAAATATTTTACACAAACTGAGTCGAAGTACGCATTTTTATCAGCTAGGAGTACTCATACTTTTGAGTGTCCCACTGTTTTAACAAGGTTTTTTCAAAATATATTTAGAGTGACGTATTTCGATTTTAAAACAGTCAGTAAATGTAATTTTGATGTAAAATTACAAAACGGCTTTCAAAATCTGATCTTTTCGATAGTTCTTTCGTAATTTTACCATTTTTTGTTGTTGCCGGGCACGATCGTAGGTGGATCGAAAATTTCAACAGTAAAATCGTTTTGCCAGTATCTTTAACCCTTTACCGTTGTTTGGGTCCTTTTGGACCCATGCGGAGAGCTCGGCTGTCACACATCTTTACTGTTTAACGCGGAGCTCGAAACTGCAAGCGAGTAGCTAACTGAAAATTCGGCCACAAGAGCGAGAGAGACAATAGTTTAAGGTCACGGGGTCAATGGCCTACAGAAGCCGATGCGGGGCGGACTACGTCCGCTTTTCCGCCCACTCCCGAGGCGCGCAGATATGCCCCGATCGGAGCACAACAGTAAAGGGTTAATACATGAACTATGATCAGTCGGTTGTCTTTACCTTTAACTATTTGAGTATTAACCACGGACTTATATACCGTTGGACTTAGCATGTAACGTGTACGTCCTATCTGTAGTTGGTCGCCACCGACTGTGACAAAAAAGGCGCACCAAGATGGCCACCGTGAAGCTATAAATTGTCTGATTTGACTACTCTGTAATATTTTAATAAAAGTTTAACGTGAATGGAAGGAAAATATCATATTGCTGCAATAGGTGAAGTGATTTTGACCTTACATTGCCATATTTCAAAAATATGCCAACTTTCTTGCAAAATATGGTGATACACTTGAGCAAGTCCATACTTTCACACAAACCCATAGCAGAAGGCCATCTGTGTTATTTTATGAGGTAATGCCTCTTGAGGTAATGCCTCGATGTATTTACTTATCAGAGTTGTGTACAATGCTGCTGCTCATTTCAAGCATACGGCACCTTTATTTAACGAATTAAAAGTTACTGTTAACAATATTTGAAATTCACAAGATTCAATTAGGGATTTTTGTTTAAATGGTGAAAGAATTTAATACCCTCCAACTCATCAATCTATTTACCTTTGTTAGACGTATCCACTTGGATTCTACACGAAATAATTTATCAATCTATGTACCCTACACTCACTCCTCTATAGATTCCTCCAATAGGTTGAAAACTGGACAGTAAAACTCCATCTCACTAACTTTACTGTTCGGTTCTATATATGGCCCTAGACTTTGGAATTCCCTCGAGTCGGAAGTTGTTTTGCCTAAGTCTTTGTCAAGGTTTAAGAATAATGTTAAGATGTATCTTCTACGTAACAGAATCCCTGCTTAGTAATAAGCTGCTGTACCTGTAACTATTCCCAGGTCGAGTCATGCCAAAGACTCTAAAAATGGAACCTACTGCCGTTGTGCGTGATGCTCCGCATAAGCAATGGAGTAGGGAAAACAGGCCAGTGAGCCACAACTGGAAAAAAGGCCGTGGTCGGCTCGACTTGAACCAATAGGTTGGACACTGCGCCCTAAAACTAACTAACAATTACTATGTCCCACCGTTCTCCTCCCATCTCCCTCTTTTTATGCGTCTTCCTTGTTTCCGCTCTTCCTCGATTTATCAATTTGACACCATTAATCATGATATATTGCTAGAAAAATTACAATCCTATGACCTCCGTGGCACAGCTTTCAACTGGATTAAAAGTTACTTAACAAACAGGTCGTAGATTACTTTTTTTTTAGAAATATAGCATCTGATATGAACATGATAACTTGTGGAGTCCCTCAAGGCTCCATCCTTGGACCTCTTTTGTTTATAATTTACCTAAACGATATACGCCAGATATCTTCAAACTCGTCAATGGTACTATTTGCTGAAGATACAAATATATTTTACCTCCAAAGACCGACAAAAGCTAGAAGAATCTGTCTGCAATGAATTACGTTTGTATTCAGACTGGTTTGCCTCTAATAAACTCCCCCTTAATGTAAGTAAGACAAAATACATGGTTTTCAATCTCAAGACGAATAACTTTCAATACACACATTAATAACCAACCACTTGATGTTGCCAGTAAGAAAAATTTCTCTGTGTTTATTTTGACCCACTCCTTACATCGGAGCACCATATTTCCCACCTGTGTTCTAAGGTAGCAAAGGGTGTCTGCATTCTTGGCCGACTCAAACATATTTTTTCTCAGAATGTCCTACGTACGATCTCCAATTTATCCGCATCTCACTTATTGCTGTACTTTCTGGTGTAGTGCTACCCCCTCCCAAATTAAAAGGTTGATCTTTCTTCAGAAAAGAGCTATTCTCCACATTGCCTTTTCAAAGCCTCGTGATCACACCAGCAATTTGTTCAAAACCACAAACCTCCTAAAGTTACACGACGTTATAAATTTAAATACTGTCACATTCGTTTACAAATTAACTCATAATTTGCTTCCTAAACTATTTTTCAATTTTTATACTCACAATTTTTTTACATGGCCACAACACACGCCAGTCAGGTAACTTACATATTCCCACTACATCCCCATGTTACAACAAAAACCCTGTAAGGTATCGTGCAGTCAGACTCTGCAATACCATTCCTAATTATTTAAAAAGCAAACCAACCCTTACTTCATTCCGTAGTAATTATACTAGGTATATTAACAATGATTAGTGATGCTTTATTCCCCTTTGTTCTTCCCCTCGGGTAGGGTAAGGTGTCGGCTTATGCTGTTGTGGGTATAGGGATTATCTGCTCATGGGATGGTTTATCTAATTTTTGTTTGTTGTTGGATAGTTAAGTTTTCTCTTCTTTTTTCTTGTTTTCTTGTTTAGGGAGTGCAACTACAATCCTTCGGCTTTTAGTTGCACTTCCTTACACTCTCCTTTTATCTTCTGTAATATAATTAAAGTATGTCATTGTATATACCTGAGTGGTGAAATAAATATATGAAATGAAATGTTTAGGTAAGAATTCTCTGTCTATCGCTTTTATGTTATGATTAAAGTTCGAGTGTTAATTGCTGTTTTTTGTTTTTGTATTAGATGGTCCAGCATACATAAGTTTTGCTCCTGCTGAGTCTCCTTCACTTCATCTTGTATATGTAATTTATGTGATGTTATTATGTTTTGTATCAGAATATGTTACAGAGGAAATACAGAATTTCAAATTTCGAACTTCGATATCTGTCGTCTCATTGTATTAATACTTTTGAACATATCAGAGTGAGGAAGAAATCGAAAAATACCAGCAGCCATCAACTAATAACTTGAGGAATTAAACCATATATAGCAAATAACTACTTAAACCAGATAGATATATAGCCGCTAAAACCAAATTTCAGATATATCACAATTATTGTACAAAGTCGGCAACAGTTCATCCACTTGGCCAATACTGCCAATGGAAATTGAGCGAATTTCACGGCTAAATCCGACATGAGACCTGTGAACAAAATTGAATTCAACTGGTTTGATTTTTGCTTACCTTCCATATTAACTCAACTTTGTTGAACTGGGTTGGAAAGCTTCAAAATACTTTAACCCTTTACCGTTGTGCTGCTATCGGGGCATGTTTTCGCGCCTCGGGAGTGGGCGGAAAAGCGGACGTAGCCCGCCCGCATCAGTTTCCGCAGGCCATTGACCCCGTGACCTTAAACTGTTGTCTCTCTCGTTGTTGTGGCCGAATTTTCGGGTAGCTTCTCGCAGTTTCGAGCTCCGCGTGTAACAGTAAAGATGGGTGACAGCCGAGCTCTCCGCATGGGTCCGAAAGGACCCAAACAACGGTAAAGGGTTAAACTAATTTCAACTAAATTTTGCCTAGATTCCATATTAGAGCAAATGGTTTTTACTAGGTTAACTGAGATTCGGTGTGTTTCAATTTGAATTTTAGCCTCTCAATTTTACTGGAAAGTCTTTGCTCCATCTCAATCTAACATAAAAGATCGGTCAATATGCTTTTTTTTTGTATTTTGTTACAAATTTGTATTTTGTTCGACAAATTCAAAACAAATGTTTCCGCTCTCCTTATGTTACTTGTTCCCTTTTCGATTTCGGTAGAAGGGAAAAATGTTTGAAACTTACTACCATACTTTTTTACGTTTGCTGATAAGTTTATTTAGTTTGGTATTTAAGTTTTATTTTTAAAAGAAAAGCAAGATTACTGAAACAAAACGACGAGCGTTAGAAATCAGAAGTAAGAGATTAAACATTGCGCAATGGGGAAAAATCGTCACATTAACACCCGTAGAATGAAGAAGACAAGTGAAACTTATAAATGATTAACAAAACGTCATCGTATATATGAGAACAAACATCTGGGAGGAATTACTCCGGCAGGCAGAAGCTAAACCAAAAATGTTGTATTTTTGTTACAGTGGTCATCCCATTCTGGTTTCCTTCCTCTTACCGTCCATACACAGTTTGTTTTCTCCTTTTCGCACTTTTCCTCATCGTTTATGATTGGGTAAGAGCTTCTACAAGTAAAAGAGAAACGATTGATTGAGGTAAAAGAAATCAGTTGCATAGATCAGTTTTGTTGGGAAAAAAATTGAAAATAGAAATAACAGTCACAAATCTTGTTATGTTGCAACGAAGCATAATGCAGTTCTGTGAGATTCGCACATTACTTTGATGTGTGAAAGTCTTGTTATTCGGAGAGTATGGGCAGGCCAATAAGCCAAGTACGAAGACATGTGGCTAGGCTAATTCCTTAGTTGTTAGTGCCGAATTATTCTTCTGTTGAGAGCATCACATAATTGTACAGTTAGGACAAACCACGTAGCCTACCGGCTAAAATTTGCTTTTAAGATAGTGTTTGTAAGAGTTTTGGATGGACCTATTTAAATGGTCTTTACATGGACTAGGCTGGTAAGTTGGCTGCTGAGGTTTACGATGCTTCAGTTATAACAAATTAAACCCCGCACAAGCTTCTCATAAACTTTTGATCCCAATTTCAAAACCTTTACCGGGTTAATATACAAACCTGCCAATAAATCTGACACATACTCCATCAGTTTTATCAGTTTCACATGAGTCAGCTGTGCAGCCAATAGGCTTCGGACACTCAACAGTTTTACCAGATTGGCTCATCTTAGTTTATAGTCCAGGGCCAACGATTTCGTTTTCAAAGTGAGAAGGGCGTCAGGCCTATATTTTTCCTCTTTCCTGGTAAGGTGTGAACAGCGGGCGTAGCTACACACTTTTTCGGGAAGGGGGGGGGGGGGAGTGGACAACCATCCATATTTTACGATTTTTTGAGAGTGAACACCACTGCGCTAGGGCCGTAATCTGAGGAGCGCGAAGACGCTCTGAAATTTTTGTCATTTTTCAAATATTTGAAAATATAGAGCTTGAATTACAGAAAAGTTTGGGTTCTGGATTCCCTGTAAGAAAATTTTAAAACTTGGGGGATTACTGAAAAATTCGCATTTCCTATTGGCAAATCTGAGATTGATCGGCGACGAAAGATCGTTGTTGCTACAAAGTCTTATCCAACCCATACGAAATGAGACCCTCTGACGAAATTTTTGAGTCAGGAGCTTATATTAGAGAAAATTTTGAATTTTCTGAAAGAAAATTCATGAAAATAGCACTGTATTTCCCGTGTCACTTCATATTTCACCAACAAAGCCCAGAGCTCGGAAAATTTTGCTTCTTGAGACAAATAATGACGAATGTGGAGCTTTTCATGGGTTTCCCAATTTTACACAGTAGACTGGTTTCACAAGTAGCCAATTTCCGAATTCTTTACTTTTTAAGAGCGCCTGCCCCCTGTAGCAACGCCACTGGGTGTCAGAGAGCAGTTTCCCAGATGCAAAATGGTGCTAAATGTTTCAATATTTTGATTTACCAGGAAACTCCAAAGTTTTCAAAATATTATCTTGACAGTGAAGGTAATTACTTCAACCTACTATACCGCCAATATGAATTTAAATGTACTTGGTACGTGTACTCTATAAGTAATTAGAATCACGAAAGATTTTTGCAAAATTTCTAACAGTAAAGAACCTTTTGTAATGGTAAGACGGTAAAATAAATCCATGACTTGTTGAAACGTTCTCTTCAATCTACTACGGGAAAATTACAGATCGAGGGGTGCGGGGAGTGGTACCCACTGGTACGGTGTTTCTGAGACACCGTTGCATAGTACTACCGGTGTAAAATTGTTGATACAAAAAACTTTAAAATATGTTTTTCCGAACGACACGATTATACACTCTCTGCGGACATAGGATGGAGGTGTACCTCTAATTTCTGATTGAAGTCTCTTTTCTATCAAACGTATCAAACGTCAGTGTGATTTTACTTCTCTGATAAAAGTCTAAATACGAAATGATCGAACCGCTATAAAAATGAATGATTTGAGCGTGTCGAAAGTTTGCATTAGAAATCATACATTTTTCTAAAAAAGGTTACATGCAGACTGTGCACCGAGACATTTTCTCTTCCTTAAAATGTGTTTACCAATTTTAGCCTGCCAGGCTGGTCATTCACTTAGACCACAGATTTCATTAAAACATAGTAGGGGACGATTCGTCTTCTTCATATTCCTAAATATTGTACTCCTTCATAACCACACCTGCTGCCCAACGCACACGAACAATCGACTGATCATAGAAACCGATGAATAATGTATGTTTGATATGCAATTGAAAAAAGAATATCAATGAGACTGCAAGGGCGCCTAGTGCGCGAAAAAAAAATGGGGATTTGCAAAGAAAACATGTGAAGTTATTGATACCGAAAGCTGGTCGATAGTAATAGGTAGAGCACAACTTTCATAGTCGACATGTATAGTCTTTTTGGTAGTACCTAATTTTTAAGTTTCACGTCACAAAATGTGAGGGGGGACTTTTATGTTAGTTCCCATCCCTCAAAATGTGGGGGACATGTCCCCCCGTCCCCCAAAATCGACGCCCCTGGTTTATACCACGCGTAGAACTTATGATCACAAACTTGTCTAGAGTAACAATCCAATTGGCACAAACAGTGCTTTACTTCCCACATATTTAGAGGATTGTTGCACTGACAGTCACAACAGGTACCAGTAGCAGGTTTATAGTTAACCATGGAATGGTGAAAGAGCATCATGAGCAATAGCTCTTGGTTTGTATATCACTTTCATGACCTAATTCACTCTAAAAAATTTTTAAACGATTTTGTTTAAAAATTAGGATAATCACGGAAATGAGTATTTCTACTCGAAATAGGTGAGTACTTCAATTGAGTATGTGCAAATTTTTGCACAAATTGCTGAAATTTTGCAAAACTTTACACAAATTGAGTTGAATTAATAATAAATTAATAATTACTCACTTATTCCGAGTAGAAATACTCATTTCCGTGAGTATCCTAATTTTTAAACAAATCCGTTTGAATATTTTTGGAGTGTTGTAGTAGTCATTTCAGAAACACTTTTGTGAGCTGACTGATGCAGAGTTCTCAGTAAAAGAGTTCTCATATGGCAAAGAGAGAAAGCTTCGAAATTTGTGTGTTTCGCTGGAATTATGGAAGTCCGAAGCAAGCCGACATTTACTTCACTCGGATTCTTTTCAGATTTTTTAGCCCTATGTGTGTTTATCTGTCTAGAGTTAAATTGAAACATTCACTTTAAAACTGCACAGAGACCTAACAAGCACCATGTGTGCGCCTAGCGCAACCTGACCCTACTTTAAAGCATATAATTACACTAGAAAACTGCCACGCATTTTTGCTTGCATTATGATTAGCCAGTACAGTCAGGGAGGTCCCAAAATGGATTGTTCTGTAGCACAATTCCATTCCGTGATATGTGCTCGTAACTATGGATGTGCAACAGAAAATTCCATTGGGAGGTGATGCTAGCGCACAATACATTTCTTCTTGCTTAGTCCGGGGTAAATAACGCGTGCTCCAACGTGCTTGGAAAACAAACGCACTTGTTGATTTTCGTTGAAAGTGCGTAAGAGTGTAAACGCTTGCAAAGACCAATTAGTAAGACCATGAACTTCAAAGCGTTTAAAAAAATATGTTCCATATAGGTGAAACGAAGAACGGAGTTTGTGAGAGGTGCAGTGGTTTGAAACCGCACTATATACTACCGGAAAATATCAATTTACCTGTTGGTCCCAAAACAACTGAGTCGTTATCAACACTTTCGACCTCCATAAAGAGCTATCTCGCCATTTTAAATTTGGTATCTTTGCTTCCAATTTATTTGTTGTTAGAAATAAACAGCGCCCTCCATTGGTGATTGTCCATTTCATCTGCCCTTTAACTTTTAGTTGCTCATTTATTTAATAAAAATAATGAAGGATATTTAATCATGTAATTAAAACTAAATGTTTCGATATGAGAAAGACCCAATTAATATATATTGGGACACATATGGAGACACATTGGGCTATTTTGATTTGGTTGAGCGTCTGGTTAGGGCTGAGTGAAGTTTCCTCATGCCGATTTTTAACTTCTAAAATAGATCCCGCCAGACAACAGATATGACTGTAGTGCAAAAAATGACCAGTTTAAGTCGAGAGCACCATGGCGATAGACAGAAAAAACCTGCACATAATAAAATTCTGTTCTTATCACTTTTTCATTGTGCAAAGTCCACAAAGAGAAAAATGGAATACAGTGGGAAAATGGCACAAAGACTCAAAACACTCTTCAAAATAGAGCCTAGGGTCCTACTTTGAGTTGTACAAGTCCTTGGAAGCTTTTAATTATACTTTTGGAAAGTTTTAAAAACATGGTAAAAATCACTACAAGGTGCAATATTGCTTCAATTAGTTCTCCTTTAGTTGTACACCCACGGCCTTCCTATCTTTACATGGACAGAGCATGTGACGCGTACGTCCTATCCGTAGATTGTCGCCATCGTCTGGGGACAAAAAGCCCATCAAGATGGCCGTCGTAATGGTTTTATTTGTATGATTTGACGACGACTTTTTATATTTTAAGCAAAAGTTTACCTCGAATGGCTTACAATGTCATTTTACTGAAATATGTGTAGTAATTTTGTCCTTATATTGTATCATTTCGAAAATATTTTAACTTTCTTGCAAAATCTGTTGATTTACTTGAGCAAGTCCAAACTTTCACACAAAACCGTAGCAGACGGCCATCTTGGTGCGCTTTTTCTCACACGTACGGTAGCAACAATATACCATGCATTATGCGCTGTCCATGTAAAGGAAGTCCGTGTATACAACCTAAAGCGAACCATTTTTTATATCGTATGGAATATTAACTGAAGTACCAGTGGTGAAAAACTGGCTGAATTTTGGATAATTTTGGGGGAACTTATGGACTTTAGAAGCTGGCGGATGTAAAACAAGCCTCAAGTGAAAAACGCCCTTAAATATTGCAAATATCTTCACAGTCATAATATAGTAAATTGGAAACTCCATGAATGGCCAGCTTGTCAGCTTTCATGTAAATGGTTCTCTTGCATCTGGTAAAAACTTTGAAAGCCAGAGTACATTTTGGATTGAGTCTGTAAATCATTTAATTTGATGGAGGTATGCTACCTGAAGGTAACTTAGATCCCTGATGGTTGTGAAAAAGAGTTCATATCCGTGTCCTTCTGTCTCCTTTAGGGCAAGATCGAAGTACTCCGCGTAGCGGACGGTGGTGTCTCAGCTTCTAAAACGTTAGAGATATGACTGAGAAAGGAATATGCCGTGCAGCCTGCTACGCAGGTAATCAAAGAAGTAGCTAATGATAAGGGTGCTCCAATTACTCTGGGAGTGTACAAGATCAAGTAAACACATGTTAAAACGACGGACAGTCTTGTGGATTCTCATAAAATAGTTCTTCAATTCCAAGTTTCCTCCACTGATTTCCCTACAGAGCCAATGACGGCCCAGTAGAATCAAACTTACATGTTTGCGTAATAGTGCGAGTATTAGCAATACCACCTCTTACCCTGAAACAGTGCTAGTCCTATGTTTGTGTCGTTTTTGTAGCTTTATTGAATATTATTACACTTCTTCCAGTACTTGGCAAAAATGGGGGGTCATACAATTCATTAGGTTAAGCTCTAAGTCATCTTCCGGTTACTCCTCCACTTCCTTGATCACTACTCTTGGGTGCGCCATTAGTCCTGGCTGCGTCTTACGCAGACATTATTTACTTTGTATTAATGTGAATATAGCTAGTGGTGGACATCTTTTTAAGATAATACTTGAAAGCAGTGAACCCAGTCATTTGACTTACATGTCACAGCAGTTCTTCGTCCAAAAATACCAACAGGAACACCTCACACACTTTTCCATATCGTTCCATCTCGAACCAGGTTGGCAAGGCCGTCCATTCCGGTTGATAGCTGAAAAAGAAGAAGAGAAAAGTTGGAATAGTATCAGTAGAGGAAATCATTTCCTATCAATAGTAAAATAACGGTACATTGATTCATCACATAGTTTTTATCCCGCGTATCCCTCTCTTTCAATGTGTCACGGAACATTGTACGAGTAAAGGGGCGCTACACAATGACGTCACAATGTTGTCATGTTTGGAGGAAGCAGTGAACTATATGCTAGGAAGGCGCATTCCACAAAAATGTAATGAAGCCAATTGAAGATCACGATGTAGGTTAGTTTACTTCAAGTCGTTTCACTTTAGCCTGCACAACCGTTTATGTTGCCACACTGGTCTCCTATTGTATTAGACTTTGCAAAGTCTCTCCTGGCGATATCATTCTCCCACCAATGTTTAAAATGTTGTATCCAAGCCGATTAGCCATAACTCTTCAAAATCTTACGCCCTCTATTTGTGGCCGCCCTGTAGCCACGTCCGCCAGAGAGACTTTGGACACTCGCGATAATTATATACATATACATTATTCACGTTTGACGTAACAAACTACTAACATTGAAAATGGACCAATACAAGCATTCGAACAGTAAACGAGAATAATGGTACATTCCAGTCCAGACTGATGAGTCCAGAAAGATCTGAAGATTCGACCTAACCTAACTGAGCTTAAACTAAACAATTAAGGTAAATTGTTTCATTGTTGAAAGGAGTAATATAAGCACAATATTTGTCGAATTACAACACCTTACCAATCACGCATCTAATTCCAGCCTGTTCCATTTTGCTACGATGTAAACAAACATCAAATTGCCACTCTGAATTGCTAACGTTAGGCTACACAACACGCGGTGAGTACATATAGTTGTTGTACTGAACATAGATACCGCGTGCGTGTGTGAGCCTATGTATACTCACCGAAATCACATTCAAGCACGCACGGTAGCAACGACTGACACAAAATTCCACCTCCAATTTCAGTTGAGAAGGCTAACAAAGATATCTACTCTGCCCAAAATATAAACATCTATGGCAAGCGAAATGTCCAATAATTAGAAAACCAAGTTTTTCGATCGAAAAACCAAGTTTATCGGTCAAAAAACCAAGTTTATTGGTCGAAAAACCAAGATTATCGGTTGAAAAACCAAGATTATCGGTCGAAAAACCAAGATTATCGGTCGAAAAACCAAGTTTATCGGTCGAAAAACCAAGATTATCGATCAAAACCATGTGTTTCGCCGATAAACTTGGTTTTTCGACCGATAAACTTGGTTTTTCAACCGAAAATCTTGGTTTTTCTAATTATTGAACAAACAACACGTAATATCGGCCGAAAAACTTGGTTTTTCGAATCACTGGATAAACTGTATCGAAAAACCAAGTTAATCGGTCGAAAAACCAAGATTATCGGTCGAAAAACCAAGTTTATCGGTCGAAAAACCAAGATTATCGATCAAAACCATGTGTTTCGCCGATAAACTTGGTTTTTCGACCGATAAACTTGGTTTTTCAACCGAAAATCTTGGTTTTTCTAATTATTGAACAAACAACACGTAATATCGGCCGAAAAACTTGGTTTTTCGAATCACTGGATAAACTGTATCGAAAAACCAAGTTTATCGGTCGAAAAACCAAGATTATCGGTCAAAAACCAAGATTATCGGTCGAAAAACCAAGTTTATCGGTCGAAAAACCAAGATTATCGGTCGAAAAACCAAGTTTATCGGTCGAAAAACCAAGTTTATCGATTATTTCGAAAAACTTGGTTTTTCGATTACCATGGTGATTTGCCGGTACTACTCTCTGCGACCACGACATGCTAGATGGAGGCTCCTTCAAAATGATTAATTCATATCATTTTGCATAGCTTAGGTCCGTAACTTCTAAAAAAAGAACATCATCAAGAAACAAAAATGGAATTCAGGTTGGCCAAAATCAGTGGCGTAACCAGACCTGACTGTCCGGGTTGGGGGGGGGGGGGTAGCAATAGCTTAGAGGTTTCCCGATTTTGTACTAGTTGAGCTGTTGAGATGATGTACACTGTTTTAGTTTGTGGGTGTCTTAGGGCCTCAAGGGAAGTGTTGTGTTAAGTGGCTTCAGAGGCAATATTGAAGTGGGGGTGGGGAGGAGAGTACAATTTTGGACCATGCAACTCATTATACCCCATTGATTAAAAGGTACATTTTTATACTAAACTTTTTGCCTTTTCTACGAGCAAGAACAACTTTTTTTAAGTAATTCTGATTTTTTTCTTTGGTGTGAACACTAATATATTAGGTACATACAGAAAATTTGGGTCCTTAAACACATTTGTAAATATGGAGCTTGTATTGCAAAAAGCTTTCTGGGTTTCCCATGAGGAAGTTTAAAGAATTGGGGGACTGCTGACGAATCTGTACCTCCTTCAAATATTGGTGGCAAATCTGAGAATGATTGCATTCTAAAGTCCTCCCGACTGTCTGGCAAAAAGCCGTTCGGCGAAACCAAAGTATAAACTGCTTCCAGAAGAAGCTAGATTGCACGATTACTCAGTCGTTGATGCTACCTAATCTTATCTAAGGCCTACGAACTGGCACTTTACGATTACATTTCAAAAGTTTCTCGAACTATTTAGACAAAATATTTTAAAATCAAGAGCTGTCAGTGAAGAAAATTTGGAATTCTATGAAAGACAGTGTACAAAAATGGCAATATAGCTGCGGTGTCTCTTGATAATGTAGTGTCACATATGCTAAATATCCGATTTTGTCATTTCCAGAGCTCGGAAGAGTTTGCCAAACTGATTTATGTGCGACAACAAATGCACCTCACATTGCAGTTTAGTTGCAGCTCCTTTTGAGATTTGGAACAATGAAAAAAGGTGATTTATTAACCGGGAGGGGCGGAAGCATGGTTCCGCTGCTTCATTTTTCACGGGGGGGGGGGGGTTGTCACCGCCCCCAGTCCCCGCTTTCTACGCCTATGGTGGGGTTGTGGACCGCTCCCCTCCTCAAACACCACCATCTGAATATAATTTTGATTACTTTTCACCTCAAGGCCCTTTAACAGAGAGTCGGGATGACTTTAAAAAAAGATTACTTTTCACATCCCAAATGCGAGCAAATTTTATGCAATATGGTCAACACTTACATGACTTGGTGTCTTCAGGTAAAACGAAAAATATACACGAACTCAAGTTTAACAATTTATATGTCAACATGAAAGTATATCTGATATATTACATCCAAATAAACATTTTTTAAACGTTAAAGGAAAAAACGCTTTATGTTCTTGGTCATCTTGCATGAACGGTCTTTAAATGTGGGCTGTATTGTCCTATAGTTAAGTTCCATTCGTCAGATGGTCATATACTGAATGTACTGATGACTGGATCAAAGTCAATACTCGCAGAAATGTCTCTTTCTGTATAATGAGGAGAGCACGATAGGAAAGTCCTTCCTCCGATAACGTGGACCTCAGATATTATTATTATATTAACTTTAGGCAACTAAATGAATGTTCATATATTTTTCTAAATGAATGTTCATTTATTGACCAAAACAGTGTTCCACGGATGCAGATCATCCTTGCTTTTGATGTTTTAGTTGGTCCACTTTCTTTCTTTTCTCAATTTTCACTCTTTCCCTTTCCCATTTCTTTCCTTCCCCTTCTTTTTCCGTTTTCCTTTTTACTTCTGCCTTTCTTTCCTTTCCTTCCCCTCCTTTTCTTATTTTTCCTTTTCTCTTCTTCCATTCCTTCCATTTCCGTTTTTTTGTGTCGGGGTGGGGGCACGCTACTCACCGTTGAAATGAGCGAAGATTTGGCAGTCGACTTAAGGAATGAAGCAACTTTAGGTTCTGACGATCTTTCTTGTCTGTTAGGTAATGGTGCTGAAACAGTGTTGATAATCACAAACAAGAATATTATTTTGGCCAACCTAAATTCCATTTTTGTTTCTTGACGATGTCCTCTTTAGAAGTTACCAACGTTAGCTATGCAATATGATATGTACTGTACGTACGTACTGAGCTGCATGCATGTTGTTACATAGCCCATCAATTTGAAGGAGTCGCATGTCGTGGTCACAGAAAGTAAAACCTGCAAATCACCATGGTAATCGAAAAAACGGGTTTTTCGAAACAATCGAAAAACTTGGTTTTTCGATCGAAAAACTTGGTTTTTCTACCGATGAACTTGGTTTTCCTAATTATTGGACGTTTTGCATTGACAAACTTGGTTTTTCGACCGATAATCGTGGTTTTTCGACCGATAAACTTGGTTTTTCGACCGATAAACTTGGTTTTTCGACCGATAAACTTGGTTTTTCGATCGAAAAACTTGGTTTTTCTAATTATTGGACATTCTGCTTGCCATAAACATCAGCTCCCTTCTGTTCTTCTTTCAAACGTTCGGCTTCTATTCCTACCGAAACGACGTCACGGCGAAATATTTACTTTACCAATATTGTACATCAAGGTTCACTCTCGTTAGAGCTCATGCTGGGCCATTTTCAGTGGGTGATGAATATTCAACTTTATTTTTTGTAACATTCGTTGTAATTGGTTTCTACCGATTTTGGTAGCAAAAAAATAAAGGCTTTAGTTAAAAACCTTGTGCATAATTAAAACAAGTGTCCAGAGTCTGTGAAAATGAACGCAGAAAGAGGGAGTAAACGAGAAGAGCAATGATTACGGGTCATATTAAAGAGGGAGTGAAATTTGATTTTGTAAAGATGATTTGAGCAGACTCTGCAGAGTCTACTATTGTGTATACATACTGCACACAGTTCAGTAACGTAACACTATTGGATAGCAAGGTGTTGGTACGTTTTTGTTACAGTGCAGTATGGGCATAGCTACACCACGTTTACGCGGCCGGTAACGCGGTTACGTACAATTTGTATTTTGTAATGCTTAGCGGGGAAAGCTCAAAATGACCGAGGCTGGTATAGCTATTGAGATCAACGTAGAACAATTCAAGAAAGCTAGCCTAGCCTACGCGATGTACCACAGATCTAGGCTACTGCATGTTTTGTTTTATATTCAGGCTATGGCTGGCATGTGGCTCTGTCGCCGTTTTATTAAAATAGAAGACAAGAGTCGTTTGTAGTAACGTCAGCGCTCGCTGCAGCCTGCTGAGTATTAACCTTAGTATTGGGGTTTGTCTTATCTGATTACAAATCGGACCGATTCACTTTTTCGAAAATGTGCTGCTACTGTTAGGCTATTTTGCTTTTCACCAACCAGAGAACAGGATGGACTGTCAAATATTTTCTTTGAATGGTACGTCATATGATATTGTTGTGTTTTTCGTCTTGATTTCTTTTCTTGGACGGATGAGTTCTAACGTAGCTAGCCTAGCTAAGCCGGCACCGTCGTACGTAACTACCATGCTGTATTGTTAACGAAAGCCTATTAGGCTAGTTGATTCGAGACCTCTCAGTTTGCTGAGTTTATTTGGAGTAGGCTATTGGAGCATGACGCAAGCAGCCTACCACTTCTAGCAGTTAAGATGTCTAACTAGGTCTAAACGGATATTATTATTTGTTGACGTGTTGTCTTATTTGGGAGAGCTGTACATTTATATTTGGGGGACTTGCCCTATGACTATGCGTGCCGTGTACACGGTTTGACTTAGCGTTAACGTAAGTACCAGCTGTCCGGTAGCCTAGCATTTAACTTTAAATTGTACTGGAACATTTCATTTGTATTTGTAATAGCTAGAAACTTGATTAAATTCTCTTGGACAATTTACGGTAACACGTGAAGGGGTAACCAAGTCTTTCTTAGGATGTTTTTCAATGTGTGGGGTCGTTGTTCCATGGCTCGGATTTAAAAACCGGCGGTGGACTCTGCCAATTTATCACCTCAGTGCAACGCACCGCTTGGTCAGTCTAAATCTCGCGTCCATGGATTTACGTACAGGCCTGTTTACGTACGCACACTGGTCCTTTTTTCGTAGGGTGAGAAATGCCATATCTATCTTTTAGGACACTTTTGTTTCAAAATGGCAGTCAGGGCCAATGTTTCTTATTACTGAGTTGGATTAAGACAACGTAGGGAGAATCTATATTTGACTTATTCTTTCACAATACGATATCAATATTACACAAAAAGTTGCCTTACAAGAATTCAGTGGCGTAGCCAGGATGGGACTTTTTTTGGGCCTAGGTGACAATTGGGGGGGGGGCCTGGTACCTCCGAGGGTCAGGCACGGCAAGACTATCTAAGCGGAGCGCCACCATCGGTTGGCGAGGAGCGTACAAAAAAATTTTGGGCTTTAAAACCCCTCCAGATGGCCGGAAACGGCACTTCCCATGTGTTTTAAGCTGAATGTACCCAGTCTTGAAATACGAATCTCATGTCTGCGACTTCTCAAATAATGAGAATAAAAAATCAATCTATGAAAAATGGTAATACATACACTTTTTAGGGACCCCCAAACTGGGCACTTCTGTGGCCTGGGGGATGAGACTAAAGGGAACCGGTATCTCCCTTTCCTTTGGAAAAAATTTTAAACTTCAGAAGGACGTAGATGGCGAATGCGGCAATATTTGAATCTAAGCGGAGCGCCGCCATCGGTTGGCGCGGAGCGTACAAGAAAATTTGGGGCTTTAGAACCCCTCCAGATGGCCGGAAACGGCACTTTCCACGTGTTTTAAACTGGATGTACCCAGCAGCAAATGCGCCAATATTTGAATGGATTTCAGCTTACCTAAGTACTTTACCCTTTAACAGGAAAGCCAAAAGTACTTGTGTCCCCCTCTGAGAAACTTTCTTTGCGTTAGATTTCCTAGATGCAAAATGGTGCTATGTTAGGCAAAAGTTTGAACTGATTATAGGCCTAAGTTTTAGGATTTTCCCTTTTTGGGAGCATGAAAAATGCCAAAATATTTTTAGTTTTGTAGAGAATTTACAAGAGACATACATACTACCAAAGAAACAATGTGCAAAATGGTACAGTATTTGTTCATCTGTACATTACGTAGTCAAAATTAAAATACTACGAATAAATCTCTCAAAATAATTGAACCGCGAAGCAGAAGTATGGATCATGTGGGAAACACATGAAATCAGTAAAAATCCCCCGGACGCCAGTGCCAACTAGTAAAAAGAGGACTTGTCGAAAAAAATCGTCCTACAGTGGCACTTGTCATGGGCAGGAGTGAGGCACGACATAGGCCTACAGCCTACTTGTTAAGGATGGAAGGGAAGAATTATCCGAAGGCAGTACCTTACCCTCACCTGCTTACGGCATATTTTGTGTATGATAAAGTATAGGAATGGTCGTGTAAGAGTGGTCTCTAGTGTACGATTGTCTTATTTTCAGTAAATCAATCAGCCATCCGAAAGGCAGAAAGGGTCTTAACCTAACAAAGTCACATTAAAGTTTGTCGTCGATACTTTCGTTTCATCTTCGAAGTGAAATACAATAAACCACAGTGCAGATCACAAACGCTATCTAATTAAGTGAAAGTAGGCATTTTGAAGTTATTACTTGATTTCATACGTGCGCACAAAATGTGTTTTACACCCATTCATCCATGTTTTTTTGTTTAATTTTTACACATTTTATTCATTTACTGTTTTGGAGGAAATACTTCGAAGTTTATTTCCGTTCAAACATTTTATTTTTTCAATTACTTTATCAGGACGCAAAAAATCTGGGGGGCCTGAAGAAAATCTGGGGGGGGGGGCTAGGCTCCCAGCCCCCCCCCTCCCCTGACTACGCCACTGTAAGAATTTAAGTAGAGGCAGGCCTTTGAAGGATTGTGGTCAATTTCGAAGCAGTTCATTCGTGAAATAGCATGATTTGACCTTACTCACCATAGCAAAAAAAAAAATCTGCTTAATAACATTCGTGAATTAAACGACTTGAAGTAAACTAACCTACACCAAGTGAGCCCATGTCGGCTTCAATTTCGACCCATGTTCCTCATTGACGTGCGTCCTCCAGTTATATAGCTCCCTGGGAGGAAGGAATAGCATATGACTGTACGTTGTAGAATTGTTCCGGGGCTTGAGGCAAACTTACGTAAGCATCCGATTGGTTGACAAATGAAATGTCTGCATTTACTCCCAATGATGCAATTGTTCTTCGAAGAAAGGATACAGATCAAAAAAAAAAACGAATACAGCAATGGATTTCTCATACAAATATTCTTATTTGTACACACGAGGAGTCGAAGCACCAGCACGATTCGGATTATTGTTTCACGTACGATTGCACATGGAAAGTGATGACTCACCTCATCTGGCAGACTGAGAGTTGAGACAATCTGTTCTCTTTGACATGCTGCATTCCCCAGATTGAGGGCCGATGGAACCTTGACGGCGTGGCCGTACGGGAATTTTTCTCTCAGGAGGTGGTGACCTTTTGTCGGAGTCCAGATCCCCAACCAGTGCATAATCTCTGTCCGACTGAGATACCGAAGTCTGCACGATTCAGCAAGGTTTTGATCAATTAGGTACTGTTGCCCCCTCCCCCGCCCCAGTTCCCTACGGCCATGGTTAACGCCCTTGTTTGTTTGCGTGCTGCGTTAAGAGTTAACTTAAATTATTTTCGTTTAATAAAAATATATGAGTTAAGGCTATATATTACCATTTCAAGTCAAGTCTTTTTCAGTTCCTTTCCTTCAGAAACTGATTTGCCATCCTGCGGTCAGTTTTGTGTGACGTGAAATAAAATAATCTCTAACTGTACGCAGTCATCAAGTAACGAATGTGGTTTATTGTTAGAGTTGCACGAGATAGTGTCGACATAATCAAAAATTTATTTGCCCGTAATCACCTACTATCAGCCTCAGCCAGGCGTTAAGGGATTGTGTCCGGCAAGCGAACTAAGCACCCAATAGGAGAATGCCGCAACCAGAAGCCCACGAAAAGCCACCAAATTGTCGAAAGCATGCCGAATAGTCAAGACCCATCTCAATACGTTTCTGCACGCCCCGACAAACAACTCTTTTTTATCTTTTATAAATACGCTCCCAAATGTTTTACAAGTTGTTCTATAAATCACAGAAAATATTAAAAGTTTTTTTTTTCCATTGTTACTTATTTTATGGATCTTGATCAAATAAGAAAGAGAATATCTTACTCGAAAATGTATGTACGATACATAAATGGTTCAAGGCAGCCTGTACTTATACCTTTAAACGAGAATGAACGTAAGCCAAGCCAAGGTCAATGCGACCGTTCATGGCTTCATAACCCTTTACCGTTGTGCTCCGATCGGGGCATATTTGCGCGCCTCGGGATTGGGCGGAAAAGCGGACGTAGCCCGCCCCGCATCGGCTTCCGTAGGCCATTGGCCCCGTGACCTTAAACTATTGTCTCCCTCGCTCCTGTGGCCGAATTTTCGGGTAGCTACTCGCAGTTTCGAGCTCCGCGTGAAACAGTAAAGATGTGTGACAGCCGAGCTCTCCGCATGGGTCCAAAAGGACCCAAACAACGGTAAAGGGTTAAACTTAGCCTGTGGAGTGTGTTTACTGCAAAGCTGATGCCACTGTCTCTGCGTGTGTGCACGTAAACCTTTAGCCGAGGGGTGCAGATATTTTAGCTTAAAGTCGGTACAGATTTATTGGACTTTTGGTTAAATTTACAAAAATGTAATTACAAGTATCGTAGATGTGCTGCCATGAGTCACCAGGTGTTGTCAACCAGTTTTTGCTTACATCTTCGATAAAGTACCTTTTGTAAACATTGTGATGTGAGTAGCCCGGCCCACACTGTATTCATGTGATGCTTTTCCCGTTTTCAATTCGCCAAACGGGACAATGAGCCTTTTGGCTTTCAACGAATTTAAGCAAGCTATTTTTTGAGTCTAATAACGTCGACATATTTGTAGGAGTATAGCGTGCCTAAGCTCAGACAAGGAATTTTCGACAAACTTAACATCACTTTGCAATCGTGCACTGTCTGCCCCAAACTAATCACCGAAGAAAGGGGTTTGAGGTCGCATATTGTGCTCAGACCCCTCCTACTGCACTTTCATCACACTACACTTCGGAATTACATAAAAGCACAATTGATTATCTTTAATGTACAGTTTGATCCCCCCCCCCCCTCCTTGTACTCTCTCTCTCTCTCTCTACCGGCTTCATTGGACTTCCGGCTCTAGACTCGGGCATAGTAGCTTTCATGTAATCCTTTTTTGTGTACCGACTGCATGGCCAAGTGGTGAGAGCATCCGACTTGCAGTCGGGAGGTCGGGAGTTCCGTGTCCTTGGCGGGGAATACCGAAGACTGCCATTGTAGTGCTCAGCATAAACGGTGGAGTAAGGAAAACAAGCCAGTGAGCCAGAACGTACTGGAAAAAAAGACCCCCCGCGGTCGGCTCGACTTGTTCCAAATAGGTTGCAGTCGGGAGTGCGGGAGTTCGAGTCAAGGGTGGATCATACCGAAGACTGCCATTGCAATGCTCAGCATAAACAGTGGAGTGGGAAAAACAAGCCAGTGAGTCACAACTGGAAAAAGACCGTCGTCGGCTCGACTTGAACCAATAGGTTGAAAACTGGTTCGTAAAACTCCATCTAACTTACTCATAATTGAATTATAGCTCCTTAGTATCTGATCCATCTACTTTTCAGAAAAGACGCTAAACTTATTACTAATACTTAGATTAAAGAAAAAGTGAACTTTACACATATTTAACAATTACAAAAGACAATATTAGCAACTCACATTGTGAAAAACACGAAGCATTCACTTTGTACAAAGTTATCACAAAAATAAGGCCAACGTACAGAATTTTCATGTTTGTTGTATAACTTTCGTTGCGAGATGAAATTCCACTTCATATGAATCACTGAATGGCGTTATTGTTGGGTAAATATTCTGTAATGAAGTAACGATAGGTGAGGTTCTTATGCAAAGTCTACTATACAACGTCAAGCAGTGGACACACCCACTGAAGATAAGTCACGTGAAGGATAAGGCTGGACTCTGGTTTAGTACACGTGGCAACTTTTAAAAAATTGTCTGCAAAGCATTAGACATCAACCGATACAGTTTCCTTGTTTTTCCGCTAGTCACACCAGATCGTAGGAAGTAAAAATAAGCTTTTGTCTATTAATCAGTTAGTTGTGCAGCTGCCCTGTTAGCTCTTTTGCTGTTTTCCAACTTAATCAATCTCTTGTGGTTTTTCTTTAAAAAAAGGAGAATGCAACACGCAAACTTCAAAGAACTGCATGGTAGTTGAAAATTATTGCAAAAAACACCTTTGTGAGCTACTTACAACAGTAGCTGAGTTGTGTCACACGCGATGTCAAAATCAAAGTGCTGAAGGAATTAGTAAAAAATTTAAATCAACAAATAAGGCAAACATGACAAGATTACCATTCCGTCCACAGTTTAAGAGCGGATGCGAACAAAAGGCATAACATGGAAATAAAGTTGTGGAGGCAGAAGTCCAATTTTTGAACAACATACTAGACGTTTCCTCAAGTTTCTGGAAATAGCCAGATGTAAATTCTTGTTCCAATTTCTACATACAACCTTAATAATAATTTTCATAAGCGTCATCGAGTTACGAATGGCCTTACATTACTGGATTTTCCCTGAAAACTGACAATGCTGTGGCATTGAAAAAACTTGTCAGGCCTACTGTAACCCAAACAGACGACAAATAATTTTTGTGTGTATTTCCAAATCCCGCATAAGCAAGAATAGAAATGCGAAGAACGATACAAGAAACACATTACTTGGCAACCTTGACTGCTCAAACCTCATTTCAAAGTCTTGTATATCCAGCCAAAAAAGAGCTCCCTGAAATTACAGTGATTGGGCGGTATGGGGTGTAGCCGAACTATATATTGTAAGATTTATTTTAGAAACTCTTCCAAAAAATTGTATGCCCCATTGTTCTTGCAATAAAATTTGAAGGGAATACAACAAATGACAATAGTAGCATAATATAGAAAGTCCATTTGTTGACCGGCAAAAACTTGTATCTTGAAAACACGTTCATACATGATAA
This sequence comes from Holothuria scabra, assembly GCA_037179385.1. Lineage (NCBI taxonomy): Eukaryota > Metazoa > Echinodermata > Holothuroidea > Aspidochirotida > Holothuriidae > Holothuria > Holothuria scabra. The sequence continues at coordinate 62,631,211 of CM074179.1, read as the reverse complement.
AAGTGGAAGTTGGAATTCCACTTTCAAACATTCATGATCTGAAAATGTTCGATAGGAGCATGTGGCAATTTTAAACTTTATTTATTTTTTTTTTATGTCGTTAGCGGTACTTCAGATATTTAATTTATTATTTTCAATTTCATCAGTGGGATCCTTAAAACTTTGTGGATGATTATGAAAGGCAGTCAAAGTGATCCAATATTATTATTTCAATTTCAGTATGAAAGGCAGTCGCCTGGGTCCAATTATGTATAAATAAGCCTTTATGGCGAAAACAGGATACAATGATTCAATCTAATGAAATCATTGCATTGGGAGATGGATTGTACAACAGAATACACCTATCCTGAGGCTTAATTTTTACCCAGAGATATGCTGAACTTTGCACTCCCCCACCCCCGGAACCAACCAGTGATTTGCCCCTCAGTCCCACCCGCACAGACTCGCACTTCGTGTGAAATCATTTGCCCGTTAGCACTTTCTCGTACGGCTCGTTTCCAACCCCCCCCCCCCCCCCGCCGCTTCCCTCTTACTTACTTTAAAAATCCTGGGGCCGATTTCACTAACATTCAGCGATCATCGGTAACGCCGAAATTTATCGCTAAATCTCAAATAGATCCCAATTTAGAGACCGTTTTCAAAATGATTTAACTAAACTTTAGCAACCAATTAATAATCGCTGAGCTGTGGTGTTTGCCGAACGTTTAGTGCAACCCAAAATCCATCGCTTTCTCTACTAGCGATAATTTCGAGATAGAAAGCGACTTAGACTTTATAATACACAGCTTTTACTTTGTTCAAAGTTAACCATTACAAAAACGAGTCCTACGAAAAGAATCCGATTTTTAGTCAATTAATGGCGTTATTGCCGGATAAATATCAACTTAATACAATTAAGATAAGACAAGTTGCTGGCATATATTTTAAAATCTATACGTCGATCAGTGAACACGTCGATTGCACTGATCATATTCATTTCAAGTTAATCACCACTGAAAGGCATTGTTGCCGGATAAATATCATGTGATAAAATAAGAAAAAGTGAGTTGCTGGCATAAAGTCTGCCGTCAGGAAGACAGTTGCTTAAGATCTTTGTTGACAGTGAACCCGTATAATTGGGAGGTATAGACGTTGACCCTTGACTAGCACCAATTACCAAATGCAATTGGAAGTCAGTTACAAAGATAATTCCTGAAATAGTTTACTGCTAGCTGAAACGTTTTGGCTATCAACCACTCGAGGCATACAATTTCCCTGCTCACTGATTGGAGAAAGCATGAGATAACACATGGAGCTGTTATTCGATTGTTAATTTAATTATTCCGCGATAGCCAAACAACGTAACCGGAGATCGGTCATAATATCCCATTTGACTCTTAAAATCAAATCTTCAACATGACTGATGATGACGTCAGTTTGTCAACTTCCTATGCACTTTACGAGCAAACAACGGTAAACTCTAAAGAAACGTGTTTAGCAGTTAAACACTTATTTTCCCCCACCTTGTTGACACGTTTCAATGCGAAATATGTTTGCTCTTACACACTAAACGTTTAGGAAGTAGTTAAAGCCTTTGCGATTTGCATTTGCATAAGACACGTGTATTTAGCATCCACAAAGGTGGGGCCAAAAAGAGTTAAAAGAACGCTTACAATAAGTTTTTATTCAGACGGTATGACTACTTAGTAGCCTTGCTTACAAATTACACAACCAAATGCAGACGACTGACAGGTCACCCAATCGGATACCTTCGAAAAGGAGCGTTCTCTTCAAAGCCGAAATTTTCTTCAGTTCTCGAGCGGGTGCCTTTTTTATCTCAGGGTGAATAGGGGAAATGAAAAAAGGTAAACAATGAGGACAAAACTTTTGTGTCGCGACCGCAAAACGTAGCACACTCATTAGCCCACCCAAAGCCTGCAAACCGAGCAGCTATACAACTGGAAAAAAATCACTACGTTCAAAAACTGTTAACAGAGCTATAAAACCTTATCTTACTAACTACACGAGCAGCTCTACGTCTGCATGCATGCACCACACGTGCTCCAACAGAGTGCTTCTTCTTTTTCTCCAAAGTGACGTCACATGTCTTCGATTTATAGTAAGTTCAGGAGTTAATTGCACCCTCTAATTGACCTTCTTGACATTGATTGTTCATACCGGAGCAGTTAACAGATAATGATTCGGTGAAATGTGCTTGACTCTAGACATAGTTGTGATAAATGTGTTCCTCACACTTTTGTGTTATCTTCTACACCCTAAAATATTGAACGAGTAAAATTTCACTAGTTGCGAGAGTGGAAGTTTTTAAAGTTCACTCAAACAGAGTGAAAATTCACTCCGAGAAGAGTGAAGTTCACTCCAAAAGAGCGAAGTTTCACTCTTGATGGAATGCCTAAAGAGACCGCTCTGAAAAAGATCGATCCATGGAGGCACTCGTTGAAGAGTGAAGTTTCACTGCTCTTCACTCTTTTTGGAATGGATTTAACTACTTTGGAGTGAATTTACACTCTAATGAAGTTAATTTACCCTATTCACTTTATTAAAGAGTGACTAAGTTCACTCTTTTGTATTTAGAGTTTAGTTATCGATATCCCAAGGAAAAGCGACCACGGACTTCAATATACATGGACAGAGCATGTAACGCGTATGTCCTATCCGTAGATTGTCGCCACCGACTGGGACGAAAAATGCGCACCAAGATGGCCGCCGCGAAGCTATTTGGATGATTTGACGACGACTCCGTAATATTTCAAACAAAATTTAAACTTGAACTGCGAAAAATTCATGTTCCTGCAATTCGTGTAGTGATTATGACCTTACCTTGTACTACTTGGAAAATGTTTGAACTTTCTTGCAAAATCTGTTGACTTACTTGAGTAAGGTCAAACTTTAACACAAAACAATTGCACACAGCCATCTTCATACGCCTTTTCTCCCACGTACGACAGCGACAATCTAACGTGCAGTATATGCCTCTGTCCATGTATTGGAAGTCCGTGATCACGACTAATGACTGAAACTATCCCAATCATTCCCTTGATTTAAACTGTCAATAAATCAGTTTAGAAATAAAAGAATCACTCCGTACTACACACAACTATGATGTATTAACCAGTCAATCAACAAAGAAACTGATTAAAAACTAGAATCATAACCAGGTAATAAATAAATAACATATAAATAATAGCAAGGTAAATTATCTGTCGTTAAATACGAAAGTCATATTTTTTAACGTTATCATGAATATTTCTGTGAAACGTCGCTTAATATCAGTTCCCCCGTGAAAACTCTTTCTAAACTTCATGGCAAGATTACCATCAGGCAGTCCATCGCATACGGGCTATATCTTTTCAGCGTTGTAGTCGAGCCCACGCTATCCGAGCCCAAGACCGAGTCATGCAGAACCGCACCTGAGTCTGAGACAGAATCGAGTGACCGAGACCGAAAAAGGATCAATTTCGCTAAGTATGATTTAACCGTATGTTTGCTGTTATTGCTATGAGAAGCAACAGAAAGCTCAACTTGTCATCACCAAATGAAGATATACCTCAACTTAAATGCAGCCAAAGAAATACTCCGTACAACCAAATTGGAACTAAGTTGTATATTTTACGGTGGGATAAAAAACAATACCATACATGCATGCGGATGCAAATAGTTACAGCTGTTGCAACCATGCATGAAGGCATGCATGATAGTCAAAAAACTGTGCCGTACGGTACAGTTATGTTGTGGCTTCGGGCCTGAGATTTTGAGTCGTGGCACCCGAGACAGAGACTAATACCAAATTATTGCTATTCAAGATGAAGACCGGTCAATACGAGACCGAGACAGTGGGAACTGATCGTGGCCTACTCATGATGAACTGTCTCGGTGACTGCAACACTACTACGTATTATATATCGGTTTCATAGAACTAAACAGGATCCCATGGGGTTCAGAAGCCTGCTTGGATTAAACTCAGACAGCTACAATGAACCAGACCTTTCATCATTGCATAAAAGATCGCAAATTATTTTCTTATATATCATTGGCGTAGGCAAACTTAATCCCCCACAAACCGCATGCAGCAAAAAATGGACTACAATGGCTTCAATAATTGTCTTTTGCATTATTATTCAGGGTCGTGTAACTGGAGGAGGCCAGGAGACGAAGGCCCCCAACTTTTCTCAAAAAAAAAAAAAAAATGTGAAGGAACAAGCGTTCTACTTCAAATGATGATATATGTTGCACAAGATTGTATTTGGGGAACTTAAATAGTAAATATTCAGACATTCTTAAAAGGAAGATGGACCCCATCGGACCCTGCAGATAGTCAAGCCCAGACAAAAGTTTTGAGTTCCACACTGAGAGAGAACATTTCCACATTCTTTTGGGGACAGTTTTATTCCATCATCTCTGAATGTGCTTTATCTCAGAAAGCAAACGACCCACACCAATGTTTCATTCACCTTTCCATTCCCACCCCAAACTTCCCATCCCAAACTTAATCCCCACAAACCGCATGCAACAAATAAGGACTTCACTGGCTTAAATAATTGTCATTTGCATTATTATTTAGGGTCGTGTTACTGAAGAAGGCCAGTGGACCGAAGCCCCCATTTTTTTTCTTTTCAAAACAACTTTGTGAAGGAACAAATTTTCTACTTCAAATAATGATATATGGTGCTCAAGATTGTATTTGGGGAACTTAAATATTCAGACATTCTTTAGGGAGATGGACCCCTCTCTTTCACAAGCCAGCCACCGGGCCCTGCAGATGGTCATGCCCAGACAAAAGTTGTGACTACCACACTAAGAGAGAACATTTCCACATTGTTTTCGGGACAGTTTTATTCCATCATCTCTGAATGTGCATTAGCTCAGAAAGTAAACGACCCACACCTATGCTTCATTCACCTTTCCATTTCCATTTGGAATCATGTTAAATAAGTGGGGATCGAAGATTCAACTCTCAATGCCCATCTGAAACGTGTACAAGTGGAGGAGGTGGCATTAAATTACGTAAGCAAATAACAACAAACAATTGACGAGGAGCGTAACAATTACAGAAACTTCGGAAAATACTTCACGCATAGTAAAGAAACTAGCAAAGTTACAGGCAGTTACAAATAAACCGTAAAAACACAGGTATATATAAACATAACGCATCAGTCAATCAAGATGCGGTTAAAATTGCACAAAATGGTTTCACCCCTAATTTGACTTCACTATTGTGACGATGTGAAGAATTGCCGTATTGAGGCGTAACACTCACTTAATTGTGGGCTCGTTGTCACACAAGGTAATTAAAAAGTGATTTCCGCCGGAGGTTAGGATTTTTTTTAACAAAAGGTGTTAAGATGTAAAGATGTGGGAGTGTTTAGATGTATTAATGCAAAGACAACTTGAAAATCTCCAAGCGGGAAGAAGAGTCTACTTTCGGAGACAGCAGTTGCTAAACCTGTTGGCATTAAATGTGTGCAATATCAAATTAAAAGCTGGAAAGTTTTTTTAATGCAGGTCAAAGGCCTATCGTCTTGGTGATTATGAAAGAAACGAAAGATATTGACTAAATGTTAAGATAAGCGTTAAGCGATATTCCTTCTTTTGTACGGAAAGCAGGAATTAGACCTTCAGATCTCTAATTACTTTAGGTCTTTAGGCGACTTCTAAACTTCAATTAATTCAGTAAGTGAAAAAAATGTACAAAGCTCGAAATCTTACACAATTCGATATGTTTTTCAGAAAACTGTTCTTAATAACTTCAATAAGTTCGTTAATTACAAATATAACATCCCTTAATAGATCCTTTGTACATTATTTTTGAGCTTTCTTAAAAGACGGTGAAGTTTTCCTAAACGATTGCCTTAGTGAACAAAAATAAAGACACTACTTTAACAATTAAAGAGAAACACTATTAGCAGTTCGTATGCTTGATAACACGCAATATTCACTGTGAATTTGTTCAAAGTTACAAGAAAGAACGTGACCCACGAACGGAGTATTTATGTACGGTACCGTAGTACAACACTCGTTGCTGGATCAGATTCGATTCAAAGTCAATCACTGAATGGCATTATTGCCGGATTAAAATCATGTCATAAAATAAAGATAGGTGAGTTGCTGGTTTAAAGGCTATTATTAAGAAATACAGTTGCTTTAGAACTCAGTTGACTGACCTCGTACCCGTTGAATTGGGCGTCTGGACGGGACCCTTGATTAGTATCATTTACCAAATGCACTGAAAGTCATCAAAGCACATTAAACAAATAAGATGATCAAGCCATGGTTTTGCAAGCTGCAGCAATTTAACAAGATTTCTCGTCGAAGAAGACGGGGCGATGCGCACACTCTGTAAACATCCTGGTTAAATTCTGGTTATTTAACCAGGATGAGTCAATAATTAACCATAAAATTCCTGGTTAAAAAGGAAAAAAGAAATTTAACCAGGAAAATGTTAAATTCTTATCAGGATTTCTAATCAGGCGTTAATTTAACAAGGCAAATGTCAATTTTGACCAGGATTTGTTTTAACCAGGAAATGTATGGGAAATTTTGACCCCAATCCTTGTTAAATGTAACTAGGATGTTTTTAGAGTGCACTGTTTAACAAAAAATTTCCGAACTGGCGAACGACTGCTCTAATCACTCCTTTACAAATAAAACAATCGATACAATACAATGACATGAGCCAATGAAGAAAGTCATTGTTAAGCAGTTGGTCACTACCGGTGAAAACAGGGGACTACATGGGACTATTGTATGGATTGTAATTCTGGGTGAAATCATTTACGGATTTGAAAAAAACCTTTCCCTCTACCCCCATTTGAAACATTTTACATTCTAAAAGAGCCTTGAAAAAGGAAAAAGGAAAAAGATTTTCGACTTTGACAGGAAAAGTCTTGAAAGTTAAATTTTGGTGTTGAATGGGAATAAAACTGAAAATTTTGTGTCCTTACAAATTCAATTTCATGCCGTGTAAGATAATTTATAAGTAAAATTTGGCTTAAATTAACGCTTTTTAGGGTCTGAAAGTAAAAGAGCATCACTGGTCGGCATAGACGTACGGGATCACTTCAATTTGTGTTTTTTTTTCTTGCCTTTAAAGCGGAAACCTACCATAAAGACTATCTAAGCGAAGCGCCACCATAAGTTGACACCGCGGAGCATACAGAAAATTTCGAAGGATCGGACCCTCAGATAGTGGGAAATAGCATTTCCAAGACTTAGAGACTGCTTAACTTCTTTGTCCTTTGCAAAAAAACATATCGTCTGCAAAACATCACACACAAAATATTAGTGTTTTGACTTTCCTCCAAGTCACACCCGTCCATAACTGAGTTTTCGTTTCAATTAACACTTTTATATAAGCGACACATATTTAAGAAAATTCTGCACACCATGCACCCAAACAATCATTAGAATATTGTTTCCATGACAGTTAACAAATGCGATATTCGGCTAACACGATGAACCAATCTTGACACAATAAAGTAATAGAAAATGACAATCTAAGCTCTCTTCTTAGTTATCCGTTTTCCTTAAATATCTTTAAGAACTAGCTGTCAAGAAAAAATAACCTTGAATAATGAAGGCGCTAATCCACAAAGTTCATAAATTTAGCCTAGTTGTCTTAAGAGATGTTATATCAACACTTTTTCTCCTAATCCTATAACTTGGTATGCATGGCTGTCATATTTATTATGTCCGAAGTTTGCAAGTCTTTGCAGGACACTTTGAAGATGAATGTATTTTTAGTTGAGGTCTATTCTATACCCCATTTTGAATTTCGGCTGTTTCGAGTTCAGCTAGTTATAAGCATTTTCTAGTTACGGCCATATAGTTTAACATATCTAATTTTCTTGCACTATGCGTAAAGGGTGTCCAACATTGTTATTTGCACCTGGCTAAAAATTGACGCAATAAAGAATTCATGCAGATAAGTTGTTTTCACCGTAGTCGGTAAATGACATCAGAAGTTGATCCCATAGTCCTATTGTTTAAATAGACACTTCAGTAGCATAAATCTAATCTAACAGATTTCAAAGCTGTTGTGATCTCTTGCTGATGTCCCTATACTTTCATTTATAGCTCTCTGGGTGATTGAGCTTGCAAAATTTAAATCAGGAGAGGTTCAAATTCTCCATTAATGGATTTTTAGTAGGATCATTGTTACATTCCGAGTTTTTTTTTTTCAATTTACTGGGTAGAACTTACAAAATCCATAAAATAATCCGTAGGAAGACAGCAAATGAAGGATACATCTTCCAGGTCGTTGTCAGTATTTCTCGATTCATCACACTAAAAACGTCCGGTTCAAATGGAACCCGAAAAAGATCCAATCTTCACTGAAACCAAGAAAGGTTCAAATATTTGACTAGTTTCGGTTCAAATTGGACCAGATCTAGTCAAATACTTGATCTTTTTTCGGTTCAGTGCCCATTTGATCCTTTGCCAGTTCAGTATGAACCGGACGTTTTTAAACTGTGAAGACCTTCGGTATATGTAAGGACAACATGTTGGGATGGCGATGGGAAACCTGAATTTTTCCTGCTTGTGCTTTTTCTGCGAATTTAGGAAGTTGCTTTCTTCCGAAAGATAGGCCTATTCTAAAACCATTAAAATGCACAAATGCTTTAGATTTTAACTGGGAGAGGAATTGCTCTCAAGAATGATATTTTGGTCCTATGTGGGACCAATATATGGCTTATGTGGGTCACTTTGTGGGGATAATATGGAGTCTATGTGAGTTTCATGGGTTCCACTCGGGCATGTACGTATGGTGCTCTTGAGTTATTCGTATGACGACCAGATAGGACATACGTGGGATATCCATGTGGTTTACACGGGATACGAATGTTACTTTTCGACGAATCCGAATAGTCAAGTGATGGTCTGACTTAGTCGGGCTAAAATGGGGTCCATCAGCTTTAAACTTTTAAATTCTTTGCTCACCTGTAACATGGATGATTGTATATTAAAACAAACTTTCAATTTAACTGAAAAAAAAAGGATCTAAAATTACATAAAACAATAAATTTAAGACAATTTAAGCCTGATTGACCCAATTAAGGCAATGCATTTTATACTTGTCCTGATATTGCATGTGCGCTCTTCTTTGTTCTTTATTTTCGGAAACGTTAATTCGGAAAATGTTGAAATTTCCTAAAAACAAGTAACAATTTATCGAAAATTCAACAATTGTAGTCGTACGTACGTTTTCGTTACTGGCTCTAAAAATCCCAAAACCTAGTATATCCGTATCAAATTGACGTCGCGGTGGACGTTGACCCATGGCCTTACGTTTACTCCTCGATTTGGGTACATACATATTGTGTAAATTAGCTACGTCACTTATAAGTACCTGAAATAAAGACATCCGGCGGGCCTACATAGGTGAAGAAGGCTGTTCCTATATGTTAAGTGTGTATATTTTTCCAGTAAAATCTTCTTTCATTAATCATCATAGTACTATTCCAGAAAAATATACACGCCTTCCATTTATCCCTCAGCAGCGGATGGTAATAGTTATAACTTTTAATACATCTCCTTTTAATGGTTCTGCACTATTCAGCTTATCTTCACCGATCATAAACGGAATTTGATGACATTTCATCTCATAAAACAAAACAATACAAAAACTACTACTGACGTAAAACCACAGAAAAAAATTTAAAATTAACATTACAAAAAGTTGGAAACACAACATAAAACAACCACTCAAATGAATACACAGGTAGTCTCTACTCTTTATAAAATTGTTGACAAGAGTTAGTGTCTTCTCGAAAAAAAAAATAAACCCTAAATCTTTAATTCTGACCTTCATTTGTTAACAATTACTCTACCTGTAAGTTCACTAAATTTAACTGTAATACACAAATGTTTATTCGAAGACATTACCGATATGATTTCAGTATTTGTTACTATCCATGCAGCCGGTCAACTGAGTTTAAAACCTGACAAAGACACACCTTGCTTGCTTTTGCAATTAGTCTGTTACGTTTTGCCATACCATGCGCAGTTGCGGTACCGCCCAGGCAACCAGCAGACGAACTAAAAGTTTATATTGTCTTAATGATTACCCTTGAAAGCAAGGTAATAAAGGTGGAGTATTAATGACAGACGAAACAGCAAGTGATGGTCCGATTTCAGTCGGCCATGACTTGGGTCTACCTACTTTTACTCTTTCAAATTCCTTGTTCACTTGTATTATGGATGGTTTTTGACTAATTTTATCTTAATTCCTTCAATTTCACTGAATATTAAGGTTTGAAATTCATGTAGACAATAAATGAAGTCGATTTCAGGCTGATGGACCCCAATAATGGCTGCCTACACAGTCGCTGATCGGATTTTTTTTATAGGCATTGAGCTAGTTTCTCTAAAATTACCCATTATCAAACACTCTTTGAACCCCGTTTATTTCGTTTTCCAACTCCTGATTTACGACTCTTAACAGGTTTAATTTCTCATCTCAAGTCCACTATTATTTTAAAATGGCAAGGCTCTTTGAATAACAACAAGCTCCAAAAATGCGTAGTACCAAAACTCATATTAAACGTCATGTACTGTACGGAAGGTTTTGATTACACATTGGGTCTTGTGCACTCACCCTGAAGCAATAAACTGAGATTGTGTATGGATGAGAATGATTATAAGACACTTCCGGGAGCGGCTGAAGTAAGTCGGTTGGAGAATTGGAAAGGTTTCGGGTGAGAGGATTAGGCCTTTAGCTCCTCTTGATTGGTCTCCGGCCCTGAAGCAGGCTCTTCTCTCGTTAACGTATAATTTCAGAGGTTTCCCAGGTTCGTAGCTGGTATTAATTATCATTGTTTCGCTTTCAACTATGCTATTTTTCGATCTTTTTTTTTTATCAAGAAGGTTGCAGTAACTGAGAAAATACAGACAATCGGTCTTGTTCACATGAATGGTTTAAGTTAGACTAGATGGAATTTAACGACCCAGTTTCCAACCAATAGGTTCAAGTCGAGACTGAATTTTACAGCTCGGGGTCGACAATATTCGCAAAAAGGGAAATTTTTGTAGGTCAACACTGGTATAGGGTTTTTGATGAGCCAAACTCTGCCTCTTGTAACAGTTAACTATAGTCATACTGTCGAAATAATTGTGCTTCACTCTAAAATCAAAAGAGTGAACTAAGTCACTCTTTTAACGAGTGAAAATTGTAAATTCACTCCATTAGAGTGATAATTCACACCAAGAGGAGTGAAGTTCCCTCCAAAAAGAATGAAGTTCGCTCCAAAAAGAGTGAAATTCACTAGAGGAAGAGGGAAAATTCACTCTTCCACGAGTGCCTGCAATGATCGCTCTTTTTTTTAAGAGCGATCACTGTGGGCACTCCATCAAGAGGGAAACTTCACTCGTTTTAAGAGAGTTTTACTCTTTTTGGAGTGAACTTCACTCTGTTTGGAGGGAATTTAACTCCTCTTGGAGTGAATTATCACTCTTATGTAGCGAATTTATACTTTTCACTCGATCAAAGAGTGGCTGAGTTCACTCTTTTGATTTTAGAGTGTTCTGAAAAGGATAGGTAGAAAGAAAGAAAGAAAGAAAGAAAGAAAGAAAGAAAGAAAGAAAGAAAGAAAGAAAGAAAGAAAGAAAGAAAGAAAGAAAGAAAGAAAGAAAGAAAGAAAGAAAGAAAGAAAGAAAGAAAGAAAGAAAGAAAGAAAGAAAGAAAGAAAGAAAGAAAGAAAGAAAGAAAGAAAGAAAGAAAGAAAGAAAGAAAGAAAGAAAGAAAGAAAGAAAGAAAGAAAGAAAGAAAGAAAGAAAGAAAGAAAGAAAGAAAGAAAGAAAGAAAGAAAGAAAGAAAGAAAGAAAGAAAGAAAGAAAGAAAGAAAGAAAGAAAGAAAGAAAGAAAGAAAGAAAGAAAGAAAGAAAGAAAGAAAGAAAGAAAGAAAGAAAGAAAGAAAGAAAGAAAGAAAGAAAGAAAGAAAGAAAGAAAGAAAGAAAGAAAGAAAGAAAGAAAGAAAGAAAGAAAGAAAGAAAGAAAGAAAGAAAGAAAGAAAGAAAGAAAGAAAGAAAGAAAGAAAGAAAGAAAGAAAGAAAGAAAGAAAGAAAGAAAGAAAGAAAGAAAGAAAGAAATATTAATATCACCATCGCCCCGGTGGGCACTTCTAAAATTGATGAGAGCGGTTCTTGCTACCATCACAAAATTAGAAACAAAAAGGACGAACAAAACACTTCAGATGATTTGTGTCTTTTAAGTACCATTGCTAGTAATATGACCAAGGGTAAAAAAGATATTGAACAGAAGATTAATCGTCAATAACTAACCGCTTACTCACAAAAAAGAAACATAATCGGTAGCATTCGAAAAAGGTCTATCCCGGACGAGTTGACCAAATCAAGTCGGCTAAATAAGCACGTTTTCGTAAGTTTGCCTTAAGTCCGTATTACTTAACCAGATTTGCTTAAAACCCATTTTGTGGTAATTGGTCGTCACGTGATCGTTGCGCCCTCATGTTGAAATTTATGTGTCTCAACTTTATTAGGAACTCGATGGTTATGCCCACTGACTTTTAAAAACAATAAAAAATATATTTCATAGTTTATAAAGTAGGTTGAAATTTGTTCTAGTTATAAGCCAATTTGATCTGATCTCTTATTCACTTTCGCCTCAGATATTCTGCAGACTCTTCATTCGCAGGAGATGCATTTGATTGAACCAGCCTTACATAGTTTCTGCACAAATTAAGTAGCTTTGGTTATTTATGAATGTTCTCACAAAAAATCATAAATTCCCACAGAAACATTAATATGTTTATGGAAAAGTAGATGAAAGATTAACAAAAAATACTAGAATAAGAGTTTTCATACCGCTAAGAAAAAGAGTATTCTATATCATTGCCGATCGTACGAAACTGAAAAAAATAATAATTCCGGAAGGAAAAAAAGTAATTGATTTTACGATAATGTTTCAGAAAATGAAGTAAATGTTCCCCTCTGTCTGGGAAAAGTCAGCATCAAGACAAACGACACCAGCAGAAATTAACCGATCCACGGTGTAGTTATGAGGCAGTAAAAATCCCATTCGGGTTTCGTTCCTTTCAGTGTCCATACACAGTTGTCATTCTGGGAACGCTCGCACTTTTCCGGCTCCGTAATTGCAGGATAATCACTCCTTTAAGAAAAAGGAAACAGGTGAATAGGGTAAAGGAAATTTAACATAAAATCTGGAGTGAGTCCCTATCCTAAAACTGAGATATTATGTCACCATACTGACTCACGTTATAGAAAGTGAGTTACCACGGGGACAAAATGACTCAACGGAAGGGTAGTCACTCATATTCTATTTTCTGTGAACCACACAAACCATTCGTGTTGAGCAAAAGTTGAAGATTACATAAAACCAAGTTCAGCTTTATATGGACAGCTTATTTGCATTGCATCTTGTCGCCAAACCTTCACAAAATCAGTGCTAGATAAAAACACCTACATATCTGTTTCATGGCTGTAGATACACGTGGATGATGAAAATTGAAGTAATCAAAATATTAAGAGTTTGAGACTTTGAAGGTTGAGTAGACCTACACCTGTTGCTTAGAAACTAACAAAAAAGTTACTCACTTTTCAAGTAACAGTAACTGTTATGGTCTTTTAAAAGAGTACCGTTCGCCACAGTATTTAAACATGCTCTTTCTAATCTCTTAATTACAGCACACAGCAAGTAACGAGAAGTGCCAGTAGAACTATAATTCCGCGGAGCGTCACCTAGTATTAGTTATTGTAGTGCGCCGCACTACAATATTGGCATTTACTGGCCGACTAACAATTTCTTTTGTGAAGCCTGTTATGGCCCACAACTCATTTCCCTGCGCGTACCGTAACTTAGTTCGTACAAATATCCATGCTCTACCCTTTAACAATAGCAGTAAGTGCAATCTGTGGCCGTCTTTAAACAAAAATCAACGTCAGAAAAGCAAATACTACACTTACAAGGCTGATTTAAGGAGTTAGCTTCATGAAAGAGCATTGCGGATAAATTTCCAGAATACGCGATGTTATGTGGTTCGGCCTTTTCACACTGAAGTGATAAGCCTGGAGAATCAATCGCTGCTTCCAAATTGGTATACGTAACACGGCGCCATTGCGTCCACTATCGTTGAACTGTATCAAGACGTTATTGTACAGTATCTTCATCTAGCTACTACGGAGCAGGGTATTGCCAATTCCCTGCACGGAACGAATTGGCTTTACTGCATTGGATTAAGCGACTTGTGCTGTAGTTCTAGTATCATGCTTTATTTCAGTGGTAAAAGCAGAAGCTAGTTTGACAGCAGTCTGACCGAAACGTTTTGACAGCATGCATGTAGCATGCATTGCGAATTAACGAAACACGGATGTTAAAACACACAGCGTCAACAGTTATTCGGCCTTCCACGAGACAGTTGTCATATGCATGCAGCGGTGCAGTCAGAGAGCTTGAGAGGGCGTCATTATTTAACATAAAGAACGGTGAAAGAGGAGTCGAGAACCGGTAAAACCATTTCAGGCAGGAGTAAACAACACAACAGAGCATAACGTTTGGCTAAGTAGGCTACTCAGCACGAGTCCTTGAACGGGACTATGCTTCATCCACTTCATTTTACATTTTACTCCACACTAGACTGTATACGGAGCAGGTCCTACCGTTAAGCGCAGTACACGGTCTTGTTCAAGGACTACTCAGCACTTGCTTCATTGTTGGCAAATATGCTTCAAAATAAACTAGTGACTGACTATTAGCATAGAAGGTCCGGATTTACTCCATCATTGGTTACTCTTCTATGATTTCTTTATGCGTCCAGCAAAGGAAATGGGAGACAAGTGGTCCATCTTTGTACTATGAAGAAATAGGGTTGAGAGAAGTGGCCAAAAAGAAACAACAGCCCCTCTTCCCGCCATGAACAAATCCTAAAGTTTAAATAAAAACTGGGCTACTGTACTAACTGAAAAGACATCTCTAACACGCACTACAATTCTGCGTATTTGCAAGCAAATGCAGTTCTAGTGAGCTTTAGATTTCACGACGCGGACCTCATCTACAACGAAATGACGCCATAAGTTTTTATGCCATTTCGATCGCAATGCGGTATAACGCTACACCATGTCGTAAATTTTCAGGGGCAACACCGGAGTGACGTCACTGCGTTGTAGATGAGGTCCGCGTCATGAAATCCAAAGCTCCCTATTAGTTGGCGCGAAGCGTGCAAGAACATTTTGGCTTTACAACGCTCTTGATGGTCGAAAACGGTACTTCTCGATTGAAAAAATAGTGCAATTATTTTCGTTTCGTACAGGCAATGACTAAACACAAAAATAACATTTGAGACTAGCACTTACAAGCCTCACCAAGCTTAAAAAGAGAAGTTGAACTAATGTTTAACATGTAATTATGTCTCAGATGATCAAAGTTATATTAAGAATTTTGTCCCTAAAGTTTAATTTCTGTGAATGCCGCCATCAGAGGTTGTAAACAGGCACAGACGCACAGGAGCAATCTCATTTGCTGAGGTTGGCGAATAAAGATTGCATTTTACCATTATCAAGATTTATCTTTTTATAATTTGGCACAATTCTCGCGTTGAGGATTGCTTATTCGTTGTCAATGTTCGATATGACTGTTTAAACGTTCTGCGAATAATCTGGAAAGAATAGTTAGTTTGTCAAGTAGGTTGTCACAGGCTCGGAGCGTACCAGAGAATCATGCCAAGATGATTCCACAGAACTGATGGTCGTCAGAGTTGGCAATGAGTTGGGAAAGTCTGGCAACGAATTGGGAGATTTGTCCTTCACCACCAATTTATTTTATTGACTTCTCAAGGTTGCTTAAACTGGGTATTTTTTGAAAGAATATTTTCGTCAAAACAATGCATTAAGCAATAATTTAATCAACAAATTTAGATTCTATAAAAAAATTCACACTTTTTTGTGAAAATTTTTTCAAGTTTAAGTTTAATGAACATTTTAATTGGTAGGGGAAAAGAAGACAAAAGATTGCAATAACTGTGCACCTGTTGAATTAGATTTATGACTAGATATTTAGACTGTACGACTGTGTGCTCTGTGGGATCAACCTCTCATGATTTTGGTATAGATGTAGTCTTCAGATCGTCGGAAATTGCATGTATGTCCTGGTCATAGTACTCACAACTACAGCTTGAAAACATTTTTATCTCACATGTGGTTAGGGCATCAGACTTGCAACCGGGAGATTCGGAGTTCATGGCCGGATCATACCGAAGACTTCAAAAATGGAACTGTCTGTCATTGCGCTTGGTGTTTAGCATACGGTAAGCAATGGAATAGGGAAACAAGCCAGAGAGCCACAACTGAAAAGGGGTCTTTACCGGCTAGACTTAAACCAATTGGTTCAAAACTGGGCTGTAAAACTCCATCTAACTAACAAATATGACATTTCCATCTTCGTAGTTTGCATCAGTTACCGCGGAGCGTAAAAGAAACATATTGACTTTCAACCACACCCCCATGTCCGGTAACAACACTTTCCGATTGTTCTAAGCTACACGTGCATTAAACCAATGAAGAATACGTGCGGCACTCACTTCAAAATTATCCCCCTCCCACATTTTCGGGCATTTGAAAGAAAAGGGAGTTGAGCCCCTCCTTTTTCATTTGGTATTATGCCATCAGGCCCCTCCCTTTTCATCACCACTGACCAGCGTAGCACTCCCACTTGTTGCACGACTGGTCCTGGCTTTGTTGCAAGCGTCATTTAACTTGAGTAAATGTGACCATAGCTAATGGTGGTCATGATTTCTTAGATTATACTATTACTCAGCATACACAGTCATTTGACTTACATGTCACAACATTCCTTCCGGAAACAGCATTGGCAGGTACATCGTACACACTCGTTAAAATCGTTCCATTTCGAACCAGGCAAGCACCAGTCGATGTCTGAAAAGGAAAAAAACAAGCCATTCACGCAGAAATTTTAATTCCTTTTAAAGTCAGAACGTTATCAAAGGAGAAAAAAATCTTCTACTGATAGTACACTATGAAGTATTACGTCATCGCATAGTTTTTGTTCAGTGTTTCTCGTTCTCCTAGCCAGTTAAGAAATAATTATACAAGTGAATATACCCAACATAAAACGTCGCACTGCCATCATGTTTCTAAAAAGCAAGTGTATGTGGCTTCACGTTGTAGAATTCGCCCGGTACGTAGAGACTTGCGCATGCATCCAATAGGCCCGGGTTCGCTTCCCAGGTCGAGTCATACCAAAGACTCTGAACCTACAGCCGCTGTGCGTGATGTTCTGCATAAGCAATGGAGTAGGGAAAACAAGCCAGTGAGCCACAACTGGAAAAAAGGCCGTGGCCGGCTCGACTTGAAGACCAACTAACTAATATTCTGTAAAAAGATAACGGTTTTATGAGTGGGTATACTCAACGTCTCAATTCTGTTTTCAAAAATTCGTTACCGGGCACTTTTTCAAATTATGCATAAAATTGTTACAAGTAAGGAAACCACAAAATTTAAAATTTTTAGTGGTTGACAAATCAGCTGTCTGCATTTGTCGGTGTTGGTTCGTTTTGCCCCCAAAGGAGGGCGTACTTTCCGTTCTGTGACATAGGCACAAGGCCTATAGTTCACTGGAAGGTTTGTGATAATGTTTACAGGCCGTTCAACTTAGATTGTGAGAATTGCACGAGGAAAAGTATTGACACATTCAGAAAGTTTATCTACCCCCAAAGCTGCTAGCAGGCACGTAACACACGTCGACTGAGCCGATGAATACTAGGAATACGGCGTTACAGAACACAGTTCTTTTGCATAATGTAGGTGTAACGTAGTTATCATTTGGTTTTAATTTGTAGCAAAGATCTTTAGGGTATCGTGAGTTTTGTTCTTTTCTTAACCAAGAATGTACTTGAGGTGATAAATGTTTACTTTTCGAAACAAATTAAAGCCCGGCGACTAGTCGCATGGGATAAACCGCTTCCATCACCTTCGTGATGGGATCAACGTTGACCAGGCCAGGGGCCAGGCACTAGGTATACAAAACCGGTACGCAAGGAACTTCTTCGATATCGAATTCAGTGTTGGAAACCCTTTCTTAACGTAGACATATCGTTTTTATAGTTACGAAAATTTTATAAGCAAAAATATGAGTTTGATGTTAACATAAGTAAGTTCCGATATCCCTTCATTTATAAGGGTACAATGTTGTAATGAGATATTTAGGTCTTAATAACATGTAGTTAATAAAATACACTGGAATTCACTAAGTGAGAAATGTCAAAAGCTCAATAGTTTCTTTATAATTCATCAGACAGCCAGCTGTTCTTGATATGTTATGACGAATGCCACACAAATAGCTTCGTACAACTCTTTGACCATCATGCAAAGCAATTTGATAAACAAAAGCGACATAATTTTAACAGTTAATAGAAACAAAGTTGTAGCAACTCACCGTCGTGATAACACGCAGCATTCACTTTGTACAACGTTACCACAAAAACGAGGCCAACGAACAGAATTTTCATGTTTATAGTATAACCTAACTCTCGTGGTGAGCCCAAATTCGTTTCCAACCCACTCACTGAATGGAATTATTGTCGGATGAATATCATGTAATCAGGAAACCAGGTTATGTGCTGGCATAAAGTCTGACGTCAAGCAGTGGACACGCCCATTTTAGCTATGTCATGCAAATGAAGCGACCCAGACGAGACTGCGTTCTGGTTTGATAGAAGTTCCGTCTGGACAACATTAGGCACATATTTGTACAGTGCCCTGTGCTTTGCTAGGTGCATCTGAGTTTAACTGACGTTTATTTTTTGTTTCAATCTATAGTTTTAACATTCATGAAAGTTTTATATTCAAAGCAATTAATGTTGTTTCCATGACAGCCTTGCAACATGAATCTGATGATAGCGTTATCTAACGCTAACTTACGCGATTCAACTTGCGATTCAACTTTCAACCAAGTTGATACAAAAGTTGCGTAGTGGGACCGGGAATCAACTTCACAATCGATTCGAGTTGATTCATAGTTGCAGGAAAAATAACATGTCCTATTTTGCTGCAACTTCACAATCAACTTTCGAACTGCGCATGCGTTGAACTTAACTGTAAGTTCCGCGAAATTTGACTGATCAAGCGAACACAAAGTTGGTAAATATGGCAGTAAAGACAGCCCATTAAGTTCGCATTTAGAGAAGGCGCGTGTGCTTTAACAAGTTCTCTGGCAAACGGACTCGAAGGATTAACAGTTAGCAGACCTATTAAAGACAAGCTTTGGAAAATTTTGCCACGAAATTTGGTACAGCAGGTACAAATGCGATCGAAAGGTGAGTTCGAGCAGCGAGTGTACAGCCTAGCATACATACATAGTGTACACAATGATCAGTACAGCCTAGCTATTGTAACGTTGTCGTTGTTTACAACATATCAAGCCAGCACTAGGCTATATCGTTCCTGCACTTGGCCTAAACTCAGTCTAGTACAGGCGGGTGATTTTTGTGGTGCTTGGAAAAGGGCTACTTAAACTGTTAATTACACGTTGTACCTTGCGATGACCGTTCTTAAAATCAGAACACACATCTTATGTTACCAACGTCATAGTTTACCTCAGGGTCTACAATTATATGATGATACAGTAAACCTTACGATCGACAGAACCTAAATCAGTTGTGGAATTTACCTAGGTCTGGGCCTAGCACTCAATCGTCCGGGCCTACGTTATGCTTATAAATATGGAGCGCATGTAACGTTAAGTCATGAAGGGGGACTGTAATTTACAGTACCACAACGTCATTCTCCATGATCATTATGAAAATACGTTCTTCATACTACGTCACCTTTTAAAGTCACACAAAACAAAAGTGTTTTAAGTGCATGAAAGCAAACTTGATGACACTAGATAGCGTTCAATTCAGTTTTAGAATTTACTAGTTAGACGTGAGATAAGACTAGTAGTAGTACTAGCCAGACTACAGTACGTACTGTCGGCAAGAGGACGGTATACAAGTCAAGTCAAAACCAATTAGTATTCACAGAGAGACTACAATCCTGGACAAATTATCTGGGGCAAATTCAAACGCCCAACCGAAATTTATGTTGTTTTTAAGGGTGAATAAAAGTTGCGACAGGTCCAAAAGTGTCCCAATAATTTTGTCAACTGAATGTAGACCTAGGGTAGAGGAACCAGTATTCAACCCTTTAAGGAATTTAATTCTTGAAATTTTTCCTCCCAGGTAAAGTGGAATCATGTGGCTCAAAATGTTTTTGTAAGATATTATGATGGCTAACATGTAACCATAAAATAATATTGGATTTAGTCTTTCCTTTCAGAAATAGCTCACCATGAAAGTTTGGATTTGCCTACCCAGTATTCAACCCCCTGTCACTGGTATTCAGTGTAGGGGTTCAGTATTCAACCCCCTGATCATTATACCCAAAAAAATTATTCCATAAAGTACAATTTAGATAAAATGTTAACAGGATGGAAATATAAATTGCCTTCATTACTTTTGTTCAGTATTTGATTCTTGAACAACTTTTTGATGCAATTTAGAGGGAAATTCCACCTTGCTGTTTTGTCCGTTTGCTTTTATTAGGTCAGTAGGGGCAAATAACACACATTTCAGTGCAAAATTATTGATTCTACAATATTTTCTAAAAGACCCAGAATATTTTTACAGAACTATGCTAAATAACTAAACATTAGTGACTTCTTTGAGGAATGACCAGAAAATCCTACTGGATTTCATTCACAACATCTTTGGTTCCATAAATATACCGGGGGGGGGGGGTGAATACTGGGCAGCAGATAAAGATTGCGGCACCAGTATTCAACCCTCTAAAAAGTTCCCTCCAAATTATCAGTAATTTCACTATGGTCCTAAAATTTGTTTATTAATTGCTACAATGATGAAATATTAGCCTTGACATTTCATTATTTCTTAAACCAGTCTCTTTTTAAATGGGTGACAGGAAATTACATTCCTTTGATTTTAACCATCTTGCCTTACATGACATTTTAAGAATAGCTATTTTCCAAAAAATTCCCCAAATTCTTGCATACAAATATCTCCAAAAGATATTTAACTGCAAATCAGTTTCAAAGAAGTGGATGGCAATTAAGCAGAGAAGTTGTTTTCACCTTTGGTATAATTTTTATGTGTGATGGAGCCTTAGTTCACTGAAAAATGAAGAATTATATCTTAGGGGGTTGAATACTTGAGTGGGGTTGAATACTGGTGCCTCTACCCTAGGCCCTATAGGATGTGAATGTGATAATCCAGAATTTAGATCACAATGATTTCTTTTTACAATTAGGGCGTTTTTACCCCAGTTTACCCTATTAGCCTAAGAATCGACCGCGGGTGCACAGGAATCGACATTTTGTAATTTGGAAACTGAAACAGTCAGGGCTTGAACATTCCCAATGCATATACTGTAAAAAAGAAATATAGTTTTACAAACGCTTAGGGCACGTTAAAATTATATTTCTTCTTTTGTCTACACTGCAAAGAATTAGGTAACTAATGGACCGTGTTTGAAGTGTAAATTTTGCAAGGACAATCAATGTACCCTTAGTCCTCAATCAGGCCCTACACACTACGCTCCATTAGCACTTTGCTTCGTGAATTCGGAGCGTAGTCTATGGAGCGTATTAGCCTATAACAAGGCACTGATTGAGGGCTAATGTACCCCCAATCTTGTGCACCATTCCATTGATCGGCCTATATCTGCCCCATACTTGAACTTAGCAAAGAATTTCCCCTCACCGTGGTGCCGTGTATGAGTGATATCGTTGACCTCCCAACCTAAAGTTTGCGTGAATGACATTTACCAATCTTTGTGTCTTGTTATAGACAATGTTATTCTCATTTTCCAGGTTTTCATGCATAGCCCCATTGTTATAGCTTTAGGCCTATGACTTCTTTCCTTCATCATAACTTCCCATTGGTCCCCGTTTATGATCGCCGTCCTGATGCACGGAGAGGTATGAGGGGACTTCATCCCCAGTGTTTTTTTTTTCTTTGCCGTCTCGAAGGGTCTTGATGCAAAAAATAACCATATTTTGCTCATTGATTCATGAACTCAGGCTGAAAATGAGTCCCGATTCTCATACTCTTAACAACTAATATCACCTATAGGGGCGGCCATTTCGTTCCTGGTACATGGGGTGGGGGTTATTACCTCATTTAAAAGAAAATATTTTGTGGGTAGTTAAAGTTACCGGTAATGGGCGAATTTTCAAGTATTGGGGGACATGTCCTCGGGTCCGTTTCTTGAGAATCGGCACTCACGATATTACCCAATTTTGACAAATATACGAAAAGGGACCGCGGAGATGAAGGGGGGGGGGCTAGGGGGGCTTTAGCCCCCGTCCTTTTTTGCTGTGGGTATTTTGGGCCGCCTGAAACTGCATTTTGGGCCGCCTTAAACTGCATTTATTTTATTGGACATATTGGGCCGCTTCGATGATTAGCCCCCGCACTTCAAAATTGGCTCCGCGGCCTCTGCGTCGAAGTACGATATGACGTGGGAGCCTGCATTTTCTGTTAATCTGTTTCGTTTAAATTAAAACATCACACTTATTATGCCACTATTACTCATGAGATAGATTTTGATTGATTCGTTACGGTAAAATCTGGGTTACAGTTTAAACGCTCACTTCTGTCCTTGTAATCTGACATTGGAAAACAACGTCCAACTGTTTTGCAACGATCACCCAAATGTTCTGTTTACCATTTCGAAAAAAATTTGCCTACGTTAATGAAGTGGGGTGAGAAAAATTGTTTGATTTTACCCAGTTAAAGCTGTGTCGAATATTTGTATAATCTTTTCTATTTTTCTTGAAGATTTAAATGTGACTTTGAAGGATGACATTTTATTTTGGGGCAAATTTTGAAAGCACGATATTGGGATATTTTAGAAAATTGTGTTGCGCAACACTATAGATGACAAAGTAATGAGAGATAATTACTTTTTATAAGCTTCTCACCTAATGTCTCATGAATGTTTATTTCTTGTTTTTTCATGATTAAATCTGACCTTGACTGTGATGCTTTTCTATTCTTCTGACAAATTTTTGAGAAAAATTGGAAATTCAACCATTTCGAGAACTAACCGTAGTACGTTGTAAAGGAATATGAAGTTAAGCTCAGTGATGATTGCTTTTCATAAGCTGTTATGGAATATACGTATAATTACACATGCCAAACTTTTTTAGACGCGAATTTTTCTAGACACTTCCACAAAACTCATATTTTGTAAATATTGGGACTGGCCTCCCCTCGTTATTCCCCGCGCCTCGTAGGCCATGCCAACTAGTCTGATAATTATGTCCTATTCAACTCAGTCTGGCCAACAGGTCATGACAGGCATGTGTTCTATGATTTATCCGAGGTAGTTCTTCCAGAGAGGTGTTACTTCTATGATACGGTCCACGCACCTTCGTGGGCCTATAATCAAATCTCTCAGATTCCTTTCGTCAAATGACAAGGAGGGGAACAATTAATGCATTCTTCTGGGAATCTTCACCATCACCTATATTATTATTATCCCAGTCGGGTGACCTCTCCATAGGAGGCAACACAAAATAATGTTGCACGAGAGTTGCGCGTGTGGGAACAGCACACAGTTGCGCCGAAAGTTGCTTGAAAAATCGCGCAACTTGTTGAAAGTTGAATCGCAAGTTGAATCGCGTAAGTGGGACCCGGGCTTTACATTTAGCTACTGCATGGTTAATTGGTTAGCGCATCCGACTTTCAGGGAGTAGGTCTGCGGCCGATAGGCTACATGTCTCCTGGCCGAGGCATATACCAAAAACTTAAAAAATAGAATCATACTGCCTTTGTGCTTGGTGCTCAGCATAAGCAATATAGTAGGGAAAACAAGCCAGTGGGCCATAACTGGCAAAAGGCCGTGGGCGGCCCGACCTACACCAATTGGTTAGAAACTGAGCCGTAAACTCCATCTAACTTATTAACCAACTTCTGTCACTACGTATTAAAAGAACAGTCTTAGCTGCCTTGTAATTCGTTACTTGTATTTTTCTTTCCATAATCGGAAACTGTTAAAGGTCTTCCGCTTTGTCGAATCGAGCCGCCGTCGCGACCTTTTTTCCTGGTTGCTGTTCACTGGCGTGTTTTTCCTATTGCTTAACAATGATCACCAAGCATAATGTAAGTAATAAGTATCCAGGGATGTTCGATTACTGACATTTTAAATATCAGATGAATAAAGGTCATGACGTTACTGGAATTTATATAAAAACTATTTTCAGAATAAACTTAAATTTGCATTATAGAAAGTTGCAATAGCGAACTCAATTTATGACTCGTCACTGAAATGGTAACTCCAAGGGAAATGCGAAGTAACTCTTCTTTGGAATCAATTTTTCATGTAGGTCAGGTTGGCACACTGTTGGACCTAACTTAGGCAATTTACTAAAAGGCCTTTTTCGCTCGAAGACATCAAGCAAAGCCTGTCTACAGCGCTTGTTCAGTTCAGTCATAACAGATGTAGCCAATAGTGATCGATTGATAGAGGGAACCAAAAGCGCATGGGTTTGGTTCGTAAGTTAGGGTTTTACGGCTTAACTTTTAAAATTTGTGTAATCACAGCATATACGACACCATTGAAGGTAATTATCCCTGGAGTCAGAAGTGACATTTCGTTAAGAGCTTGTGGGATATCATCCACCACAATGTACGATTCCTGAAGCTATACTTAAAGTGGGAACATGCCAGCGAATCGCGCGAAAAATTCGAAAATTCCTTTCCAGTCGTGTGAGTTGCCGAAAGTAAAGGAAACTTTACTGCTATGATAAGGATCATGCTTCATATGCTCTACAAAAACTTAAAAACTGTGTGTTTTGCAAACAGAAAAGGGGACCAGTGACTGCCATGTGACGCGACATATTGCGACAAGACTGTCTTATCGTGGTGAGCAACTGACGACAAACTAGTTTTAAGAGCTGAGTGTCCACATTATGCAACAAGTCGCAAGTTCATGAAGCGATTCAGGCAAAATTTTATCGTTTAAGATACTCTTTACATGCTTCGTAGAAGACACAAAATGTGTTCTGTTCATTTCAATTGACTGATCCTCTCAGGCTTCATTTCAAAAGTCCGTCATTGTTGTCAGTTGCATGTTCGGTCGTATGAAATTGGGTTGTGCGTCTGCTTGCAACTAAAGCATTCGACACTTTGCAACGCGTCTGAAAAATCTCGTTGCAATGAGTTACGTCGCATCGAGTCGCATAGTGTTGACGGGGCGTTATTGTCGGATTAATGTAATAAAACAAAGAAAAACAAGTTGCTGACGTAAAGTCTATTAGTAGGAAGAATTGCTTTAAACTGTGTTGACCTATACTCGTCGAACTATGAATTTGGACGGGGTTCTTGAATAGTACCAATTACCAAACGCAGCTAGAAGTTTAAGCATGAACAGGGATAAGGTCATAAGGAAGTAACTGTTTTGCTAGCTGAAACATCTTCCTGCACGCGCTAATCGGAGTAAGCCTCTGAATAGTATATGAAGTCTCGGCAAACGTGGGGAGGACGAAGAAAAGTTGTCACCATTCCCCCTCCCCAAAAGTGATCCAGATGGGTAGATGCACACTGTCTAACAAGGTGTCTCTTGATTAGCTGCTGCCATTGTCTCTTAAGACTTTATAGTATGAAGGCCCTACACATTACGATCTAGTGATCAAGAATTAATATCCCTTCCTGACCCGTTTACACGCAATACCACTTTCACTGAAAGGCAAATTTCTGTCATAGTCCAAATTTGAAGAATGCATTACCAGGCAACAGTCAATTCTGTTCAAGCATGCCAATTTAAAAACCTATCTGTTTAATGAAGCTTTTCATGCTTAGTCGAGTTTTGTTTTAAGCGTCTCAGAAAACCTTTGGTTGTGGAGAGCTATGTATAAAGCATTATTCATACTATGCTATATGCTATGCTCTGTTCCGACCTGCATGCCGTGCAACGCCACTTTATTCTATGCGGCGAAAAGGGGGTAGACTGGAACCGGGAACCCCGATTCAAAAGGTGCATCAGACAACGCCTCTTTTGAATGCGATCATATTGAGGCCGAGGTGAATGACTTTCATGCTCTACCAATTTTTGACAGCTGAGAAAACTCAAAAACCATGCATGGGACTAAAACTTAACGGAAAATCAAATTTCACATTTAATTAACAAAATTTTCATCAATTAGATATCATTGCGATGTTAAATGGATTACAATCACCCGAGATAATAACTCAGGTACTAGAATTAATGGACCATAGGGTCGATATCACAAAAAGGCATAGAGACGTGGAATTTACATTAAAAATAGCCGAGGCAGAAATCGTATACAAGAAATTTTCTTTATAACATTACCAGGCTGTGTTTAAAGGGGAAGATGAAGCAAAAATTCAAGTTTCATATGTAAAAACGTAACCAAATCTACACAGTGAAGTGAAGTTTCCATTCAGATCGGACATGTATTTCTCGAGATATCATGCAGTTAATGAAGTCACTAGATTTGTGTTCCAAAGTCATCTCAGGGCAGCACAGATTGTATCGCTTCCCCCATATTGACAAGAAATGCTTTGTTCCCGTTTGTGTCTTCGGACTGTTGTGTTGACCTTTAAGTTAGTAGGAATAGGACCTCCCTATAGGGAATGCAAAGTTTTTGAAGTTCTCATGCTATTAATGCCATTATATTTCAATGACATAGGACTGTTGAGGAGAAAATAGGCTTTAAGGTTTAAAAACAAAAGACTGTCCATTAATGTAAGGCTATGATGTCATATGAGCTTGCCTCAAGTTCACTTCTTGTTGAAAATTTGATTAGTTTACTTGTTCATACCTTGAGAACCACGCAACCGTTTTCAATGCAAATTTCATCAGAATGCTTAGAATAAGAACAACTTGATATGATATGACCTTATATTATTCTTTTAATTCATTCTGCAATACTGTACAGGCATGGGCGTCCGGAAGGGGGGCGGGGGGGGGGATCAAACTTGTGAAAAAATTAATTGGTAATGGATAAATGGATTGGTAATGGATATAGGCCTATATAGGCTGTTTGACAGTTGTAAGTTTTATCGTGCATAGGCGTGCGAGGCCGTGACAGAGAGGCAGATTTCCCTTCAACAATTTTTTACATTGAAAATTCTAAAAATCTAAAAATTACAGACATGGAATTCCTGTTTCAGGGCTGGGTATATGCAGCTTATAACACTCGCCAAGTGTCGTTTCTGGCCATCTGGAGGGTTTGTAAGGCCCAAATTTTCTTGTACGCTCCTCGCCAACCTATGGTGGCGCTCCGCTTAGATAGTGTACACAATTCAATCATCCATGAATGACCTTGCCCCCCCCCCCTTGTAAAAATTTCTGCGGACACCCATGTGTACAGGCCACGTGGCCTTGCGAAATAACGTCTTCCTAAGGATTTTTGTTACTGAATGTCAAAAGAAATGTAAGCCTTAAGAATGAGGGGAGGTAATCCAATTCGAATATGATTTCTAAATAAATATCACAGACGTCTTTCTGTAAGTGCACATGCATGTGAAGGCAATTTCTTGTATTCTTTGGTTGGTTAATTGTTTTGACTTAAGCGAAGGTAATACTGCAGCGATATAGGAATTAATTATCATCCGATCTTTGTTAGTTTTAGATAAAATGTCCTTCATCCTTGGTCGGGATGAACCCTAGATTTGTCAATCTGTTTAACTCTATGACTTACATTGCAGATGTACGAAAATGGAAATTATACTAATTATGTCGCGACATCACATTGATACGCAACGCTTAACGGACATCAGCATAGTACTGTAAAAGGTGTCTGTCAATATGAGGTCATCAAATGATAAGTGTTAACACGATTTTATCAGTCTTTCGCTGCAAATCATATCTGTGCATACGGTTTGCACGTTTCGAGTTCTTTCCGACCAGAAATAGAGATGATTGTAGCCACAAAAATCGGAATTAAGGCCAGATTTGATCCGATATTGATGTAGCGACCAGTCCTATGATTTGATGCTCGTGACAACGTTTGTATCATCGTTGGGGTTATCAAAGGGCGCCAGTAATTACAAGACAGTGTCAATAAACAGAAATTAACTTCATATGGGTCGATTGATCTGATGAAAGAGTGCACGAGGGTGGCAAGAACTGAAAAATTCGGTAAAGACTTTACAAGTCAGTGCATTAAACTTTCAGAAATATTTTCCAGTCTGGAAAGATGGGGAAGCTGATTACCCGGAATTCTGGACTCTTCCAGGATGAAGGGAATTAGAAACACACATGCTCGTCACCATTAACCTTAAAAAACATTTACTTTGTAGTGACGTAATATTCGGCTAAACGATCGGAGAATTAACTTTTGTTACATATCTTAAAGCACAAGAGTAGTCGCACAAAGTTTGTTTTAAAGAAACAGCTAAATCAAACAGTTTTCTTCTTATTTTCTCTTCAAAGTATCTTTTATATATTTTAGGACAGCACTTCAAAATTCGCGGCAGACCAAGCATTGATTCTGATTTAATTTCACATTTGAGGAGAAAAATACTGTCAGGAGACTCTCAAGAACCGATCATGAAAAGGTCAGTACTACACTACTTTAAGTTGAGGGTGACTGCTTTTCCCTTTTAAAAGTTAACATATGTTGTGTCGTGAGTGTGTCTGTTAATGTGTGCGTTTGTATCCGTGTGCTTGTACGTGTGACCAGCAAGTAATTATTGCCTTCTCAAAGAGGTGTGTTAACGATCTCGGAAAGACCATTGCTGCAATCTGCATAATATCTGTCTTGTTATGCCGGTAGCATGCTTTTTACTAGTGCGTGAAAGACACATTTGTCCAATGACCGTTTCCTTCAAAGTGACGTCAATTCTTCAGGCTGATGTCCATCCTGTTATTTTCAGATGACGTGTTTGTTGTAAGGTTATCTTTAACAAATCTGTGACCAGGTGCATTAATGAAAACCATCATAGGTCATACACCTCGCCCCCTTCGTCACACTTTGCAAGTCAAGTGGGGACTACACAGATGTCTGCCCTGTTATGGATATACTGTAGTGTAATGTCGAAGTAGCTATAACGATGTGATGATTTAATCTTGGTTGAGAACCTTTTAACGTGAGGGTTTCTTACTATATCAATCATCGCCATAACTAATAAATATTCGATTTTAGCCATTTACAGTTTATTGCTCATGTAAAGTTTCTGAAGCTTATCCGATTTCTGTTTTGCCTTGTTGCTACCGAAAACATTAACAGCTGCACGGAATCTAGTCATGAAGATCTATTCGGTAACCGCTGTGAATTAATCTGAGTATGACAGTTTGAACATGTCCGAAAGGCAAAACCATATGCAATTTAGAACAGAATGCCATATAATTCGTGAAAAGTGCATTTTTGAAAGCTTTTACCAAGTTAATTGAAGTTTTGCAACTTTTGGGTGACTTCATTTAATTTACAATGTAGAGATTGAATTCAAGCGCAAAGTATCCTCTAATCTGTAAAAAGTGCATTTTAAGTTCTTATTCAATCAATTAAACGTTTATAACTTTTGGGTGACTTTATATTATTCCTCGCACCCAAACGAAAACACTTGGACACACACACACACTTGTAATACACATAATTGTGCAGACAAACATATTAAATAAAAAGTTCAGAAAACATTTGCCTGTACCCATAGATGCAATTTGAACATCACCCATATGTCTCGATGACTATCATAAAAAAAAACAAAAATACACTGCGCTCGTCATAAATTCGTTGTCCCGTTAAGTTCTCACGCAAAGGTCTTCGAATAATTAACCGTTAATGAGCCTATAACCACGACACGCATGTATGGTCAGAGAGACTGAGCAAGCCTGACGTAAGAGAAAAGGCTTGAATCAGAGAGATATTAATGCGTAAAACGTCTGTCTCAATTTATGAGTAGTTCGCAAAGCTGAAACGTTTTGCATTATAGAATTTCTATCTGCGGGAAACTTATTTCTTGCAAAGAAGGATACCCTACTACCTTATTTCTGATAATCTATTAACCTGTTCCAATAAATATTAGTTTAAAAAGGATGAATATTTCTTGCGAAACAAACGCATTCTTTCACTTTCATTCGAATTTAGGGAGTATTTACTGTCACCAGTTGCGTAACCTGTAAGAAAAATATGCCGCCTGGATAGTTAATGACACCATTAATCTCGCACGAGCAATATCATTTAACCCCTGGAATCATTCCCTTGTATAGTATCATTAGAGCCCACATGGTTTAGGATATGGGATCCACAATATATGCCAACCAAGATTTATGCAGGGCCTAGATGGTCCAGCTCAAAAGCCCAAGCTATCCGAATGGGATGTTTCTGGCGCCCATCCATGTGTATTGGCAACTGATATTTAGGCGTAATAAGGGTAAAATGCATGGTGTCCCACTTGGGCTGAGTATGTGATCCCTGATAAGTATTTGGGGCACAACTTAATTTGTTGAAGTTGTATGGGACCCTTATATGTTTGCTACTTGCCATGGGAATGATCCAGTACCAATGACAATAAGTCAGCTTAGAGTTACTGTTTGTTCTAAAGTTCAAAGGTTATAAGTGTACGCGCTCTTCCAATAAACAACCGTTGTCGTAGTAACGCATAGCGCACAGTGCACAAAGCTATGCATAGCGCGCGACGAATCTCCTAAGGTCATAGGCCACAGGGGTATTGAACTCATTATAGCACATGCGCAGTAACAACTCTGAACTGGCTTGTTTTTTATTCCAATGTGGGGGTAGCGACTTTCGTGAAAAATTTACTGTGTAAAAACGTTTAAGGGCAAGAGCAGTCACCTCATCTTGTAGTAGTATAGTAGACTGTGCTGTTTCATGATTGGCTTTTGGGAGTCATGTGACAACAATTTTCTCTTCAATGCAATTTACTAGAAATAATTGCTTGGTTCACCTCCAATATGCAATACTGCAGTTATAGAATATGACGAAAGACGCTTTGAAGAGAAATAAGAAGAAAATTGTGATATTAAGCGGTTGCTGTAAAATAATTTTGGGATGGCTACTCTTGCCCTTTAAGTCGATAGGTGAATTTCCAAGATGTGTGGGACGAGACCCCCGCTCTCCTACGATTGACTCCCACAAGTGGCATATATATCTTATTCTTACCTAGCACTCAGAGGATCGAGGACCGTTTGTGGGTTCGTACAACGGGCTTTTTATTTTCATATTTTAAACTAAATTATAAATTATAGCAACAAAAAACACTTGATTTATGCATTTCGTGGTCAGACATGCCAGACGTTTAGTTCATCAATCAATCATTTTATTTAAATTGATTTTAATTTCGCCACTTATTATAAAGAAACCTGAGCCTCGTTTCAGGAAGTAAAACTATTACTAAACACAGACAAACAAGGCCCCAAATAATCTACAACGACTTGCGTGGTGTTCATTTCATAATAGAAAACTGCTATACTTTTTTATCTTTTTCAAAAATAATATCTTGGGCTTTTGCGTTGGACATTTGAAACAAATTACCAAGAACAGGTGGTCGAAAATTATGACGAAAAGTCTGTTTTGTTAGTTTGCTGACAGAAAAGCAGTCACATAAGACGTCAAACACAAAGTGACGAAGAGAAAAGTAATATAATTCATTTAAAAACCACAAACCTGACGAGTTTTCCATTCTTTATAATTTAGTTAAAAATCACAACGTTCGCTCTAAATTGTAAACGTTGCCTATGCACGAAAGGGAACCTTTCTGTATTTTAAATAATTGAAACGTCTCTGTGCTGCATAATGTTGTAATAACTAAAATTTATCTGTCGTTGAATAGAAATAGAGGAGTAAAAAAAAAACTAAAAAATTCCGTTAATAGTTTATATCGGTTGTCGCTCGGGTTTTCTGACTATATCTAAAATTAGTTAAACAGATAGAGTTTTTACGGTCCAGTTTCCAACCTGTTGGTTCAGGTCGAGCAGGCCGGGGTCTTTTTTCCAGTTGTAGCTCACTGCCTTGTTTTCCCTACTCCATTGCTTATGCTGAGCTTCAAGCACAACGGCAGTAGGTTAGATTTTAGAGTTTTTGGTATATATGACTTGACCTGGTAATGGAACCCGGGCCTTCCTCGAGAGAGGCGGATTCTCTTACCGTTAGGCCAATTTGCTTTAATATAAAAGTGACAAACTAACTAAAAAACATGCTTTTATTTAAAATGCATGTTTTGAATTTTTGACAATTCTCTGAAGTAAACAACCTATCACGAAGAAGTAGTGGAGTGTAGAACAATTTAAGCATTTTTTTCTGTTCATCCTTCCATTTACCGTTTAAATACTTTTCACGAACGGTAGATTACAGGTTTTGATGACATTCATGTATTTTAGAATGTATTGGTGGTCTTGGCATTAAATCTGAAAAAGAGGCAATAGATGTAGAAAATGACAACAATATCCATATTTGGTAAGTGCATCTGTTAACGTCACAAACTTGCATGAAAACATTTTTCTTCATATAAAAACATGTTTATTCATATTGTAAAGGTGTAATATTACAAAACTCTTACGAATAGTCAGTACTTAAAAAAGTGTGATGAGAACAATGGCAATTTTACAATTTTGTAAATGGTTTTAATGTTTTTCCGTTGCTTCAGCCTGATAACTAATTTTGTTTTTTCATGTTACCAGTGCTGCGATGATTCGTGTTGTTTTGTAGATGAGCTAGATGGGATAGTTCAAAAGATCATTTTTGTTAGTGTCAGTTTTTATGAGCTCAAAGACCACCAATTGGGATATAATGAAAACAATAAGGCTAAAAATACTTCACTTAAATGTGGATAGCTTAAAATTTACGACCGAGCTTATTCAGTCCAAAAGAGTGAAACTTGAAAAGTCTATTCGATTTCAATTTTTACCCTTTACCCATATTGGTGTAGGCTGAGGTGGACCATGGTCAATAAATCTAAATTTGAAAAATATTTTGCAAAGAAACAAAAATCTTAGAGTGATACTTTATGATGTTCAATAATTCTTTAAATTATTTTAATCTTTATTAAGTAAGTAAAACGTACCATAATATTTGTAAGCCCAGAACAACCAATAATTGACGCGTTACTAGGCAATCCAGTGAAAATACTTAATGCTTAGTTGAGGATTTAAGAAAGAACCTAAAAGGTAGACAGGAAAAGTAATTAGCTTCAGAAAAGAAGTCTTTGCCTTGAAATTGATTTATCATTTGTTGTACACATTTTAAAATAAAAAAAAGAAAATTTGAAATCGTTGCACATATATTTTTCATAAATGGCCTTTTCAAAATTGCTACCTCCCGTGCGTTGGCCTGACTCCTCTCAAGTGGGCTGCCCAAATCGAACTAACAACCTAATGGTAAGTCGAACTTAGGTGAGGTTTACGGCTAAGTTTCAATTAAATTAGTTCAAGTCGGATCTGTCACAACCATTTTCCAGCTGTCTCTCATTGGCTTGTTTTCCCTTACTCTGTCCGTTATGAATATGAAGAGCGCTAAGTACATTTTCAGTAGTTTCCATATTATAAGAATTCGGTATAGCCCGGCCAGGAGTTTAACTCTAGACTTTGACGATTTACACTCCAAGAACAGTAAAATTCACTCCCTGACGAGTGCTTGCAGTGATCACTCTTTTTGAAGAGTGGTCGCTTCAGGCGTTCCACCAAGAGTGAAACTCAGATGCAAATCATATACACTCTGGTTGAAAATTTTTGGGCTCTTTCCGACCAGAGCTGGACAAAATTTCAACAAAAACCGAAAAAATCGTATCGGAATACGATCCGAATTCGTTGTATCGAGACCGTGACGTAAAAGTGAATATTCACTCTAAATGAGGTTTATTGACTCCCCACTATATGCGTACGGGTGTCAGATTTCGTCTTTCTTAAGCTAGAAAGAATGCATTTCTTATCCGTGATATCTACCGTTCAAGCTAAGTACTTTTTAGGAATGTATCATATTTGAGGGTTCTTTTTTAACGTGCAAAAAACGGACGCGATCACAGCTGGCAAGTAACGGAACCCAGACACTGAAAACTGAAACCACGGAAACAACCGACACTGAAAAATAAAATTACAAGGTAACTCCCAAAACAGACACGCCTACAATTGTCAGGAAACGGAACCCAGACCAAAATCTGGGATTACGGAACAGAAGCTACCGGCAAGAAACAAAACCCAGGCACTGAAACTTAAATCACTGGGCACTGCACAACTGCACTGCACATACAGACCGCCTGACACCATTAACAACATTCACCCGCCGCTCCAATTCTCCATGTATCTGCCAGGGACGTGGCCACTTTACTCCTCGGGCTCAGTAAAGGTGCCCAAGAGTCATCAACCGGAACCGACCTCTTTTTGTGATGGCTCCGGAACCCCATCCTCACAAAAATCAAACCAGCCGTCCCCCGATGGTGGATCCCTAGGAGGGGGCTATGAGGCAGGCTCTTCACCATCTGACAAACCAGTAACAGACTCGAAATCTGAGGAGGGCCGGAGGTCCTCCTTAACCATCATCACTTCAGTCTCCCTAGGTGTCAGTGGAAAGTCCACCTGAACAGCCCCATTATTGCCCTCACATCCGACAGAAACCAGGAAATCCACCTCTTGTGCAGCCTCCTCCAGTTCCTGAGTGGAATATTCTGGGTCTGGCAGCAAAGGTTCTGGAGCCCTTGACGGTTCTAAGGTAGAAAGAATGCATGTCCTATTGTACGCATTGGGTGGGCCCAGTTCTCTCACCCCAAAAAGTACCAATTCTCCTAACCTTCTTACTGAAGCCCCTCCCACAATTGTCTGAAATTCATCCTCATCCAGATACAATCTCAGTTTATTGCTTCAAGGTGAGTATAGAAAAACTCAATTTATATAATCAAAACACTTTCAGTACCATTCATGCTGTGTAATATAAGCTTTGGTACTCTGCATTTTTTGAATAAGCTGTCAATCAAAGAGCTTAGCCAATTGAGAATTTCGGTACCCGGGTACCAAAATTGCAGTTTGGGGTGAGAGGTTTGGCCCTTTAAAAGTGTTCACCCAAGTTAAGACGGTTCCTTATTTCGCTCTAAAAGAGTGAAATAATGAGGTTCGCAGAACACATTTTAGTCATGTATCTACTTCTTGGAAAATGCTTCGGCAAGAGCAGTCATTCCAAATTGAAGTAGTATAGAAGGCTGTCCAGTTTCATGATTGGCTGTTGAGAGTCATGTAACAACATTATTTCTCTTCAAATGTGAAATTCTATAGAAATAACTATTGGGGGTACCTTGAATATGCAATAGTGAAGTCAAAAAATGTAATGAAAGATACTTTGAAGAGAAATAACACCAAAATTGTGTTACTTAGCGTTTTCTTTAAAGTAAGTTTGGGGAATGCTCTTTAGAAGATAATGAGCGGTACAGATGAAAGTAGTTATATTGTAATGTTAATTAGGGATAATTTATGATCTGAGTCTTCAATTCCAACACTGATTTACGGGAACGTGGTAAACCTGTCGGCTGAAAGGAATTAAAGATACGGATTCAATCATCGCTTAGAATATCAATAGTCGGATGATTCACGAAGTTATGAGAACCATATACGGTAAATCAAACGCATGCTAACCAGTCAAGCTGCACATTACACCGATTCATCACGTGTTATTACTCAAGTAAGAGCCAATTAATGCAAACGGGTCAAGTACAACGATTTACATCAGGAATGATTTCAATGCACAGACTATGGTTTGATGGCATTTAAAGAAAGTTTGGAAGAAAACAATGAGACAATAGGTGCGTTCGATTCAGCGGTTCGAGCCAGCTCAACTTGCCCAGCTGATGATCGATCTTTCGGAAAGGTGATCTTAACGTCATCCAAACGTCAGAACTTGAGCCGGCCAAAACGACCAGCCCTCCGGGGTGATGAGCCGTGTGACGTATTTTACGTCAGATGTCTTCCAGTCAAGAAACTGGCTGAGCCAGTTGAGCCGGCTCGAGTCGTTAAATCGAACGCAAATAATGTGTTAGTCATTCAGTCGGCTTCGAGCTACTCCTGAAGTAGACCTCACACCAAAACGGAACTCTGCTTACGTTTTTAGACGGGACGCAAATTTATTAACTTAGTAAATTTAAGGACATTGTGTTTTATTTCCCTTATTCACCCCTGAGATGAAAAAAAATGTCGTAATTTGTCCTTTGTGATCTGCTTACAGACGTCATAATCATGACGTCATAAACATGACGTCATAACCAGACAAAGTGCGCCTGTTGGAAGGCAAACTATTCTTACAGGCTTATGTCAAGGCTTCTGCATTTTCAGGTTGATTCCCCTTAAAGAGCCAAACATCTCACCCAAACTACAATTTTGGTATGGGGATACCGAAACTCTCAATTGGCTCAGCTCTTTGATTGACAGGTAGTTCAAACAATACAGAGTACCAAAGCTTATGTTACACAGCATGAACGGTACTGAGAGTATTTTGATTATATAAATTGAGTATTTCTTTACTCAAGTTGAAGCAATAAACTGAGAATTTATCTGGATGAGGATTAATTTCAGACAATTGTAGGAGGGACTTAAGTAAGGAGGTTTGGAGAATTGGTATACTGTTTGGGGTCATGAGAGAACTGGGCCTTTAAGCCATCTTTTTCAATATCAGCTCATCTGGTGAAACTTCTTCAAGCGACAGATTTAAGCTCACTCTCATCGAGTAATGATATAAAGACCAATCGGTTACAAACTGAACTGTAAAACCTTATCTAGCCAGCTAAGTTACTCAACTCATTCACTAACTAAAAAGCGCAAATTGCGACCATATAAGGCAGACTTAGTGCTAAAATTCGGTAATTTGCCGTATGTAACACCAGATATTCAATTTACACCGGTCAACTTCAGTGTAATTTTCCCAACGTTTCATTTATAAGTTACGAAAACTTTTCAATACTAAGTTCAATATTTGTAATATATTTATTAAGATAAGCAACACTTTCCAAACTTCGCACACCGTAAATTGCAGTCCCTTGTGTAGAAGTACCCGCTCGAAAATTAGTTTTGGAATCATTCTCTGGCTCCGTCTGGAATTGAAAAAATCGGAAATTCTGCAATATCTCACCAGATCATCAAGTGACACCAGGTGCTATTTTCTTAAAGGGCCAAACCTCTCACCCCAAACTACAATTTTGGTAAGGGCGTACCGAAATTCTCAATTGGCTCAGCTCATTGATTGGCAGCTAATTCAAAAAATGCAGAGTACCAAAGCCTATATTACACAGCATGAACGGTACTGAGAGTGTTTTGATTATGTAAATTTAGTTTTTCTATACTCACCTTGAAGCAATAAACTGAGATTGTATCTGGATGAGGATGAATATCAGACAATTGTGGGAGGGGCTCCAGTAAGAAGGTTAGGAGAATTGGTACTGTTTTGGGATGAGAGAACTTAGCCTTTAAAGTGTCTCATACATTTTGAAATATTTTCCTACAAAGACAACAAATGAGAGTATTCAATCGTAGAACCTCAATCAGCATGCCTTACATAACATTATACAGTAACGATTTTCAGCCACAGTGCAATCTTGATTTTGCTAATTGGGAGCGAAAATGATTTGATAGGCCTAATTCCACTAACTTTTCAGATTTCATCACAAAAAACCTAGAATCATAAAGTTTTCTGAATGATCCAGCTCCATATTTTCAGTTTAAGATATTCGTTTAAAAGAGGTAAAAATTTCGACACGCTTGGCGAACCCTAAAAAATATTCATTAGACCATGGCGGCCCCCGTGTATATAACACTGAGTGTCTAAAGTTTTACCGCCAAACAGAAATAATGATGGCGTTCCGCTTTGATAGTTTTTACCCGAGCAAAGGATGGCGCTCCGTTTTCAAGCTTTCCAAAGACTGTAAAGACCAAAAAAAAAAAAAAAAAAATTAGATCAGTCCAACTCAATTGAGTACATTAAGAAAGTAATTTCGACGTCCTTCCAGTTTTATAAGAGAGTTTTTCCACGTGGTTTCACATTTCGTTTCTTTTTCCGTGAACTGTGTATAAAGAGAAAACTTGTGGCTTATTTGTACGGAACAAGTTACATTACTGAAAGGAGCCATGTTTATGTACTGAAGCCGGAATTTTCTTGCTGACCCGGAAGGGTTCTCTGAAAGGCACGTATTTTCCGCAATGGGTAAGGAATAAACTATCAAGCACGGCACAAAGTTACACTCGTCAGTGGGATTGAGATACGATTATAAACTACAAGTTCACCTTAAGTTTTAAGAAAACATAAAAGTTTACTTAGCAGTTGACCCTTACGTGACCCGATATATCGCTTAAATGTCACAAAGTTAACCGGAGATGACGCAACTTTACATAACATCCTATACTTTACACGACCCTCAGAAACTATAGGGTAATGTTACTGGATGTAACAGTCAGCCAGCCTAGTTCTTTCACAATTTGTTCCACTCTGCTGCAAACATCCGGTTCCGGTGATCATTACCGGTGACAGCATATGCGGGGTTAACAGTTTCAAGTTGCCAGGTTCAAAAACAATGTTATTATTGCTATAGACCAGATTATCATACTACTTAAAGGGCCAAACATCTCACCCCAAACTACCACTTTGGTACGGGAGCACCGAAATTCTCAATTGGCTCAGCTCTTTGACTTAAGCCCCTCCACAATTGTCTGAAAGTCACCTTCATCCAGACACAACCTCATTGCTTCAGGTTAAGTGTAGAAAAGCTCAATGTGTATAATCATAACACTCTCAGTACAATTCATGCTGTGTAACATAAGCTTTGGTACTCTGCATTATTTGAATTAGCAGTCAATCAAAAGGCTGAGCCAATTGAGAGTTTCTGTTAACCCCTACAAGAAGTCTAGTTTGGTTTGAGAGGATTGGCCTTCTGAGGGAAATATTATATTTCTAAGCAAACTGAAACGGCTTTGTGAGGCTTAATGCCACAAACACTCTAACTCAGTATTTTAAAGAGAAGCACGTTGGAACCCTTTATACTTTCACTGCAATGAAGAGCCTCCTAATAAATGCTCAAAGTTTAAATGACTGAAGGTTTGATTTGCAGAGTCAAATGGGATATTGTGACCGATTTTCGGTTGCGCCGTTTGTCGTCCACGTAATCAACACGTGTGAGATATGCAGGCATGATGTGGTACGCATGGACATTCAAAAAAGGGGGCAGGGAACCGCCCTCTGTATCCGAAAGAAAATGTGAACAGAGAAGAGAAAGAGGGAAAAAGAAGTAGGCTAATCATCTGATGCAGGGACGTAGGTCTGGCTTGCCGATTGAGGGGGAAAATGTTCCAGCGGCCATACCCTCAGATCGAGTCCTTATAACCGGACTGGAAAGCGAGCGCACAACTATACACACAAAAACAAACACGAGTACACACTTACATCGACATAGATATACACAAAAGACACATAAATGGCGCATAATAAATGCAGTATTAGGCTCAAATTGATTTATTTTGCTTGTTGATATTTTTAATTGAATTATTAGGGGGAGCAAAACAGTATGTTTGCTCTAAAATATTTTGAAGGGTGGATTTTAGTTCCCGGGAACGACGGGAACGTGGCCGGCCACTGGTCTAGATAAGATATATCTCAAGACAAGGCCGGGTAGAGAAGGCTACGTATGAGCAGTCACTTTTTAACGAGCTCCTCGACTCCCTCGAGAACAACTAAATAAACGCAAGAGGATTAAAAATTTCCACAACAAAAAATAACAGAAGTTGCAGACTTACTGATTTGCGTATAAGTAACGTAACAAAGATAACAACTTACAAAACATATACATATATGTATAAACTTTGACCTTCTCCTTCATTGGTGGGGCGATTGCCCCCTGCCCCCAGGATCGACGCCCCTGATTTCAAGCTTTCCCCCAATCGAAATACCTTGGCTCCCCCTTGCTGATGCTCTCGCCTTAGCCCCCGATTCCGTGGTCCCTGCTAGAAGTGGAGTAATCGACGTCATTGAAATAATATGATACAATAGAAGATTCAAAATTAAGAAAAATTGCGACTCTCTTAGGATGGTTGTACATCCCTGACAGCAGTTCTTCAAAATATTTAAAAAACGTATAGCTAAGACAGCTGAGATTGTTTTAGTACACAGTGTAAAAGTTGGGATGTCTCTATCATCAGGTTGGTGTTTATCATGTTGTCATGGAAACAGCATTCCTTTGATTCTTTGCTTTCAAAACAAAATGTTCCTGAGCGTGTAATAAAAACACTACAAGCAGCAAAAAAAAAAGAAAAAGAAAAATAGGACAGTCGGGTGTGGCTTGCATGGAAACAAGGAACTGTTCAAGTTGGTGTCTCATGTTTTCCAGACGATATGTTTTAAAGCTGCCACGTTCATTAAGCCAGAGCTCACTCTAGTCTGAGTCGTATCCTTTAAGTGAAATAATAGCCGCAGTGGGCGTGTCCACTGCTTGACGTAATGTAATAGACTTTACGCCAGCAACTCACCTATGATTTCTTATTAAATGATATTAATCC
Source organism: Holothuria scabra (assembly GCA_037179385.1). Lineage (NCBI taxonomy): Eukaryota > Metazoa > Echinodermata > Holothuroidea > Aspidochirotida > Holothuriidae > Holothuria > Holothuria scabra. Next base: position 62,590,726 of record CM074179.1, on the reverse strand, counting down.
GGCAATAATGCCATTCAGTGATTGAGTTGATATCGAATTTGATCTCTCAACGAGAGTTATACTATAAACATGAAAACTCTGTTCGTTAGCCTTGTTTTAGTGGTGGCTCTGTACGAAGTGAATGCTGCTTGTTATCAAGAATGTGAGTGTCTAATTTTGGTTTTTGTTTATTTACTTTTTTTTAATTTTTAAATATTTGTTGATTTTTTCGTTTATCTAAGTATTTATTCACGAAAACTTTACCGTCTCTTTAGGACGGTAAAAGAGTTAACGAACCATGGAACTATGTTTTTCATTATGAAAACGTTTGAAATTTTGAAACTTTTCAAGAAAGCTTTCTGACAAAACTAATTATATAGAAACTGTTGAGCTTATGACATTTTTCAGTCAATGAATTAAGTGTAGTTTAGAATCCGCGTATTATTTAAACTTCAAAGGGAAAGTGCAGTCGCTGATGCTGCGTGAATGCTGCGTGTTATCAAGAATGTGAGTGTCTAATTTTGATTTTGTTTAAATTTTGTTTTGTTTTTTTAATTTTTAAATATTTGATGATTTTTTTCGTCTATCTAAGTATTTATTCACGAAAACTTTACTGTCTCTTGAGAATGTTAGGACGGTTAAAGAGTTAACGTACCATGGAATTTTTAATTTCATTATGAAAACTTCTCTACCATATTTAATCCAAATTGCTGAATTGGTTGCCACCCGACGTGAAGTTGTAATTCATAAGCCAATGGCTTCTCCCACATCCGTGGTCGCTTAGCGTCGTAAAACAACTGCCCTTCAAGGCATGATAAGTAGGCCTAGTCATTATTGAATTATAATTATTATAAAAAAAAACTTATTTTGAAGCGGACAGTTGAGTCTTCAATTTTTCTTGTTTCTCTTCAAAGTATCCGTAGTAATATTTTCGGAGTTCAATCTTTCCTGTTCAGTAAGGCAAGGAGTTAATTTTAAAGACCCAGATTTCTCATCACTAACAGTACCAATTCTCCTAACATTCTTAATTAAGCCCCTCCCACAACTGTCTGAAATTCATCCTCATCCAGACACAGTCTCAGTTTATTGCTTCAGGTTGAGTATAGAAAAGCTCAATGTGTGTAATCAAAACACCCTCAGAACAGTCCATGCTGTGAAATATAAGCTTTGGTATTCTGCATTGTTTGAATTAGCACTCAGGCAAAAAGCTGAGCCAATTGAGAGTTTCTATTACCCTATACTAGAAGTGTTATTTGGGGTGAGAGGATTGGCCCTTTAAGTAAATCTCACCTTTGAGGAGGAAAAATATTGCCACGTGACTCTCAATAGCCAATAAAGAAACAGGACAGTCTACTACACTACTTCAGGTTGGGTTGACTGCATAACCCGTTTAAGGTCTCATTGCTTGTTCCCAAATTAGTGAAGTTATATCGATATATACTTGTTGAAGTTAACATTAAGCATTTTTGTTAACTAAATTTTAATAAATATAAAAAACGATACGCCTTCATTAAGAAAAGTTTCGCCACTCATTTCGGTATTGCATATGTTCAATGCATAGCCTACAGGTTTGGCATGCCAAAATATCGAATCTTTGCTCAGGACCATGGTTTTTCCACAGGCACAAAGTTTCAAGTTGACCGATTTACAGTGAAAGTTTTGGTTTCGCCGAGCGGCCCTTTGCCAGAGAGTCAAGAGGACTTTAGAAAAAGATTGACTGAATTTTACATTTTTTATTAAGAAAAATATCCCCTTACCCTGCAAGTCCTTCATTCAGTACTTTCTCGAGTTACGGGACTAAAACTGTGCGTTACATATTTCCCCAAAATGGATCCACGCGAATCGCGTCGACTAATTAGTGTGGAATAACCTTTTGTTAACTTTGATCCCCATCGTGGTTGCCTGATATATGATGTGGATTTTCACGTCCATATCCGTGTATAAATCGTTTATGTTAGCATAAATCCCTTCAAATCCAGTAAGAGTCAGAGTTGGGGGACAAGAAGGCACAAACGGAAGGAAATTTGCCCCATTCATTGTCGGACTCGCCGACGCCACTGAAGCTCAGTGAACTGCAGTCTCCCGTCAAGTAGGTCAGCATACCCGATAGCATTTCACTGCAACGTCAATTGCGAATTTCCATAGTGATCATAACACACGTTGTACGTCGTTTCTGTGTGCTAGCGGTACGTACGTCGTACACAGAGCGCACACTGAAAACACTAGGAAAGGGCGATTTCAAGTTCGGAAGGGGGGGGGGGGGTGTCACATGTCATATCACATCGGGCAAGTACAATGGATCTGTTAGGGCAAGTGGGGGAGCCAATAAAATAAATTATGCACTCTCTAACTGGCGACTTTGAAGAAAATTCTAAACTTGGGTAAAACTTGACTATGCCCCTGAAAATATGCCCCCATCAAGCCTATGACCCCAGGTCACATCAATACGTTAGACAAATGTTTTGCCCTGTCGACCTTAGACCTATGTAGGCCTTTATAGGTATATCTATAATGGTCCTTCAACATCCTCCGCTTCCGGTAGTGGCATGAATGTACCTGCAACACTTTAAAATTGAAAGTATGGTACTGAACATGCGCAGTTGGTAGGCGGCAAAAGTGTTCAGCAATAAACCCTGTTTCAAAGATGCTACGATGTCACGCAAATATGCCATGTAATATCGCTGAATTTCGGAAAACCATCTTCACAGGTCATAAGTTTCTAACTTCATATCGATGAATATGCAACAGCAATGACATGAGCTATAAATTCACAATTAGCCTACGATCCTGGCCAAAAATACATGGGACAGTCCCCCGCTCTCCCTTTTTTAATGTTGAAACTTTCTAAATTTCGGTTCGGACAACATTGAAATAGGGCGAGGGGAATTTGGAAGACAGGCGAAACTATTTGATAGATGTTTCTACATTTGTGCCAATGTGTCCCATCATTTTTGTACAGGATTTTAGTTGTTGAAAGTTGGACTCCGGCTAGTCGAGAGTTGGAAATAACCTTCAATAACCCTTACCGATATTTTTTCACAACTTTATGCTTTTAACCAAAGTAAATTCAATAAAATTTTAGTCGTTTTGGTAATTTTCAATTACATTATTATGTTTGGGATTTACTTCAAACTGTGTTAACGACTGCACTAAAACATGATTGTTATGTTAAGCACTTATCAAATTGCTCACCACACCTTTGAAGAGAGACTTAATTATATATACAACCACCTTGGGGTACAATAAATTCAAGTGTGTATTTCCATCACTTAGAAAGGTTGAGAAACTTATAAGCCTTGTAACATATCTTGTGCTTAAGTTGTTCCATGTATTAAGTTAGATGTATTTTAACGTCACACTAACACGACTGTGTTATTTAGCGCTGCTTGGCAATTTTAAATTCAGTAACTGCCTTCCAAGGAGACGCAGGCGCGGATCCAAGGGGAGGGGGGCTTTTGCGGCCCCAGCGCTTCCTTTTTCGCCACATCAGCAATAAAACATACGGGAAATTAGAAGTGCAACTCCCTCACACCCCTGCTTTCATTTAATTAACCCCCCTCCTTTGGAATGTCTGTATCAGCGCCTGAGACGAATGGTTCATGACATTGATCATGACCAGACACTTTTTCCGTCGCAAGGGTTACAAGTCAGAATATCACAAAATTCGAAATTTTAACTTTTTTCGTAACTATTAGATGTGAAACTTAACTCATCATGCTAACTATAAGCATTGTCATGTGGTAGCGACTCTTTAACACTGTCATTAAGTAATTGTCGATATCAACTCAGTGAGAGCCAAATTGCCGCTCAAAATCCAGCCATGCATTTTCTGGGAACGTTATTCTTTTACGCCCCTTACATGATAGGTCTGTCATGCCTAGCTTCGTTTTTGACAGGACTACTACATTTTACCTGACTCCGCTAATAACTTTGTCATTCACATTCAACCCCGAAATGTGTTGTTTGTCAATTTTAAAACACATGTATTCCTCAAAGAAATAATCGTTAAACCAAATTAATTTCATATGCATAATATATCTGGTCGTTGATTTCCATATGCGTAGTCTCTATATACTAACTGATGAGTTAATTTAATTTAAAAAATGGTTAAAACGTTGATTCGTCGTCCTTTGCAGTACCATGTTCATATTAATCGCAGAATATGTTATCGCTTAATTAAGTTAAGATTGATTAACTCGTTTTTGCCAAAAAACAGATTTAATAAATGGAATATTTTAGTCCATGGTTGTGATTTTGACCTCGGGAATTGTAATATAGATACGCCCATGCCTTTTAATTGGTTTTCATTGATAAAAAATCAGCTGTCTTAAGGTTGCATCAATTTGTATTAAATGTCAGTGGAAAAGACCTTGTTGCATTGCAAAGGAGCTGCACATATACATGACCTGGTAAAACTACCGTCACAAATGCATGAATGTAGAAGACCTACGTTGAGCAGGCACGTAGCCCGTCCACGAGAAAATTTCTTAAAGCCTGACAGTGTGTACTACTTTTAAAAGGGCATGTATGTCATTTCTTCCATATTGGAAACATTTTTCGGGAGATACGACATGAAAATGCACAACGTTTTGTGTTGCGAGATAAGGGGTTGAGGAAGCAGATACCGTATTGCCAAACAACCCTCTATCTCTTTGTGAAATTTTTGTTAAGTTTAGGTCTCTAAAGTGCGAAATAGTGTTATCCTCGGAAACACAAAAACTTTGATTTTTTTCCATTATGGTCAAGAGACGAAGGAGAAATCATGACGAATGGGCGCGAAGAGCGCTGGAATTTTGCTTTTCATATCTTTTCTGTAAGAAATTGCTTTAAGAGTCTGCATCAAGACAGTTTCAATTTCGCATCAAAGCCCATCTGCAAGTCACAAGGCGGATCTTCTATTACTTGTGATTCGTAGAGACGGACAGAGCTTTTAACTTTTACTTCCCGAAAGTTGTAACCAGAATATAATGATAAAAGGACAACATTGAGATAAAGTGTGATGCATACGGAACGAGCGAAAACTTTGATAGTTTCAGTCTTACCATGACTGGACCGAAAACACACCTTACTCTGCCCCGACATAGAATAAAGCTTCAAACCTTTGGTGTAGTCAATGGGTGAATGTGCACCAAGTTCCCCGTGCCGGTGTCACTGAGATATGATCAGTGAACCGTGACACATGCCAGGCTGAGAGGGGAGGGGGGCAAAAATTTTGCATGAAAACTGTTGGGAACCCACTATACCGTTGAGCAATTGAAATGATTGAGATTTAGACGGCAATAAAGAATAAAACAATAGAAATGAAGATTAAAGTGTACCAAACAAGTGCAAATGTTTGGTGGTTTGAGAAAGATTCTTTATAGAAAAAGATTAAAATACATCCATAATTCGTTCGAACGACACTGCACAGTGACCCTCATACAGATAGAGAATGGAGATGTACCTCCAATTTGCTGATAAGTGTCTTGAGCATATGCGTTTGACAATTAGGGAAATCTGCTCCCTGGTCATCCGGTAAAGCTTTCAAATTTCATAAAACATGAGTAATAAATGAAGAGAAAGGGAGAAAATTCCCTATTCTGTACTTTTGAATATTGTGCTCCACCAAAATCTCACTCTTTAGCCTATAGACGAATCCGGACAGCAAGTGATGGTCTGATTTCAGTCGGCCATACCTGGGGTCCATTACCTTTAAATCTTTCGATTTCCTTGCTTACCTCTATCATGGATTGTTGTACACTACATTTCATCTTAACTCCTTCAATTTCAGTGAATATGAGGGTTTGAAACTCATGTATATGATATATAAATGCGATTCAAGGCTGATGGACCCCACTAATGGCTGCGCACAGTCACTAAAAACAAGTGCTCATCGGATTCGTCTATACACACGAATTGTCAATCAAATCGAGCCGATGAGTTGTGTGCATTCGTTTGACACGCTACAATAAATACACAGTAAAAATAAAAAAAAACTTTTGTGTAATTACAGGAGTTAAATTAAAACAAAATTAATCAAACCCAAACGGTTTAACTCCCTTAACAATGACCAAGTGTTTCCAATTTTTTTCTTTTTTTTTTTTTTTACTTTCAAAGGAACACCAACTTGATTCTCCCACTTTCATACAAAATGTCGATTTTCACAGGGTTCCGGTTGCTGAAATCCACATGGGAACTCCATCCCCTCGTCGAGCTTATCCTTTTACTACCCCTTGCTGAGTCTTCTAGTAGGTTTTTTATGGGCAAATAACTTTTTTATTATGTGGTCACTATCCTCAAGCAATTTTCACAATCGAACTTTAACGACCTGTAAACATTGTTAGCACAAACCTTTTAGTAAACTATTGTACGTCAAAGCTATAGGAAAAGGATGAAAGTTATTTGTCGTGCATCATCGAGTGATTCTCAATGCACCAGTCTAAACCCTTGCATTACATGGGAGCAGAACTCCTCCGGGAGTAAATGTTTAGTTTTCGCCCCTTGGCTCTTTGCCAGAGAGTCGAGGGGACTTTTAGAAAAAATAACCCTTGCATTACATGTGTAACTTGATGACTGCATTCGTTTGACTATCTTTCTGTTCGTAAAAAAAGGAATGCTAGTATAACAAACTAACTGTTTTATGTATTCATATACTCCTTAGGAGGAACAATTGTTTTATTGCAGAATACACTAACAAATAAATGAAGCCAACTAAATTCGTCAACTATAGTAATCGGCTGCGTGATCAGTCTGTTCCGTATGCCGGGCGAAATCTACAGCCGATCGACGTGCAGTCGTATGTTATTTCTTCCCCCAAACATGACATCAGTGTGACGGCATTATGTGATCTCTATTTACCTCTATAAATAGTTACTAACTAGAAGAGCGGGACACGTGGAATAAAAACTATGCAATGACTTAATGTAATCTTACCTTAGTATTCGTATTACATGATTTTCCCCATTGATTAAGTTCTGACAAAAGGATTAAAAATTCTATAAACTTTGACTTCCCTCTTTCAGGGATCCTACCACCAGATGAGGAGCCTTGTAAACCTGGTTCGACATGGGATGATATGGACTCGTGCGTAACATGTTACTGCGAGTATGGCTGGATGAAGAGTTGTTGTGACATGTAAGTTAGACAGATTCGGTGTACTGAGTGTACTGTAGTATTATCTAACAAAGATGACCATGGCCGTTAGCTATATTAACTTCAGAGTTAATGGTCACGTCTTCATAACACACAACCAGAGCCGATGGTGCACCCAATTGGAATACTCAAAGGGGCCAGTAGCGGTGGAACCGGGAGAAGAGCTCTCACTCTTAAACAGTTAGGTAAAAATAGCACATATTAATTTGCTGGGGAAAAAATTAGCTAAAGGCTGCAGGGACAAAACATCACGATTTTTTATGCTTTTCACAATAAGTTTAGCGAAATTTGCTAATATTGCATGTGCTTTGTTTCCCCCAAATTTTTGTCAATATGTTCCCTTCAGGTGTGAGGGATCAACCCTCATTGAAAATAGTAGATCCCATATATATCAAGTGCTCGAAGAAGTGGGGAACGAAGAGAGAACTTTAAAGAAGATGTTGAACATATTCTTGTTAGGTTCAATAAACGTGCACCTTGAAAGATTAGGAAAGTATCGTTTCCTTCCATCTACTGCGGGTGGGGGCGTAAAGCCAAAAATTTTTCTTGCACGCCCCTCGCCAACTGATCACTCTCTTGATCACTCACTTTGGGTTGGTTAGGTTAGGTTAGATGGAATTTTATTTCCCCAGATCCTAAGTAAACAATTGGTCGATCCGGCCGCGGCCTTTTTACATTTGTGGCTCACTGGCTTGTTTTTCCTACTCCGTTGCTCATTCCGAGCAACAGGCACAACGGTAGTAGGTACCGTTTTTCAAATCTTTGGTAAGACATGGCCAGGACTCGAACTCCCAACCGCCGGACTGCAAATCTGATGCTGTAATAACTTTTTCTTTGGGATTCAGGTAGGAAATATCAAAGAGTAAATACTAACCCCAACCAAATGTCACACTTGTCGTAAGTCCGTACATCTCTACTACTTATCGCATGTGTGACAAGGAGTTTTTCCTTGTCTGCCTGCAGAATGTCATTTTTTGAAATTAATCTCCCAGCGTCCATGCCGACTCCAGTCGGTTTACCATAAAACAGCATATGAGAATTTCGTATCGAGCAATAATTGCATTGAGGACGGTTTCAAAAGAAGTTATGCAAAACAAACGGGTAAATGTGAACTGTTTAAGGCGTTCCTTGATTGACTGTTGTAATGTTAACGATTGATTTTCTTTGTTACAGTTAGGGCTATCGTTAGCCCTGCAGTTAGAAAAAAATCTTGTTATACAATGCTCATGCCCCCCCCCCCCCTTCCAAAAAAAGCTGTTTAATGGCGAAAATCCTCTTTTAAAATAGAACTTGTTTCTCTATCTTACTTTCAAATTTTACCCAACAAGAATTATCTGTGTGGTGGAATTTCCATTACCATACTCACCTGTTTATTCACATTTTCTCCGTAGAAGCGCATATCCTGCAATTTCGGATAAACGAAGGTGCGAGAGCTTCCGGAATGAAAACTGTGAATGGACATTGAAAGGAAAAAAACCCAAGTGGGATGATCACTGCAGCCGAACTACATCGTGGTTGGGTTAATGTCGGCTGGTACTGTTTGGTTTCATTCTGACTTTTCTCAGATGGAGACGAACGTTCAATTTATTTGCTAAAGTACCAATTTAAGTCTTTTATTTTTTTCTTTCTACATTCAGAATACTTTTACTCCAATATCACCAATGAAGTTTCATTAATATAGAACTAGTATAAGTTACGTTTGTAAATTTCATGCTACCGGCAATGATAAATGTGACAACTTTCTCTTAACGGTGTTATATTCAACCTCTTGTTCTTTTGACTTTTGTCCGTCTTCTACTTTGTAATGAAATATTGAAGTTTCAGTGAAAATCAATGACATTTTCTCTGAGAACATACATGCATAACTGAATCTATTAAGTTTTTCAATAAAATCTGTGGCGCACCCTAAAAAAAGGTTGCCAAGTAAGCACTTTCTTTGCCATACTTTGTAAAACGCTTTCATTCTAAACATGTTTAGCTATTAAGCATTAAACGTTAGTAATTTAACATGTTTTAAAGCGAAGTGTTTGTTAAATATACACTCGTGCAAAGCATCTAAACGTGTGTATACAAAGTCGGACAAAAGGTGTTTAGAAAAACGCTTGATTGCTAAACACCTTTTAAAAGTGTATTGGTTCAATCAGATCAGGGAGTTGCTAGAGACTCCCTAGCAACTCCCTGATCACATGCAGCTCCAGTAAATGCATAGTAAATGTCATAGTCTTTTAATTTTTCGGAATACCGAAAGCAGGGAAGAAACGTAAAAATTATGGGGTCAGAACAAATCTGCTAATAACTAGAACAAAATTCATCATTTTTACATACCGGGACCGTTAAATATGCGGCAGGGAGCTGTTATTGTATACCCATTATTAACAAAGTCTTGGGGATAACGCTGTAGATCCCCCAAAAGTAGACTATATATCTACAATCCTGGAAGAATGCGACAAAACGAGCGCAAGCCTTAGCTCTTTCCTTCCTTACGCAAGTGTGCGAGGCATATATTGTGACTCGCGTTGTGACTCGCGTTGACGCGCTTGCATATGCAAAGCGTCCACCAATAGAGTGCGTTCACGTTACGTCATAATTGGTGACCCCCCCCCTCCCCAATGCCGAACAAAAACCAAAAGTGTTTCTGCTTCTCAGCCATAGAAATCTTAAGCTTAGGATATCTATGTTTTCAGCTATAGCTACACTAGTTAACTTACACTGACTTTTGCCAGTCAGAAGGTATGGGGCCTGTGACGTTAGCAAAAGCACTCTAATCCAATCAAAATGCAGGATTCTAAAAATCAGTGCTTAGAGGTGGAAGAACTAATACTTGCAGTTAATTAATGATGGTTGATATTTCGTTCAATCGTTTTTAATTCTCTTCGTCATATTTATACAATGTTTTAAAACAATATACACATTCCGCTTGCGTCTGCTTTTTGTTTGTTTTTCTACCTGCTTGACGGTGGCAAACCACCATGATCTTGATTTTCGTCCGTCTTAAAGCGTAATTATTGTTTGTGCATATATGGTGGAATGTAACGTTAGATAAGGATCAGAACTTGGTTCTTCAAGGACCCTATGGAGATTATGCACGTGACGTCAGCTCGTTCTACTGGATGGAAATGATCAAAGACAGTCGTTGTGTTACCGAAACGTGCACACAGCAGCACCTCAGCAACAATAAGCCTGTTCAGAGTTGCTACTGCGCATGTGCTATGATGAGTTCAATACTCCTATTGAGACTTTTCACATGACGTCATAATACTCTCCGGTGGCCATGTTGGAGTACATGTAACTACGTAGTTAACCACACTGGGCGCGCTTGCTCGTTGAATGTGTACACACCGTGCATACCACAATGCGCTCTGTGCAGTGCGGTCGGCACGAAGCCACGTGTATTTGGCACGAATGTCCTCCAGCATGGCGGTTCCGTGACGTAGTTGCAAAGCCTCTATAGACGAATCCGGACAGATTGTGATGGTCTGATTTTAGTCAGGCATTACTGGGGTCCATCACATTTAATCTTTAAATTTCCTTCCTTACCTGTTCCATGGATGGTTGTACACTGAAGTGTATCTTGATTTTCTCAACTTCACTGAATATGAGGATGTGAAATTCACGTAGACAATAAATGAAGACGATTAAAAGCTGATGGACCTCACTAATGGCTGCCGCCTACAGTCACTAAAAACAAGCGCTAATCGGATTCGTCTATAACCTATGACCTGAAGAGACTTGTCACGCGCTATGCATAGGTTTGTGCACTCTGTGCTATGCGTTACTATGGTAGCGGTGGCTTATTGGAAGAGCGCGTACCCTTAAAACCTTTGACCTTTAGAACAAAACAGTAACTCTAAACTGGCTTATTGTTCTAAAATGGGACACCTGGATGGAAAAACAGAGAGATGCGCAACGCAGTGACGTAGGTGCATACACCCTATACCAGAGTTAGCGAAGATGCACACTGGGGGTGTTTTCAACCTTTTTCAACCGTGACGCTCACTATAGTTACATATACATCAGTAATGCGCAACAATTGAACAGGAGGGGTTGTCCCTACACTGTGGAAAAATTTTGAACACTTCAGTGTCCACAGATGCAATCTCAATGGTGCAATAATTAACATCATTTAGAGGGAACTACTTTTACCTTTTTCGTGTGCTTGGAAAATACATAGTACATAGATGCATCTTTTCAGAGTTGCATTGGACAAGTTGGGTAAGGAGCCCATGGCGAGGATACCACATCTATTTTCCGGAGAAGACAAATATAGATCGGCGAAGGGTCTAAGGGAATGGGGTCCGGTTTTCAAGAATCTTTAGATACAAATTGCAGGCGCGGATCCAAGGGTTAGCCCCCCCCCCCTTTCGTCACATCAACAATAACAACCACACTATAAATGTTTATCTACGAGAACATTCAATGGATTATTTCAGGCTCATCCTTTCCTCTACAACACAAATCCAAATTCACGAACCTTGTATGATATTAAGCCCGGGTGAATAGCCTATCTATACTTTCCTGCCGCAGTGCCTTCGCCATAACATGGAGCTGCAACTCCCTGGCCAAAAAACAAGATTTGAATAATGTGAATAGGTGTCGGCCAATATGCCTATGCCATGACGTTTTTGAGCGTTCCCGACTGAACTATGTTCACTCAGTGACACGTCAGCCCATGCGTGCAATATACCGTGGTGGCTGTGAACTGTCGGCACGTTAGTCTTGTTTCAGTTTCCAAAGGTGGTTCATTATGGTATAGAGCAGGGGTGTGCAAACTGTTGGACCAAATCATGTTACTGTGGCCATCTGGGTGGCTCCAGTGGATCAGGAATAGGTTATATTAGGTGGCTCTTACAGTCACCCCTTGCCCATATCCTTCCCCGTTAGTTTGACTAATTTGCCAAGACCCACATACACACCCCTGGTATAGAGGGACATCGATCAGAAACAATCATATCGGAGAAACACAAAACACAAACTATCAAGTATGTTTTAAGTGCTAATTATAATGCGACACGTAAGATTTGAAGCCCTGGTATAGTTGTTGATGCTGACTACGGAGAATCGGGCTATGCATTGCTTTTGAAATCTGTTTCAGCTAATCAAGCTGCTCAAAAATGGGATCATTGTAAAGTTTGATGAAACTTGTAAAGGCTAGGTAGCCGGTAGGTAATGCATTGCCATCCTCCCTTGAAGTTCAGAAGGGATTTTCGCCGGTCAATGAAGTTGCTCGAATTTATACTCATCATAATCGTATGTCGCAAGGTAGTCAAATAGTTTGTAGAGTGCTCTCATCGGCTCATTTTTCAAAGATTACTTTCTATACATTACCATTTCATCCAGTGGTAGTGGTTCATTTTAAATGGTAATTTTCTGACCATTTTATAACTTACTTTCTTTTTATTGAAGTATAAATTTTGTTGCAAACGAAAGCTCAAAAAATGATTGCTTAGATTCTACTTACAAGTCGGTGGGAAATGCCGTTTCCGGTGGCCGTCTGAGTGGTCGTGATTTTTCAAAATTTTCTGTGCGCTCCGCTCCAACAGATGGTGACGCTCCGCTTGGTCTTTCGGGCATTATGAGATATTCCATAGGCGTAAGAAGCGTGAGGCTGGGGGCGATAGCCACCAGTAAAAAAAAATTAGGACCAGTAAAAAAATGAGGGGCGGAAGCATGCCTCCGTCCCCACTTCCCCGGTCAGGAAACCACTTTTTCATTTCCCAAATCTCAAAAAAGCAATATTTCCGTCGCCCTTGGCCCTCCGCAAATTGCAATATAGAATGCATCATTCATCGCTCATAATTCAGTTTGGTAAACTTTTCCATGCTCTTGTAAACTTTTCCGATGACAAAAATCGGATTTTTCCATATGTGACACTACATCATCAAGAGACACCGACAACTATCAGCTATATTTCTTTTTTGCAAACGGTCTTTCCAAATTTTCTTCAATGAAAGCTCTTGATTTTGAAATATAATGTCTAAAAAGGACAACAAGGTTTGGGAAACTTGAAATGCCATCTGAGATGATCAGTTCGAATGCCTTATTAATTATAAAATTATTTTCCTTACAGGAAACCCAGAATCCACAGCTTTCTGTAGTACAAGTTCCGTATCTACATATATTTGTTTAAGAGGGGCAAAAATCTAGGCACTATTCGCGCGCGGCAATACGTCCTTGATACAGTGGTATTCACACAAAAGAAAATTCGGAAAACTTAGCTACTACTTACAAGCATGAGACCGGGTTTCTGAGGGGTCGCGATTTAGTATGTTCTCATACACACCTATCATCAGATACCTTTCCACTCTGTCAGTTGAGTAGTCTGTTTAGACCGATTCTTTAGTTACTGAAGTGTCAAAATATTATCAATGATCAATGTTGCAGAGCAGGGACGAAGCTACAGGAAAAAGGGCGATTGCCCCTACCTCTAAAAAGTGAGAAATTCGGAAATTTGCCATTTTAGACACCAGTCAAATACAGTGAGTTTTTCCCAACTTTTCTTTCATAAAATTTCGAATTCTACCTAATAAAGCTTCATATTTGTGAGTATTAATTTTAAAAGGGCAAAGTTTTGCGCCCGCTGCGCGCGCCCTTACCTGGTACCCTTTATGCAGTAAGTGGTCGCTCATAAAGCAGTCAGTGGTAAACTTTTCCCAGCCGCTACAGTGCCGTTTTCCCTTAAATTTTCTTCAATAAAGGCTAAAAAGGATAAAAGTTTCGGGGGGGTTTGAATGTCACCAAAAAGTCTCATTCCTCACTCCTTAGATAACATTATGTAAAAACATAAACAACGATCTTCAGTCAACTTGCTATCTCAGATATTTGCTAACAGGAAACGCAGATTCTTCGATAGTCCCCCAAATATTTAAATATCCTTACAGGAAACCCTGAATCTAAACTATTTTTTGCAATACAAGCTCCATATTTACATAGGAGTAAAAGGACCCAAATTTGCGACGTGCGCATTACAGTAGTGTTCAAACTTTAGAAAAATAAAAAAAAAATGTTCTTGCTCGTTAAAAGACGAAAAGTTTAGCATAAAAATGTACATTTTGGTCAATGGGGTAGGGAGAGGCACATGGTCCAAAATTGTTCTGCCCCCACTTTCATATTGCTTCCTACGCCACTGAGATATTCAGACAGAGAATCACTGTACTTCCCTATTACCCGCCTTCTCTAAGTTCAGCCCCCTTTTTGAAATGTCTGGATCCGTTCCTGAATAAGTGCAATACCTGTTGCTTCGCTTTCACCAATTTCTTTTAGTCAGATCAAAAAAGTCCAAAAAGAGCATTAGTACTTCAAATGGAACCAATTATTATTCAGGGGTCTGCATGGCTCCTGATTTCGAGTCGCAAGTTCATGAGTTGGACCCTCGGTTTCTCCAAAGCTGATGGTGGGGGCACAACACGACATGAACGTACCTTCAAAAGATTCGAGGTGAACAACCCGAATTCCCCATTACCTTGGCGGGTGTATCAACCTTCCCCAGGCGCGGATGCCGGGGGGGGGGGGTGGGGGCTTTTACGGCTCCATCCCCCCACCCCTTTCGTCACATCAACAATAAGAAATACACTAAAATATAGTATAATGTTTATCTACGAGAATATTCAAGGGGGCTATTTCAGGCTTATCCTTTCCCTCACAACGCAAATCCAAATACACGAACCTCGTATGAGATTAAGTCCGGGTGAATAGTCAAAAGGGAGGGACCCGTCCCTTAGACTCCTTCCCCTGCATGCATAGACGTACGAAACAGGGACACGGAGCGGAGGGTGTTCAGTTGCGGTGAGAAATAGTTTGTCAAAGACAGTCTTCGGCCAAGTTGCCGTGAGAAATAGTTTGCCATTTATCACGCAAGAGATGTTAGAGAAGTTTTTGTGGCCGTGTCATGCCCACTTTAACAGAGGGTCGAAAGAGAGTGGAATAGTCCGTCTTGGGGTTCCAGTGACAAAGCTCTGGGAGTGATTCATTTTAGAATGTTTCACAGTAGTCCAGAAAGATCATTAAGAGTTCAATGATTGTTTTTATTTTGTGAAAACCGACATCTTTTTCGCATAAAAAATTTGGAGTGTAATTATAGCCCCAATAAAAAAAGTCGCAAAGAATGCACCAGCAAAGCAAGCATGAAATTTGCTTGCCGGGTGGCAATAGTCTTTCTTATCTTTCTTTACCGAGAGTTAGAACCTTTTTTACAGGACATGTACGAGGGAGAATTGACTATAATCATGGGCAGTGTTAGCGACTCCCTGATGTAGGAAAATTCTCTTTCGCTCCTGCGTCCGAAGCCCAAGTCATGACCATGATATCGTCCAGTAGGGTCCGGTATTTCTCACCCATAGCAAATTAATGTATTCTGAAAATGCACTCGCGGCGATGACGGGGGGGGGGGGGGACTGGGGGAAATGTCCCCCAATATTGTTCTTTGAAGGGGGGCATCATATCAAATGCCCCCCCCCCCGATTCATGATGTATATGGAGAGAAAAAATATGTAGCCGGGGTATTTTTCTGTTATAATCAGTTGACTAGTGGATATACTTTTCGATTGATGTGACATGTAGTGTTAATTTTTGGAGCATTTTGTTCTTGAATTATAAAAAAATTCCCACAGTTAGGCCTACATTTCATTAAATTTTTACCACGAGTAAGATATGTTGAAGTGAGTTTAAGATTTTTCTCAACAACCTATTTATTAGTCTATGCCGGCGTAATTCTACTGAACTATGTATTAAATCGATAAAAATTCACGTTTTGATGTTGGAAAATATTTTTTTTATTCAGCCACAACATCATATTGTGTAGAAAATAAGTGTCTCAATGACAAGTCAGGAGGTCAGAAGTTCCAATCCTGGCTGGGTCATTCCGAAAAAAAAACTTAAAAAGCAGAAATTTATGAATTGTGTTTGGTGCTCAACATGGACAATATAGGAGGTAAAACAAGCCAGTGAGCCACAGCTGGAAAAAAGGCCGTCACGGTGGTCAGCTCGCCTTGAACAATCGGTTTAAAACTGGGACATAAAACTGCAGCTAACTAACGAACTCAATGGTAAGTCCAGAGTAGTGGAAATGGTTTATCCTTAAAATTCGGTGCCTTGATTTCTCATTCCGAATATGTGTATAAAGAAAGCAGACTTCTTAATTGCTGAATAATCTTCATCACAGTCAAAAGGTGCATGGTACTTGTCATTATTTAATGCACGGAGAGTTCCCTGACTACGTATTATGGACTTGTATACCACACAGAATAATTTTGTGAACAACGTAATAGAGTTTGCATCTGCACAAGAAGGAGCTCACGACAATTTTGGGAAAAGATAGGAATAAGTCGGGAAAATTGGAATTATCTAGTGTAAAAACTGGCAAAGCCCTTCCATTTCCTTTACATGAGCTTAATATTTTCTTTATCCCTCAACAAAATCCCAAATTTTACGACGCGACTTCGCGCGTCCAAACTTCTGGATATTGTTTCGGAACCGTCACTTTCTGGCATAGCTTCGAATCGCTGGATTCTTAACGGAATAGAGCTGCTCCTTGTTGTACATATCCGTTCATTACTCCTTGGTGCGTCTGTCAACTATAGATTTTACTGTATGCAAATAAATCTCTTGCAAAAATTCAAAACACTTTCGGTACAGTTCATGCTGTGTAATATAACTTGCTTTGGTACTCTGCAGTTGAATTAGCTGTCAATCAAAGAGCTGAGCTAATTGAGAATTTTGGTAGGACCCTACAAGAGTTGTAGTTTGGGGTGAGAAGACTCTTCCTTTAACTTGACGCCCAGTCAGACTTACGTAAATGACAAGAAGTCTGTCAGACGACCAATGGAGGGATTTGAAAACATTGGGTAAGGTCGGGAGCACACGGAAATAGGCTAAGACCGTGGTCGACCCAACTTGAAACATTGGCTAGAACTCGAATTTAGCATAAAACGTCTTCTTAGTAGACTCTCTAGGAGCGCGCGAAACGTAAATCTTTAATTTAATTGATAACCACTTGTGCGAAAACATCGTCAAACTTGATTCTTGCGTGGTTGAAAAACCGGTACCCTCTGACTCAGTATCACCACATCTCTACAGAAATTGGTGTAGCTTAAATACATCTGGTGAAAAACTGGAAATCGAGGGGAGGGGGAGCAATGCACACGAGCAGTCAATTGGATTGGTGTATACTATTGAAATATGTTTGAAATGCTAATGATAATTAATTCATCGACGAAACTGAAGCTCTCCGTAAAAAAAAAAAAATTGATAAAATTTTGGCAATTTAAAGGATTTGTGGAAATGGGGCTCTACGCTGCAAATTTAAGTGAAAAGCGTCTACGGCACTTAATCTAGGCCTACTTGGAAAGTCGACATTGGCTCACGGTCAGGAAAAAACGCGCTAAACCCGAGAATGAGAAAATTCCAATTGAAATTTCAGATTTTCCAAAGTATCATCGCTCTGAAGATTTTTATTTGGGGGGGGGGAAGGGTGAGACACCCCCCCTCCCCCATCTATTGGTCGTCTGACAGACCTGCAAGCAGGCGTGTTGTCATGGATTCATACTGATGGCAAATGTACTCTTTTTCACTTTTATAGAAAATGTGTCAACTTCATTTGCTAATATCTGGAGAATTGAGCGTGGGAAATGAATGAACTTTTACCAGAATGCCTAGAAAATATCTTTTTCTTTATCATATCAAACATAAATTTGGTTCTAGACTATTCTTTTAACTTCTGCGGCGGTGTATGCTTTTTGGGCCTTATTTGATATCAGAAGGTGTATATTTACATAAAGACAACATCAATAGGGTAAGGTATAAAAACGAGCGGAAATTTTGGTGGTCTGAAACATATTTGATACAAAACAATAAAAATGCATGATATTCCTTTGAGTGGTATCTTACCATACCGTACCCCATAGCTGACATTGGAAGTTACGATCCTGTCTTGGGCAGCTGGGTTTGCATCTAACCTTTCGAAGTTGTACCCACGCCAAGACAGGATCAATATATACCAACGGGCTGTTGGTTCACATTGTAAATACCCTGCCGTTCCGAGACCCATGCTTCCCTGTGCCAAATTGGTTATTCCTGATCTGTTATGTCTGCGTGAATCACTATAGGCCTACTTCTCTTGAAAACTTAATTGACTTTGCAGATTCCACACAGCTACACGATATAATTCCAATTAATTTCAAATCAGGCCAGGGAGGGGGGGGGGGTTGGAGAAAAACGCGGCCTCTAAAAGACAGTGATGTAACAGAATTTCTGACAATTTTCAACTTTCAAGGACTCCACTCCGAGGGATTCGAAATCGAGTCCCTGTACTTTCTCAATGGGGTACAACCAATCCCTCTCCCAGAGTCCTTCAAACTCTGAAATCAAGAGTAAGTCCCGACTAGACTACATCTCTGTTAAAAGCATTTCCCCCTAGAAAGTTTTAAGGTGCCATTGTATTAGTACATTTTTCAGATTGTTGTTAGGTGTATGTGCCTCTTGAATAAAGATCAGTTTTTCATTCTCGAACGGGTCCTTTTGAAGCATAAAAAGCAGACTTACTTGGTACAAATTGGAAAGAAAGTTTAAATTTTACGTTCGTTGCCATGGATGGCAGGTTTGGCCTATAGTTTGAACTTTAATTGTGCAACAGCTATATGCATGTATTGTGTACCTCACCCTGCAACAAACATACACTTGAACTAAAAGCTGTGGTAATATAGGCCCTACACCTAACGTGTATGTAATGAGCTACTTGGAAGTTGGAATGCTGTTCTCCTATGAGGAGATAACAGAAAGCTGAGATCACAGGGATTAGTGCTGTAAATACTGGCTAAAATCACAAGCCAAAGAGCTGACTACAATGGATGACTCTGACGGAAGTCTATTTTAGTGCACAGTCTGCTACCAGGCTTTTTGAAACACTGAAGGGGATGAGGCTCAGTGATAAAATGCTCAAATCAGGGAACACTGCTGTTGCCATAACAATGCAAATCCTGGACAAAAATATATAATTGTCTACCAGTGCATGTGTAGAAACTTGTCCTAAAATGAAAATAACACATCAAGCAGCCTCATTGAATGGGATGTAATTCCTCAAAGACAGAACTTGTTATAGCACATCTCTTACTAGGATACTATAACACCGTGACTGATAGGTTTAAGTAATTTATACAATCGTTGCACTCACAATGTGATTTAGCCTAGGTGGGACTTAAACAAGTCGCCTACCCATCCCCGCCGTCTGTTATTTCAGTAGGTCCTGCAAAAAATTATTCTTCAAAATAACATGCAACAATACGTATATCAGGTACCTTATAGCTTTTGCATTCCTAGACCACAAAATTGACTGTTTTAGGAGATTCCTTACCCCGAGGAGCGGACTCTGTTTTTTCCGAACTCCTGAGTTTCTAAAACTAGAGATGTGACTGAACAACTTGGAATATTCCGTAAAGCTTGCTACGAAGGTTAGAGATTCTCAGGATCTCCCCCATATTGTACGACACCTGGTCACAGATTTCCCCATGGTTCCTTTAAAACCAGCAACTGGAAGCCTGTGACCTTGGGCTTAGACATGGCCATATGCGGACTTTTTCTTTCGGGGAAGGGAGGTGATTTTTTGTCGGGCACCAGATCCCACCCATTCCCCGTTCTTTGCCCGACTGAGGCACCAAAGTTTGCCCGATCGAAACAGCAAGATTTTGTCCAACTGGGGGCTGCAGCCCCAGTCCACCCGTCCATGGCCATCGGCTTAGACCAGCTTATGAAAGCGCATAACTCCTATGGGAGAGAGCTTAAAAGTTTTTGTTCGTTTGTACACGCTTAATACTGCTTTTTAGCTGAATCAGTTTTTATGGCTCAATTTCTGACCAATTGGTTAAAGTCTGGTCGGCAACGGCTTTTTCCAGTTGTTGACTCCAAAGCTTGTTTTCAATACTCTATTGCTAATGCTGAGCACCAAGCTCAATGGCAGTATAGGATCCATTTTTCGTGTTGTATAGTGTTATTGTGATAGTACTATTGTTATAGTAAAACGGCGTTACGGCGTTAACGGCGTTTGGTTAAAGGGGTAATGCAATCACCTCAACATGAAGTAGTGTATGGACTGTGCTGTTTCATGATTGGCTCTAGAGAGTCATGTGACAATGTTTTATTCTCCCTAAATGTGAAATTCACTTGAAGTAACTACTTGGTTTAAATTTGTAAGTGCTATACAAAGTCGATAAAATATTATGAAAGATAGTTTGAAGGGAAATAAGAAAGTTGTGAGATAAACCTGTACGTTGCTTTAAAATAAGTTTGGGGTGACTGCCCTTGCCCTTTAAGCTTGTAAGCTAAGAATTTCTCGGGAATACTTTGACCTGCACTTAGCCTACAGCCTAACTAGTCAAAGTAGTCAAGGTAAAGTTAGAAAATGTTACATTGATAAAATAACACAAACCTCGAGAGATAAATAAAACAAACGTTGAGTCAAGTTAAAGGAACATGAGTTCATTTAACTGACTTTAAAGAAAATTATCCTACAGTACGTGCAAAAAGCTTCCCGAGTTTGTATGAATCAAAATGATTGTGACGTTTCCGTGACGTTTCTGTGACATAAGCCTCCATTTCGAGTGAAAATTAGAAAATACAAGCAAAGACATGAGTCGTAGGGGAAATATTGCTAAAAACATGCAAAACTGATTCCAATTTTTTCTACGAATGTTTTTTAAACAAAGATCGTCTCTGCTCCCACTACATTAAGATGACATTTTTACTTTAAAAATTCCACTGTAACTTATGATAGCTGCAGATGTTCTAGCTATAAAAGAGATCCTCAACTATAACCTGCGCGGCACTTTGACTGCAAACCGGACGGTAGTGTTCACACATGGTCCTACTCTGATTGCACTGGGAGGCGAGTAGTGTTCCTCCCCAATGTATCGCCGGTCCTTGAGGGGAGTCCCGGGGGAAGGTTACAGTCGTATGCAAAGCACGCTGAGCGTCACTGTATGCAGAAGGGTACTAGAGAGGCGCCTGAGTTGGTTCTCTGTTGTAGTTGACAGGACACATAGCCGGCCAGAGACCTTGAACGCTTGGCTTCAATCTTTTGTTACTTTTTTCAATAAAGCGCCACCTTTTCACAAAATCCAAAAACTCAAGAGCCAAGACACGAAGAAAAGAAAAGAATGCCCCCTATTGACTTGATCTTTTTTTTAAAGGTTAGGTTCGGTTAGAGATTCGCCGCCCAGTTTCCATCCAAACAATTGATAATTTTCAAAAGACAGTGTAAACTGATGGCGCTGTGTTGTCTTATTACCAAGTTTGGTATTTGTGACTGTAATATCTACGCTTATTCCAAATAAATACGATCAAGTCGCTGTAGGCTACCGTTTCGAGTCGCTACGGCAAGCGACATAACAGCTTCGACCCCTTTTTGCACTTTGGACACCAGATTATAAAAAACAGGTGAAATATCCCTTTTCATGTGACCCTTTCCATGTTTTTAATATTAACTATGGTGAAACAAATTAAAATTGAAAGTTCGAATCTTTCCTCTGATGATCAATAGGAATATGGCGCGAATATCGAGGAATAATAAAGGATGCCAGATTGCTTGAATTTTTGGAAGTCAACCCAACGAATGACCAATGTGTCCCAGCTAGTGTAAACATATTTTAACATTAGAAAATTCATGAACTATGTAAGTATTTACTTTGTGAGTCATTTTAGCGACGGTGCAAACCTAACGGGTTAATGAGTGTGCAGGGTAGGCTTGGGTTAAGGTATAGGGTACGTGGGGCAAGGGCGATGTAGGATAGGTGACAAATAGGGAGGAGTCAAGGGTGTTAGCTAGGACAGCTTTTTAAGGTCGAAGGTGAACAGTTTTTCGTTTTGATATTACCCGTCTTCTTCAGGTATACTTTCTCAGTTTGTATTATATATTTATTTCTTTTCTCTCTCTTTTTAGGGAAGCACCCTACTTGATAAGACCTTGGGATTTTTGGAGTGCTTATACATTCGCAATATCTTGTTATAGTGTAATGGTATATATTCCTTTACAGTGTATCAACTACTGTCAAATATTTTGAAAACCTCAATAAAAGAAATGAAATGCAGTCATGCATTGTATGATTGTTCTGTAAAGTTCGGAATTGGTTGTTTATATAGGCCTATGTCATGAGTAAGAACCTCTGCAAATTCGGCAAAACTTTTCTTTGTTGTTAGGAAAACATTAAGGCCATGTTCACCATCTTGGGCGCTGGACAGAAGTAATTTTGGGGCCAAAGCTGTAATTCTCCTCGAAACGACGTCATATAGTGGCGCAAGTTAAAAGGACAAAGTTTGTTCTCACTTTGGATTTTGCGTGGGGAAGAAAAATATTTCCCGGATGGGTCAAGGGGAAATCCGTTCTCCAACGACAGGTTCCTACGTACGGGATAATCAACTCAAACCACTGGGTTGAAAGGGGACAAGTTAAGGAAAGAGTAAGAAAATGGGAAACGGAGAGAAAGAGAACGGAAGCATGGGCGTCCGCAGGTATGGGCAAGGGGGGCACTTGCCCCCCCCCCCCCGGAAAATCAAAAATTTAAAAAAACGTATAAAAATCAAAGCAACAACCCGAACAAAACGTGTTTTCCAAGTTTCTATGCAAAAAATAGGCCTTAGAAATGCCATTTCCGGCCATCTGGGAGGCATTTTGGGCTGAAATTTTTGCATGCTTTGTGTCAATTGGTGGTGACTTGGAGGATTTGCCCCCTCCTAGAAATTTTTCCCCCCCCCCGACTTTTTTTCTGCGGACGCCCATGAAAGGAAGATGAAAAAAGGAAAAGAGGTTAGCCTAAGCTTAATATCAGAGAGACTGCTTGACTAGATTGTCCCTCTTTCTGGAACCAGTGGAAGTTACATGTTACACACATTCCATACCAATGAATTTCCGTCAGACTAATCGCAGCAAAACGTTGTTAACAGTTGATTTGGCAATTCCATCTTTTCATACGTACCATAACGTACCGATGATATGGGGTGTAAAGCACTGATGCAGGTACTCCAGATAATCAGTAAAAGTTAAACCCCGACAGCCTAGCAGTAGTTACCTATCAAATTAAAGAAACTGTCGATCACCCCTTAACTTAGCTGTTATCGGTGAGATTTCAATTTCGGGCAGATGTCAGGACAAATCCGGGCAACCATTTTAGTCTTAAAACATATGGCATGTTTTTAATTGCTTACATAAAACTAATAAATGAATTTCTTTATTTGCCTGAAAAAATAGTATCGTAGTCAGCATGGTGAAATGTTTATGTTACAGGCGCGGATCCAAGGGGAGGGGCTTTTACGGCTCCAGCCCCCCCCCCCCTCTTTCGTCACATCAACAATAACAAATACACTAAAATATAGCATAATGCTTGTCTGCGTGAATATTCAAGAGGGCTATTTCAGGCTCATCCTTTCCCTCACAACGCAAATCCAAATACACGAATCTCGTATGATATTAAGTCCGGGTGAATAATCAAAAGGGAGGGGTTCACCCTCTTATGCTTCTTACTCGGTCGGCATAGACGTACGAGATAGGGACACGGAGTGGGGGGTGTTCAGTTGCGGTGAGAAATAAGTTGCCAAAGACAGTCTTCGGCCCAGTTGCCGTGAGAAATAGTTAACCATTTATCACGCAAGAGATGTTAGGGGGAAAATAATTAACAGACATGAGTTCGAGCAGTCACAGACAGTTTCATCAATTCAGCGGATGTTTACTTAAGCCAAGAGTTACAATGGAGAAGCATTAGCATATTTTCAATTCCGTTGTTCAGTTTCTTCGAAAAGAATCAAAACCATTTAGTATAGTGGTAGTAATTTTCTGATCACTTAGCATGTTCCTGATTTTTTCTTAATTGTCAAAAGCTAAATTTATACACTGCATGTTTAGATTTTCTTTACAAGCATGAAAACGAAATTTTCGGCCATCCGAGGGGTCGCGATCATTTTCAAAATTTTCTCTACGTTCCGCACCAACAAATGGTGGCCCTCCGCTTAGATAGTCTTTAGGGCAAAATTACATTTTTCGGGTCAAAGTATTTTTTAATAGCTTTATAATCACTTTGCAGTTCGCGAACTTTTTTGGAAATGAGCATTTTATTAAGCGAAGATAGCGACTATATATAGATTCTTCCTATGAGTCTGGAACATGCTATTTCCGACCATCTGATGAGGGTCCCTTTTTAAAAAAAAATTTCTCTACGTTCTGCCCCAACCACTGATCATGGCGCTCCGCTTAGATAATTTTTATGGCAGAATAACGTTTTGTGGCCAAGAAAAAACCGCAAAATAAAATGCTCACGCGTTCGCCTATACCGATCGATGCTCTTTTATTTTGACTCCTATAAAAAGTATGCAAATTTAATGACAAGTTTTACTTTGAAAGGTACCGTAGCGTAAATGGAATAAGACTGCATACATGTAAAGACACAGAAGTTTCAGTTTATCCTCATGAACCACCGCAATTTAACTTTTAACACTATTCCCCTCAAAGTCGAAAATATTGCACCATTTTGCATCTAGGCTCATTGAAAACGCTAAAAATTTTCAAAACCCCTCCCCCAGGCCGGCGATCACTGAACACACTGCATGCCCCCTTCAGAAAAATCCTGCGTATGCCACTGGTTCGTCCCCCATTACCCGCTTTCTCTAAGTCCAGCCCCCCTTTTTGAAATGTTTGAATCCGCGCCTGTTCCCCTTAACTACTTAAGCGTAAGCTGCTTCTTGACTTAATTCATCTAAGGCTTCGTAACCAGTAAAAAACAGACAGTGTCCAGAAGGATAAGTCTACCGTCTTGATCTGCTGACGACATCTCTATAGAACATAAAATGCCATTAAATCTCGAATCCGGGTAGTTCCTGCACTTCCTGCAAAAATGTCTCTTCAATTTCAAGAGGAATCTTTTTAAAGGAGCACTGAACAGATAATCTATTCCAAGTAAATCAATAAATTAGTTTCACAAATTAATAAACTTGAATTTCACTTTTCAATTTAGTTAAATCAAGTCAAATTAATCGGCTTTAATGTTCCATAGCATTTCACTATTAAAATAACAGAGACTTGGGTCGATTACTTGACTCGAGTCACTGAAATAGCAGCAGATGACTTGATCTTTCCAAGAAAGATAGACTTGACTACATCTCTGGGTAAACCGACTGACTAAACGATTCATTCAAGGAAAAATCATAGACGTTTCCTACTACGCGTTTCAACGATTAAGACATAAAATGTGAAATAGGTCTGTGATTAATTAATTAATGGTCACCTTTTTATAGACGTTACGTGCACTCAGTTGGTTCATGAAATCAACCAAATTTGTCTACTCCTGTAAAGTTTCCTTCGCATACGACTAATGTCAACTCATCAAATGACATGATCCCATATCTAAATGTTTCGGGGGTGAGAAAATGCTTCGGTTTACAACAAAAATTGACAACAGACACTTTTGCAAATTATCACACAAACGTTTCAAGCAGAGACATGGAAATATTCAAAAATGAAAGTTAAGTATTGGATGTGAAAATTGACCTATTAAGTATTGTCATGTGGTAGTACCCTTCCGCACCTTCGTTAAACGGGCTCACTGAGTTGATATGGATAACGTGAGGAACATGTGTATAAGGAAACGTTCACATGAAAATGCGTATAATAAGCATGATTAGTCAAGGTTCATATTCAACAGTTATGGAAAATGTTAAAATTTTGAATTTTGCGGTGTCCTGACTTGTAATAGTTTGGGGCATAATTTGAACAAGTGACTGGTCACGAATTTTTGTAAACTAAATTGAGCGGTTAAGTTGGTTGACTCGCCCAAAAAACAGTTATTTGTATGTAGGATATGGAACGGTATAACTTTGACCATTTGTATTTGAAGAAACTTGACAGCTTTTTAAAAAAAAAAATCGAATTTTATGCACCAGCTCAATG
This sequence comes from Holothuria scabra, assembly GCA_037179385.1. Classification (NCBI taxonomy): domain Eukaryota; kingdom Metazoa; phylum Echinodermata; class Holothuroidea; order Aspidochirotida; family Holothuriidae; genus Holothuria; species Holothuria scabra. Next base: position 62,564,700 of record CM074179.1, on the reverse strand, counting down.
AGCCGCTTAAAGGTATCAATATCAACTCAGCATATAACTTTAAAGCAGATGACACGATCCTAGACATGTTAATCATTGAAGAAAAGACAACGGGAACAAAGTTATTCTTTAGGAGGCTGGAGAAAAGAGGAATTAGATTACAGGTAGTTATGGCTACCTCTTAACAAATTTGTAATCTCATCGTCTTGATAGAAGGTAAAAGGCTTAATTCTTTCACCCCAAAAGTTCTAATTCAGTAGGTCCCGTTTTACATTCTTCGGTATGACCCGGCCAGAACTCGAACTCCAAACCTCCTTACTGCAAGTCTGATTCTCTAACCACTTGGTTTAACTGGTGTGTCAAAGGTAAGGGAAGTTTAAAAGTAAAATTTTTTATAACGAGAAAATAATAATGGTGTTGTGAGATGCGGTAGGGAGAACAGGTGTAGAGTAAGTCCTGTTTATCGAATTTATAGACGAAACGCTGGGTATAGGGTAATGCCTGTCTGGCAGTAAAGTTTTTTTTGCGCTATACTGGTTACGATACGGACGGATAATTTAAGTTGGAGTATGCATAATACGGACGTGCATGCGAATATCCCAGATCAAGAAATCCGATTGGCTGACACAATATGGTATGCCAATCTTATCAACGTTGGGCCTATTACACATCAAATGCATAGTCATTCTGTGCTAACCTCAGGTGACAACATTGCGCCGTACTGGAAATATACAATCAGGACGTGTGGTTAGATAAGTAATTGGGATGCTCGAATTAGTGTTGGGCAGTGCTTAAGTCGAGTCCGGACTCTGACTCGTGATTTCAGAATGTGAAGGACTCAGCCAGAGAGGTTGATTTTCCCCGTTGAGAAAGTACAGGGGCTCGAGTCCTTAAAAGTTGAAAATTGCCGGACTCGTGAATCGTACTCTCCGGACTCAATTGCAACTACAGCACTGGTGTTGGACAATGTTCATTATTTACCTTCACTGCCTTGGAATAAAACAAAACAAAACAAAAATCGCGATAATTCGATAATGGCAATCATTCTCCTTGAAACAAGTTAGATTAAGTTTCCTCTTATTCTGAGTGGACTTAGAGAGAAGTGCATCAGTCGATAATAATCAGTTTGTTAATATCTGGCTTGTTTTATTTATTTATTTATTTATTTATTTATTTGTTATTTGGCATTTAATCCGCTTTAGAGATGAACAAAAAGATCACACGGTGAAAATGAAGGCTTTCATTATCAATGCAAGGTAAAAATAGATATTTGCAGATGAATGAGAAAATAAACAGGAGACCGCAAGGGAGAAAAAAGTAAAAAAACATGGCATGCTTATGACACATATTTTCAAAATAAATTATAGCCACGTTTCAATTCTTAAATATCGCATCGTCTCGAGCAAAACGTATCGCGATAATGATAATTTTCGATACCGCCGAAAAACTGAAGCTAGAATATTGGGTGGTATATCCTCAGATCAAAGTTGAGATGCACAGGTGACCGTTCTCAATTGATGATTTTCAAAAAGGTTGCAATGTTTGAATGTTCTTTAGTACCGTTGGTTAAAACCATAAAAGGCCTAATTAGCAAATGCGCGCAAGAGTGCTGTTTGTGAAGTTTTTGAGTTCCACTAAAACTAATGGGAACATATTTAGAAGGGAAAAGCCTTTCTCCTGGGTACAGTAGAGAAGGACCAGGACCTGAGGATCGTCTGGGATTCAAACTGTTAAATTAAAACCCCCAAATTCTAAGGAAAAACATTTTTAAATGGGGCAGCGCGTCCCCTACCACCTAGGTGCCGTCCTGATCAGTGATGGCGGAATCCCCTTCAAGACGTCGTGAGGAAAGGACGTCATAATCCTAGAAAATACTGACATGATCTAGTACATAACTATATGTGTATAGGGCCGTAGTTTGCGTCACTTTTGTCCCGAATAGTTCAGACGCCCTGGACCTATTTTTGGTCGAGACCCTAGTACAAGTAGTAGTTAGGCCTACGTACAGCAAATTCGATCCGCATGTGTGCAGCCCTTATTTTTTTTTAGAAATTCTCACTTAAAAACACCAAACCATCAGTCCCCTGAAAATATCAATTCTGTGACATAAAATCGCTGAGATAAAACTGTCTTGTTGAAAAACTAGACTTTGTCACTTTCATTCAATCGGTGCATTGCCTCAATCTATCATAATTGCCGAGCATGCAATTCGGGTTGATGTGCACTGTTTAACAAGGTGTTTCTTGATTGGCTGTTGCCATATTGTATTGTATCGATTGTATTCTTTGTTCGGGTTCAAGGGATTAGATTAGGGTTAGAGCTATTGCTAGCCAGTAAGGAAACTTTTTGTTAAACAGTGCTAATCGCCCCTGCAATTCCCGACTTAAAAAGGACCAAAACAAGGTGCCAATGGCAACCATATTTACTTCACTTAAGACGGAACACATTTTAATGATTACGCTAAGGACAGGTACTAAGTTATTATAAAGTACTTTTGGTGTGAATAGAGTAGAAATCTTGCCACAGAAAGCAGTTTGTTTTAAAGTGTGTATTTCGATAGATTGCCCCAAATTAGTTATCTTCATTATAAATTTGAAAAGTTAACTAAGCCCAGATCACAGGATTATAACGGAGTCTACGATTAGAAAAATATATCACAGTCATGTTGTAGAATTACAGAATAAAAAATAAAGCAATACAAATCGGATATGGAAAAAGTGCTGTCATTTTTTTTAAATTCACAACACTATTCCATTTTATTTATGTATTACCTTATTGTTTTTATCTGTAAATCTAAGAAATTTTTAACTGTGCAGGTTGATCTTCATTCAACTAAAAATTTATTCAACTCTGCTCTGCAAATGAAACCGTTTATTTTTCAATTTTTCTGCCTTAACATTCCCTCAATGTAGAAGCCAAGCTTTTCTGGAAAATTTTCCAGTGTCGCTCCGGAGTCTTACCTGCACGACGGTATTCAGTAGCAACAACAAACCAGTGCTGCAGTCGAGTCCGAACTCGGACTCGTGATTTCAAAAATTAAAGGACCCGGCCAGAGAGGTTGATTTTTTCCCATTGAGAAAGTACAGGGACTCGAGTCCAAGTCCGGACTCGAGTCCTTGAAAGTTGAAAATTGTCAGACTCTTGACCTGTACTCTCCGGACTCGACTACAGCCTAACAAACTACAAGTCGCCAGGAGACCTATTTGATTATTCTCACAAGAAGGTCAAATTCTCCAAAATAAGACCTCAACACTCTGTAAGAAGATAATTTTTTTCTTCGATGCAAGCTTCAAATTTTCAAAGATTTGATTAAAATGGCAGTCTTAAGCGTTTCCGGAAAATTTTCCAATTTTGGTCGATGCTTGTTACAACAAAATACCCAACTTCATTCACCCGACATTCCAAAATCTTCAAAGGTACTGTAGATCACTTAATAAAAAACCGCACCTTACCAAAACCCACCTTACGAAATTTTCCTTTCATTAAGTTCCAGAATTTCTCCAATTAGCTCTTAACTTTAAAATAAAAAAGGGTAACTAAGTTGCCGGGCAAATTTTAAGTTGCGTCCGAGAGCCTTTGTGCGAAGACCTGTTATATGATAAATTGCGTAACCCGAAAGTTCCGAATTTCGGCTGTCCCCCACATAACTTTTCACTTTCATTTCGCTTACGTAATGAACATATTCTTCAATGAACTTCCCGACTTTTAATGGCCCCTTAAAGCCAAATATATCTTCCAAAATTCAAAACAATTTCCAGTTTTTTAAATATTTGTTAAGTAGAATGTCCCACAAAAATCGGGGCGCAACGCGGGCCTTAAATTCCGCCGTGCAGTTACGCCCCACTGGAAACGCATCGCTTGTGTCGGGGCTTCGAAATGTTGGGCTCCTGTCGGGAAAATCCTGGCGTCACCCCCTGCATCATTCATTGCTGTCTATATGATTTGTAAAGCTTTTTTATTACAAGTACAACTAGAGGATTTAATTGTTTAAAAAATATATATATTATTATATTAAGCATGAAAATGAATTCTAGAAGTCTAACTGCCATCTTCATAGACCCATTCTTGAGCCGAGGTATAAAATGTTAAAAGTTATTCACTCAAATTAAAGTGGTACATAGCAATAGTTTTTTGTGTCATTACGTTGTTTTAAGTGAAGGAATTTCAACGTTTTCAAGAATGTCCTACATATGAAGATGGTGGACTGTTAGAATTCATTTTTCATGCTCTTTTATAAGTTTTGATTCTTTACTTGATCGAGGTACAATTTAATTGCTTTTCATGCAGTGTGAATAAAATGAAAACATAGATTACCTGAGGGCTCAGATCATGTAACAAACTCAGATTTCAGTTACACCACACTCAGCCCTTGATTAGGCCTCTGTGTTGGATTCTTACAGAGAAGCATGCAATTACGTGAATGCATGAAACGTACGTGTTTCTGCTGTGTGAGCCCTGTATATCATAGGCATCGGGGGCGGGGGGGGGGGGGGAGAAGAATAGGCCATGGGGGACATTACCATTTTTTCAAGTAATTTCTGTGTGAAGAATTGAAAGTCAATGGGCCATTTCTCAGATGTTTGTTCACGATCCCACCCGCCGGATCCCCCACCCCGGGATCGCGACCATGCGTTGAATGAAAGGTATAGATGACGGATGAAAGCCTACTTTAAACAATAAGTATTAAATAGTTAAATTTTAAATAAGTGATTAAATAAATAGGCCTAAATCAATAAGTAAGAGATAAAGACAAAAACGTAATATCGTAGAATTGAGGCGAAAATGCAGTTACCCCAGCAGTAGTACTCAGTTTTGACAACTAGCTTACCATACACTGAGAAGCCTATATTCAAATGAATCACAACACGCCTAATTAAATCAATTGCTCCGATTGAAAATTACATGGAGTAACTGTTTGGTGCACTTTGAACGTGCCGTATTGAAGTAAAATAATATTATGAAATACACAAAGGGAATATCTGGTTTTCAATTGGTGTTTCCAAAGTGTAAAGTTTTGTACAGCATGTAGCCTACAACTCAGCTGCCGCACTTGCAGTGCATCTATTGACGGACATACTCAAGACATTTTATGTTTTTACATTGCACCCCCGCGGTACCAAAGGCCAAGCACGAACAGTACGAGAAGTCACGAGTAAGAAACAGAAACTGTTGACGTAACAAACCCTGGTGAGGCATGCGTGCGGGAATATGCTTGTTTTTTAAACGTTTGAGGAAATTAGATACATAACGTATTTTGAATTCTTTGAAGAGAAAATTTTTAGCCCCAAATATTGTAGTAACTTAGAACTCTTTGTACGAGGTAACTCACAGTAACCTGTTCTGCGAAATTCTCTGTAGACAGCTTATATACGATACAGTTCACTGTAGCCTAGCCTAGGCCGTCTTCCGTGCCATTCCGCCATAGAAAATGTGCTCTTTCCGCCATAAGAAAACTGTCATTCAGCCATGGTAAGGGATTTCAATTGCCCCCTCACTTCCTGCGACTGTGTCTCTGACTCCACCATCTAGATCCACTTTCAAAAGTGCAGGGTATTCTATAAATAATTACTCCTGCTATGGCTTTGGGTGAAAGTTTGGACTTGCTTATGTAAATGAACAGAAAGTTGAACCTGTTTCAGGAATATGATGCTGATTCCCATTTGAGTTTAACTCTTGTTTAAAATCACAGAGTTGCTGGCAAACCAGACCAATTAGCTTCTCTGAAGCCATCTCAGTGCCACTTCGCTTCCTTGAAGCCATCTCAGTGCCACTTCTTTTTTTTTTGGATCGTGTGATAGTGGGGGGCCAATATGACAGGCATGTGACCTCTGTACCACTTGCTTGCTTCAGTACAGTGTATACAGAATGTACAATGTACCTGAACAGGATGTACAATGTAACTGAACAATCAGGTACCAAATAAGTCAGTTTGTTGAAGTGATGAACTGAAGGTTATTGCCAAATTGATTAAGTTTGGCCAAATATATGTCACCCTAAACTTAAAGGCCCAGTTCTCTCACCCCAAACAGTACCAATTCTTCTAACCTTCTTACTTTTAAAAAGCCCCTCCCACAATTTTCTGAAATTCATCCTTATCCAGTCACAATCTCAGTTTATTGCTTCAGGGTGAGTATAGAAAAGCTCTATGTGTATAACCAAAATACTCAGTACAGTTCATTCTGTGTACAGTAATATAAGCTTTAGTAATCTGCATTGTTTGAATTAATAGTCAATAAAAAAGCTGGACCAATGGAGGGTTTCTGTACCCCCCTGCAATAAGCTTTCACGGTAAACCGGTTATATTACCGATACCAGTAATAACCGGTTACGGTTCGGTTCGATTATTGCCTTGAAGAATAATCGAAAAATCAAATAGCCTGCATTTGGCTATTTTATCGTACAGTATTTTTCGGGGCTCAAAGTCATCTTGGTTTGCTGGTACAGCCGAAGTTTCTGTCAACAAGCTGTCTCGAAATTATCCGTACGTATTGCTTTTTCTAATTCGTTGTAACTCAAATACCATCGGGCATATCACAGTAATTTGATTGATTTTTAACATATATATTCTACCTTAAAGTCCCCGCCATTTATTTATTAAGGAAGCGCATCGGGCTGTTTCATTAACAAAATTCTAATATTTATAAAAAGGACAAAGATTTGGGAATCCCTACATCGATCGCCTAGAAGAACGCACAGTGTAAAGACGTCACATCAACTGACACCAAATTAACCAATCAGAACACAAGTGCAATTGTATTCTCTGTTCGGTAGCAATCCTCATTTGTAAACGGTAGTATGTACACAACATCTCTCATAATCGCTCGCGATAGCTTCGCGAAAAGATCGAGGGTGAATGTGTGGCTTACGGTAGTACATTACACAGGAAGTTGCCAAAAGCCACGTGGAAGCAAGCTGTACATAAATGTATGTACTTATTTGCATTACATTCGTGGCTAACTGGAGTGCACCACTTGCGTTATTTTAGTATGGCTTATACTACCGTCCCTACGGACATGCGTAGTTTCGTCGATCCCTGATGTTGAAATCGGGCGACCCGTGTAAATCCCGATGGTCCATGTAACTCTCATTGAAAAGTTTTAGAATGATCGTTGAATGAAAGCAAGCATAATTTTAGGACTACAAACGAATAATGAAGGGATATAACACTTTGGTGTACAGCAGGTTCTACCCGAAAAGTTCAATGCTTTTGTTTTATTAGCCAAGCAAATAGTTTTTAGTTTGTAGTAGAGCAGACCCGCGCACGTAGGGGAAAAACACGGACAATAAGCGCAGTCGGATTGTTGGCGGGTTAAGCACAGATGGAGAGCTAGCCAGCGGGAGGGCCAGGGCAGGGATTATAAACAAAAAATTCAGTTTCCGTTCCTGATTTCCATACATTGCGGGCACATATTTCATGAACATTGTGTGAAGTTTATATAGCTGAGCCCGAGAGCATAAATAAAAAGTGTTCTTTGCTTTTGATAAATTGTAGTATAATTAGCAGTCAAGTACCGCAACTGAGGCATCCAGTTCTGCTGCTTACGGATACAAAGGTGTACGTAACTTGCTTGCTACAGCACATATGTCAACTTAGGAACTTAATGTAATATGTGCGGGGAAAAAACCGGTTATAATCGAAGTACGATTATTAGACGTCCGATTATACCGGTTATGTTTTTTTGGAATACCGTGAAAGCTTACCCTGCAAGAAGAGTTTGGGGTGAGAGGATTGGTTCTTTAATCTACTGTACCTTAATGTTCACTCAACTTTAACCATGGTTATGGTCAACTGACAGTATTCTAGGTGTAAGCCTACATGTGTCATAGCTTGTGACTTTTTGAAGTTTACCCAAATTTGGTAAAATCCTACCAAAAACTTAACCCCAATATGAACATCAGCACTAACTTCAACTTGTGAGTGCCTTTAAGTTAGAGCCAGGTAGGCACACATGCCTACAAAAACTTAATGACTGTTGCACAGTGTTTCTTAGCCTATTATGGTGTTAGAGTCATACGTATTTACCATGATCCCTCATCCAAAGTTGTTAGTACTGTGCAATGTGTTTGATACAGTACCTCAGAGTACTGTTCTGCTACAAGTAGTGTCAAACAAGTAGATCTGTGGGAAGTTTGACTCTTTTCGCGTGGCTAGCTAATGTTTAGGATCACCTGTAATGTCTTTGAAGCTAATAAATTACAGTCATCTTGTACTACAAATAACTTCTGTACAGAACTGTGCATTATGTGCAGTACACATGCATGAGGTGCATACTTTTCTTCCTTTTGAAACTTGTATTGTTCATTCTTGTTTCTTCATTGCAGTACTGAAAATTACTATGGCTTTCAGGAGCCTCTGTAGCATCAGGACAGATGACCAATCTTTCTTCCTCTTTGTGACCACCCATGGAGATGAAACAGCTGTTAGCTTTGATATAGTACTGACTGACGCTATCAATGCTTGGAGTGGTACAGGTAAGATTCATCACATGAATGTAGTACAGTACTGTATGTGTACCAGAGCATGCCTCCTGAGTGACTCGCATTTGAACACCCAAACCCGCTGACCCGCCAAGCTCTCCGAAAAATTAGCATTTCCAATCTCCGTATGATCTGTAGGTAGAGAAACACAATTTAACAAATACTGTAACTCAGCTTACCAGCAACTTCAAATTCAGTAAATTGTATCTCACAGCGCATGCATGTGCTCATGCTGCTATCAATGCATAGGCCTACGGTACTGTGGGTACATACCAACCTATGTTTGCTGTCGCAACATCGCTATTAGCTAACCTTCAGAGCAGATATGGAATATATTCCTGTCACTGAGTAAATAGTGTAACAAAGTTGTGCAACACCTTGTTCAATAGCAAAACTAAATGCCCACTTTGCAGGTTAGAGGCCGGGCTTGTCTCAGAGTTTCCCCTTAACCCTTTACCGTTGTTTGGGTCCTTTTGGACCCATGCGGAGAGCTCGGCTGTCACACATCTTTACTGTTCCACGCGGAGCTCGAAACTGCGAGTAGCTACCCGAAAATTCGGTCACAACAGCGAGAGAGACAATAGTTTAAGGTCACGGGGTCAATGGCCTACGGAAGCCGATGCGGGGCAGGCTACGTCCGCTTTTCCGCCCACTCCTGAGGCGCACAAATATGCCCCGATCGGAGCACAACGGTAAAGGGTTAAGCTAAAATATCTGCACCACTCGGCTTAAGGTTTACGTGCACACACGCAGAGACAGTGGCATCAGCTTTGCAGTAAACACACTCCACATGGCTTATTTATTTTAACCCTTTACCGTTGTTTGGGTCCTTTTGGACCCATGCGGAGAGCTCAGCTGTCACACATCTTTACTGTTCCACGTGGTGCTCGAAACTGTGAGTAGCTACCCGAAAATTCGGTCACAACAGCGAGAGAGACAATAGTTTGAGGTCACGGGGTCAATGGCCTACGGAAGCCGATGTGGGACGGGCTACGTCTGCTTTTCCGCCCACTCCCGAGGCGCGCAAATATGCCCCGATCACAGCACAACGGTAAAGGGTTAAACAAACATTCTGGACTGCCTGGACATTTCTTGACCTTCTTGCCACCATTTTGCATGTTGACACGCCTTAATTCAAAAATTTTCAAAAAGGGGAGGGGGCCACCCACGTCCCCTTACACTGCTCCTCCAGGCCAGCTATCCTGTGTGTAAATGAGGTTTATGGCCCAGTTTCTTTCCCTCAGTCATGGCCACAACTACACCTGTTTGTCTGTAGTTTGTTAGTTAGATGGATTTTAATAGCCCAGTTTCCAACCTATTGGTTCAAGTGGAGCTGGCCACAGCCTTTTTCCCATTTGTGGCTTACTGGCTTGTCTTCCCTACTCCATTGCTTATGCAGAGCATCAGGCACAGTGGTAGTACTGTAGGTTCCATTTTTAGAGTCTTTGGTATGACTCAACCTGGGTATAGAATAGAACCCGTGAGAGGGGGATGCTCTTACCACTGACCAAACACACGGTCCAGTTTGTTTGTAGCTAATTTGTGTATCTATTTCATCATTGGTTGAGTAAAAGAAAGCAATAAAAAAGTGATATTGATTACTTTTGTTAACAGTTTCCAACAACCTTCTCAAATCACTCAGTAAAAAGATTGGAGAGAAATTTGACAAGTTTGTAGATGAAACAAGAAAAGCTCTGACAAAAGTTGATGTTGAGAAGCAGATCTTTGAATATCAGGTAAGTGCTCTACAGTACATGTACTGTACGGTAAAATATTACAATCTTGAAGTCCATGGGAGAAAGAGAATGTTCTGTACCACTTGTGCAGTTTGCTGTACATGCGGAAAGGTTTGTCTCAGCAAATTTTCTTATTTAATGTTCAAGTAAGTACAGTATGGAAGGGAAGAAAGCAATGACAGTGTGAGAATGTCAAAACTGGGGAAGGGAGACAAAGTAAGGGCAAAGCAAAATGGTGGTAGTGGTGGGGAGGGGCACTTTTCAAGCACAGTGTGAAACTAAGCCCAAATCATCCACTCCTGTTGGTAGGGGATACAAGCGGTAAAACTGCTGGAAGATCTGAGTTTTTAGCATACTTCTGAATGAAAAATTAGATATCAAGGGAGGTATATTATTCACTTTTTGGGGGATTAATGTAACTAATAACTGACCTACTGTACTGTACAGTAACTTGCAGGGCAAGGAGGGGGCAAGGACAAACCGTGAGGGTGCAAATGCATTCTTTTCTGTCCTTCACCCTGTAACACACCTACCCACTGGGAAAAAGTTCATGAAGTTTTAAACTTTTCAAGGTTTTTAAACCTTGCCATACTGTAGTTAAACCACATCATCACCTAACTGTATCAGGGGATATAACCTTGAACCTAAAGATGAACACATTGGAAAATATTTCACAATTTGCTTGAACTGTATAATAAATTCACTGATATTGTTCTTGATGTTTAGGTCAGCTCTGTAGAAGATGGTGATAAAGAACTTGCATGGAAGAGAGTGATGTCTGATGAGAATATAAAGGTTTGGAATTATTTGCAGGAATTATTCTTCCCTTTGCAGGGAAATTAATTCCTCATTTTCCTCATTTCCTCATGACAAATATTACACATCATATCTTGCCAAGTAGTTTGTAACTCACAAGAAAATAATTTTGACTATCATGATACTGTATGTGGCTCAATTTGGAACATACTGTAGTCCTACAGAATACAGTACATATAGTAGCATAAGAAAATGTAGCTGGTTTGTAGAGTTGTTGATGTTTGGAATGGCGTCCCTGAAAGTGTCGTTTCAGCTTCTACTGTTTTTTAGTTTGAGAAGGTTTTGGGCAGGTTTTGGGCTGGCCAGGTAATTTTGCAACAATATAAGGCTTTTTAAAAGTTAAAGCTCTGGCTATTTTGGTGGTCCCACAGGGCTTTTGAACATCACTACAGTTGCTGACAGTACATATGAAACAGATGAAGATGCAGACACAGAGATCAATAGACCTGTATCCACTGTGGTTCCTAAGGTATCCTGTATGTACTCTAGTCCATTTTAACTGAAGAACAGGGGAAGAGTTAGGGAATGGGGGGGGACTGATAAATGGTCCATACATCAGCAAAAGATGACCCAGTCTTTGAAACTTTTGTGTTTCATTAGGAGCCATACTGAGTATGATAAAAAAAATTTTAGTGCCCAATGGGGATCATGTGTCCTGATAGTTTTTACACCCCAAGCATACTGGTTCAATTCTTTCATAAGAATCCACATTATTCAAATCATCTATAACTCCCAAAATTTTGGAAAAAAATAGGCGGTGCCACTATCTCATCTGGTGGACCTTGCACATTTTTAAAGAACGGTAGATATCATCAATCATGATTTCAAGAGATTTTTGTATTTTGCCCTGTTCAAAATCTTGTTAACACAATATCTCAGGATACGAAACTTGGATAGAGTTCATATTTGATATATGGATGTTTTATGGTTAGAAGGTGTTCCCTATTGTTTTAGGTGGAGGCCAAAGGTCATCTAGGGTCACCAGGGGTCAAAGCCTGAAAATCTTCTAAATGCAATTTCTTAAGGCAGGAAATTTGGATAGATTTCATTTTTAGTCTGTGGATGCTTTCTGGTCAGGAAATGGTCCCTTTTGTTTTTATTGGAGGTCAAAGGTCATCTGGGGTCACCAGGGGTCCAAGCCTCAAAATCTCGTTAACATGATATCTCAAAATACAAAACTTGGATAGAGTTTATATTTGGTATGTGGATGTGTTATGGTCAGAAGATGGTCTTGATGGAGGTCAAATGTCATCTGGAGTCATTGGGGGTTAAAGTCCGAACTGTTGCTAAAGTCATGTCTCAAGACAGAAACTTTGAAACTTTGATAGTTTTCATATTTTGAATGTAGATGTGTTTTGGTCAGATGGTGGTCTCTTTTTTTTTTGGGTGGAGGTCAAAGGTCATCTGGGGTCACCAGGGGTCAGTGTTGGAAAAACCTTGTCAATGCCTCATCTCATGATAGCTGTTTGCCAGTCTGTCTGTCTGAAATCTGTCTTTGGCATTTATCAAAATCAAAGCTCATCTGGGGTCACTTGAGGTCAAAAAGTAAATCAAAACCGTTTTAGGTGTCTCAAACACATCTCAATGTTGGAAACTTAAATATAATTCAAATGCAGTATGGGAATGCACATTATGGTGAGATGATGGTCCCTATTCCTGATGGTGGATTCCAAAGGTCATCTGGGATAGCAAAATTATCTTCAAACGTGATATTATACTGTAACATTTGAGTGTGTAGATACTTTATGGTACATGATGCCTTTATTTGAAATGGAACATTGATGTATCATCGAAATCTCAATGTATTTTTTCATTCTGGTTTAAATTTGTAGTCAACCAAAGAGCTGTGCAGTTGAAACTTTATGTCAGCTACTTCAAAATTGTAGTCTGGGGTGAGAATTGACTGTATTTATGGTAGCTGTTTTCATTATGAGAAATTTCCTTTCAGTTGCTTGAAATTTTAATTGACAGCCTGACAGGTGTCTTTATCAAGATTTCTAGGCATTCTCCTTGCTCTGGTGGTTGTTATACAAGGATTGCAGACACGCAAGACTTACCCTTTCTTTGATCTTATAAGATAATATTCCAATTATTGAAGTTTATAGATAGTCTATCCTGGAACAACAGCTGGGGCCCGTTCCACAAAGAGTTACGCACGATCTTAAGTTTGATTTACTGTTGACTTAAGTATGGGGAATCAAACTTAAGATCGTGCGTAACTCTTTGTGGAACGGGCCCCTGCTCTGTTGACAACTAACTCTGAAGAGTAGTAAATGTAGTCATTTTAAAGTTGCATCCTCATGATCCTAACTGCATATTTAATTTGGGGAAACTGGACTTTTCAATCTGTCCCTTTGCTTTGGTTCACATTGGATTGCAGGTAGGACAATTGATGCCATGTAACCTACTGTAGATTGAATGACAACATATAGACATAACAGTAGCCCTGCTTGTTCAAAGCTTAAAGGGCCAAACCTCTCACCCCAAACTACAATATTTGTAGGGGATAACAGAAATTCTCAATTGGCTCAGCTCTTTAATTGACAGCTAATTCAAACAATGCAGAGTACCAAAGCTTATATTACACAGCATGAGCTGTATAGATAGTGTTTTGATTATATACACTGAGCTTCTCTGTACTCACCCAGAAACAATAAACTGTGACTGTGTCTGGATGAGGATGAAATTCAGGAATTGAGAGAGGGGCTTAAGTAAGAGGGTTAGGATAATTGGTACTGTTTTGTGGTGAGAGAACTGTACCTTTTAGCACCCACAAAGGTGTCTGCATGAAGTCTGCAGTGTGTCAGTGTACAGTATCACAAAGTAAAACATATACATCTGGTGGCTAACAAACTCTTCAATTTTCAGAAGGTCAAGTTTGTTTAGACTTGGAAAGGTCGGTTTTAGTGAGAAAGTCATATTTCTTTGATTAATTCATCTTGGTGTGTGTTCGTTTAAAAGGACAATCAGAGTTTGACAGAGAAAAATTCAGCTTTTGTTTCATCACCTTGTTTTCTATTCTGAAGTGATTGTTTACCAAAACAATAAAACATTGAAAAGGTCTTTCAGGTTAGATGAAATGTTAATTTTGTATTAATTGAGTGTTTTGTGTTAATTGTGTTTCTTAACTCTTGTCGGGTAGAAGTATTCTACACAGATTTAAGACTCGACAGCCTCCACTCAGTGTTGTAACAAGTCACGACTCAAGTCACTTGCTCTCAAAATGATAGTGACTCATAAAATTCAGGAGTAATTTCCCCATTGAAATAGTAGAGTGACTCGAGTCAATGACAACACTGCCTCCACAACACATAACCAATCACAGCTTTACATCATGGTCACAGATCAATTTATTATAGTGGGAAGTCAATGTACTCTACAAATGTCATGCAGAATTAAGCACTCTGAATGCTGTTTTAATATGCAAAATAAATTTATATCAAATAATTGTAAAACAGAGAATGTTTGATATAGGACTGAGAGTCAACTCAGTTTATTCCATAGCTGATAGTAATCCCAGCAAAGAACTTTTATTACCCATTCTAGTCAGTTCTCACTCATAGCTTCAAGCTGACAGATATTTTTGCTAACTTTCACGAAATTGTCAGGTTTTGTTAAATGTTAAACTGAAGTTCATCAGCCTGTTCTAGGAGATTTATTATTTCTCAAACAGCATGTTGCTAGCTAATGTTGTCACATTCTGGGAAAGAACATGGTCTGTACACACCTCATTTAACTTAATATTAAAGCAAAATGTCATCCAATTATTAATTTGAAACATGATATTTTTGTTTCATTTGATGTTCCATGTAGCATGTAGCCAGGCAAGGTTCTGTACTTTGGATAAAAGTCATATGGCTTATTGGGAGGAGTCAAATTTTTTCTGGGGTGAAATCAGTTAATAAAGAATTAAGCCAATGACAACTTAAGCCTTTGTAGCAGGAGGTTGGGGTAGGGATGGAAAATTCAGGGAGCATTCCCCCCTCTTCCTGGCCCCTAATAGCTATGAGGACCAGGGAGGGACCAGTTCCTACTCAAGAAACTAGTCTTTAGAAATATGATTTCAGCCTCTGCATGGTAGTTGTTTCAGTGACTTGACAATACTGTTGAAATAGGCACAGGGATTTGAGTACCGCAGGATCTGAAGTGTGCAGCCTCATTTGATTGAGGAACATAATTCAAACAAAGGGATTAAAAGCATATCTCCTATTAGTAATACAACAGCTATCAAAGTTTTAAGATACAGTTTTAGTAATTTAAGCAGGCTTTGGAAAATTTGTTTTTTATTACTTGTCCATTCAGCTAGGGATTCCCAAAGTCTACTTGTCCGCATGAATATGCACTGAGTCCATGTAAAATTATCTAGTACTAGCCGTTGAATTCCTATGTGAAGATGACTGCTGTGCTGCTTGCTTGGCGGGCTACAGTATTGACCAGTTCACTTATGTGTATCATTTTTTACTTGTCCCAGACTGTCGGGCGGGGGATTTGTCGAAGCCTGAATTTAAGTGTTAGATTGGACTGAATTAAACTGATTGAAGTACAGATATATATACGCAAGTGTAAGAAATTTGTGCTTTGATACTTTTTTTTTCTTTAATTAAGTGTGTTTTTAGCTTTCATGATGACCCTGCCAACTTTTTTTTAAGGGGGTGGGGTATGTGGTATTGAAGTTAGGGGTATTGTTGGTACTTTTCTGTAATGCAACGCAACACAAATCAGCCAAAGGGTAGAACTGTCATATGTAGGCTTCTACCAATGCAAATAAGATGTTGGGCAAAAAAGTGCCCACAAATGGCTCTTTTTCAGCTGTATAAGTACTGTAGCATCTAAGCATTCTTCTAACCAGTTGCTGTGGGATGCATTTAGTTCAGTCATGCTTTGTTGTAGCACAGATTAAAATTTAGAAGGATTAGGCTGGTCTGATGTTCTAATTCAGAGTAAGCTCAAAAAAGGCACACCCAAACTAAAAATTTGGTTATACAGTAGATCAATGCTATTTTAAGGACATTTCCGACAGACACCACAGCCATCCGTAATTGCCTGACAGCCAAGGCTGTCATTGCTGTCAGCCATGTAGAGCCCTGTAAATACTGAAGTAGAAAAGCATGGCTACAGCTTCTACAGTTCGGCTGAGGGAGTTGTGGCTTGGCTGTTTTGGCATGATACCTAAAACAAGATGATATTTAAAGAAAAGTGAGATTAGAATCCTTAGAACCCTCATGGAGAGAAAAAGCAAATTTTTTAAATACTGTATGTACTTTGCTGCATGAGCAGTGTCAGATGGAATGAATTTTTTTCACTTCTTGTTCTTGTAGTTCCAGCTTGGTTCGGTGGTGTTGAAGCCTGCAGATGATCCGTCTATCTTCCTGAAGAACATCATTCAGCATAGTATGGATGAGCTAGCTTCCACTAAGAAAAAAGTTAGTTACTTGGAGCGGGAACAGGAGCGGTTATCCAGTGAGAGAGGGCAGGCTTTGAAAGTAAGTTGCAGCCATGTTAATATCCCTGCCAAAATTTTGTAGCACTTAACAATTCTAAGAGCATTTATAGGGGAAGTTTAAGCAAAAATTTTATTTTATGTGAATGAAGAACCAAATCTACACAGCGTGGTGAAACTGCCATTCATATTGGACATATATTTCTCGAGATACCAGCAAATGAAGTTACTACATTTGTGTTCCTAACCTTGAGGGGAGCAGAGGTCATATCACTTCCTCATATTTACAAGGAATATTTTCTCTTTGTTTTTTGCAGACTGTAGTGTTGACCTTGATGTGAATAGGAATAGGACCTTTCCATGGTGGTCATAATGTTTGAAAAGTTCTCACCCACTTATGCATTAACGTTTTAATAATATGGAAATGTTGAGGAGAAAATAGGCTGTAAAGTTTAAAGAAAAAAACAAAAGATTATCCATTAATGTTGGGGTATAATGCCATATGTGCTTGCCTCAAGTTTACTGTTTGTTGAAAATGTGACAACTTTACTTGCTCATATCTTGAGAACCACATAATAAATTTCAATGCAAATGCCACCAAAATGCTTAAAATAAGTACCCTTTCATTATATTATTCATTATATTTAACCTTAAACCCTTTTTGAAAAATGAGGGTGAATGAGGTCTCAGTGATGCTGCAGGGAATAATTTAATATTGAGTTTGAATAAAATGAGTGTGAGTGAGGTCTCAACTGATGTTGCAGTGAATATTGTAATATCATGTTTGTTTAAAATAAGGGTGAATGAGGTCTTAAGTGATGAAGCAGGGAATAATTTAATATTGAGTTTAAATAAAATTAGTGTAAGGTCTTAACTGATGTTGCAGTGAATAATCTTATCATGTTTGTTTAAAATGAGGGTGGATGAGATCTTAAGTGATGTCATAGTGTTTTCAGGTGGATCCTGTTTAAAAAAAAAAAAAAAAACAGTTAAAGGCAAAACATTTGATTCATCAAATATCTTGTTGATGCATCTTACACGGCAGGAATTTGCCAGCAAGACAAGAGCTATAGGCAGACTCAGTGGCCTAGCCACGGGGGTACTTGGGAGAGCCTAGGCCCCCCCCCCCAATTTTCTCCAGACTCCCCAGATATTTTGCGTCCTGATAAAGTAATTGGGAAAAAATAGAAAATTTGAAGGGAAATAAACTTGAATTATTTCCTTCAAAAACAGTAAATAATTGAAACTTGTAACAATTAAGAAAACATGCATGAATGTGTGTAAACACATTTTGTGTGCACATATGAAATCAAGCAATAACTTCAAAATGCCTACTTTCACTAAATTAGGTACTGCACATACAGTAATCTGCACTGTCGTTTATTGCATTTCACATTTTCTACATGAAACGAAGGTCTCAACAACAAACTCCAATGTGATTTTGTTAGGTACAACCCTTTCTGTCCTTTGGATGGCTGGTTGATTTACTGAAAACAAGGCAATTATACCCTGGAGACTATTCTTACGTGAACATTCCTATCCTTTATCATACAAAAATATGCCTTAAGGGTAAGGCACTGCCTTTGAGCAATTCT
The DNA here is from genome assembly GCA_037179385.1 of Holothuria scabra. Lineage (NCBI taxonomy): Eukaryota > Metazoa > Echinodermata > Holothuroidea > Aspidochirotida > Holothuriidae > Holothuria > Holothuria scabra. The sequence goes on along the minus strand of CM074179.1, from coordinate 62,546,656 downwards.
TCCCTTCCATCCTTAACAAGTAGGCCTATGTTGTACCTTACTCCTGCCCATGACAAGTGCCACAGTACGATATTTTCGACAAGTCCCCATTTTACTAGTGGACACTGGCGGGTGGGCGGATTTGTAAATTGTCCACAAGGTCCAAATTTCATGTGTTTCCCACATGATCCTTACTTCTACTTTGCGGTTTAAGTATTTCGAAAGATTTATTCGTAGTATTTTAATTTTGGCTATTCAATATACCGATGACTGAACAAATACTGCACCGTTTTGCATCCAGACACCACTGTAAACTGGAAAAATTGTTTCTTTGGTAGTATGCATGTCCCTTGTAAAATCTCCACAAATACTAGAAATAAGTATTTTTAAATTTTTCATGCCCCCCATAAGGAAAATCATAAAACGTAGGCCCATAATCAGTTCAAAGTTTTGCCAAACATAGCACCATTTTGCATCATGGAGATCTAATGCAAAGAAAGTAAGTTACTCAGAGTGGCACACAACTACTTTTGCTTTTCCAATTAAAGCTGAAATCTATTCAAATATTGCACCATTTGAAATCTACATCCTCCTGAAGTTTACAAATTTTTCCCAAGGGAAAGGGAGATACCCGGTTCCCTTTAGTCCCATCCCCCAGGCCACAGATCATAAATGCCCAGTTTTTGGGTCCCTAAAAAGTGCAATGTAGCAGGAAGGTCTAAAGTTTGACTCCTGGCCAAGTCATGCTGAAGTTTCATTCTGAGTCTGTTCAACTTTTAACCACACTGTACTGAAGTTTTAGAAGAAGGGCAGAAGAAATTTGGGTTCAACTTTAAGCCATATTTTTCTCAGACTCTTCCCATCATTGCATTTTAAATATTTTAATAATTTTATCTTAAAATCTCAGTCACAACGTCACGATGAATGTGCAATATTTAATGATTCTCTCTTCTCTTTTCCTGCAGAGGTTAGAAAAATGTGTGGAGCTGAAAGAACACATGGATAAAGACATGTACTCTAAGGTAAGAAATGTTTGGGTGATTCCGTAAACTAGGGAGTCAGTAGACTTTCTTGATGTCCCACTTTATGTTGTGATATATATATTTCACTTTCAAACTGGCAGAGCATAAAAAACTGAAGTATTAAGAGATGGTCTCAATCGCCAGCAAGCCTTAGGATTGGCTTATACTGCATGTTATAAAATTCAATTGACATATCAATAACGAGGTTTGATATTATGTGCCAAAAACTGAATTCATACCCAATGGAGCACTGCCACTGTGGCAATATATACAAATCATTATTATTTATGAAATCCCCCATGTATCTACTGTGAGACCCTAAGCCAAGGTTTTAAATTTTGGGATCTCAGGTGGTTTTGATGACAGCTTATGATCTACATTGTGGCACAAGCATGAAGCCCTAAACTAAAAGGGGAATTGTCCTTGCCCCCCTTTGAGTTTTCTGGGGACCAATGAACTCTGTAAACCAAACTCTTAGAAGCCTGCAAAGAAAAGCTTTTATTTCTCAGCAAACATACTTTGTAACACTTGTTAAGCCCACCTAAATGTGAATTCTGCCTTTCAAAGTTTAACATATCTTCTTTTCTTTACAGTTGCTTTTAATTGTTGGTCTCTTAAATCTTGAAACAAATTTGAATAGTGTTTGCAGCTGAACTACAAATTGAACCCTGTTTGAATTTTACTTTGCTATGTGTTTGAACTTTATAACACATTTGTGTTGATATGTCATTAAATTCCATCAGCTTACTAGCTCAAACTCCCCTTATCATTTTTTGGCCATCTGTATTTTGTGAAGCCATCCCAAAGACTCAACCATGGCTGAAACAGATACTGTATGGTGAGTTCAGCAAAACTTGTGGGGAAACAAATTGTGACCTACTGTACAATTCAATATTGATGGCAGTCATTAAGAATTCTAACTGTAAGAGATTTTGTTTGATAATTTTCACATTTCCTGGCTACCAATTTTCCATATTACTGTATTTAAAACCTGAAATAATTTAGTACATGACCAAATTTTGAAACTTGATGATGCAGGAGACAGGACTAAGTGAGGGGGGGGGGGGGTATTAGCATGATTGTCCAACTTTATTTCAACAACATTTTGAACATATGCACCAAGGGCAGTTGTAGGAGGGTAAGTGGGGTTCAACAACCAAATTTTTCTGCAGCCCCCAATGTTTTCCTACCATACTTTATAAAAATTGTGTTTGAAGACATAAATTTGCTTAAAATTATTTAATTGAATTTGGCAAAAGTACAGCATTGAAGAATAAAGGGCAAATGCAGTCACCCCAGTTTGAACAAGGATAGTACCTGTAGTCTATACTAGTTTGTGAATGGCTCTTGACAATCATGTGACAATGTGTTTTTTACTGAATTGTGAAATTTACAAGAAGTAGTATCTTGGTTAACGTTAAATGTTTAAGCCTTAAAATATCCGAAAGCTTCTTGGAACAAAAATGACAGATCAATGACAAAATTTAGTAGCTGCTTCAAAATAATTTTGGGGCAACTACTCTTGACCTTTAAACTGTGCTAAACAAATGAATGACTCCCTGCTACACTGCCTTGTCTTGTAGCAAAGTGACACCTTTTGCAACTGATCTTACATTCCTCAAGATTGTCAATATCACAATTACTGTAGTAGGTACAACAAATCTAGTGAAGACTTCAATAATCGTAGGTTCTTCCCCTCCACTATGCTGATGGAATACATGAAGCAGTTATTGGACTTTGCCTTTTTACTCCATCAGAAGGGGTTCCACTAGTAGGTGGGGGATTTGTTTTCTGTCAATACCAAAGTCCAAATTATTGCTGTCAGTGTCCAAAGTGACAGGTGAGGAAAGGGGGAAAAAAAGCTATTTTCAAGGCTTCTTCAAAGTGCAGCCTGAAGATTTTCAAAAGCTGTTTATTGCTGTGAGCTAAAACCTTGCTACAACAAAGTTTTCTTCTTAAACAAGAAACCAATATGTCCTGACATGTTTTCAGTTTAATGAAAATGGGGATTTTACCTTTCTTTTTCTGTAAAGACAAATTCCCTTTTTACCTCCCATTGACTTCTCTTCTTCAGGTTTAGTGTGTTTATTTTCACTTTCATAACACTAAAGCAAATTCCACATACTGTAGAAACAATAATTACAACAGGATAGTGTGGAAGATCTGAAAAAGCAAAGCTTATACAAGGCAGATCTACCAGGAAAGAAAAAAAGTAAGATTATGTTTATACAAAAAGGACGGATAGGAAGAAATTAAGAAGAGAAAAGAACAAAAGAGTCAGAGAAAATAGGAGAAAAGAATTGAAAGCACATTCTCAGGATAAACGTGAATATCAAAGAGAGAGTATAACTGGCCTTAGTCTAGTTATCAAGTAAGAATGTCTTCATATGTCTGACAAACATTAGAGGTTATTTTCTTAATATTGGGGTCAAGTCTATTCCACAGTAAAGCTGCAGATGTCCTGACAGACGTTTTATTCTTTTCTATATGAGAGTAATCAGTATTAAGTGATGATGATTGTCTAGTAAAATGTTCATGGACATAAATGTTTTCTTTAAAGAAATTGTCCAAAGTTCGTGGAAGATTACCACGAATATAATTAAAGACAAATATATTAAGCTGTAAAGTATTTACATGGAAGACAGTCAAAATTTGCAGATCAGTAAACAAAGGTTAGGGACTTCTCTTGCCCTTAAGTACCACTCCTTTTACTTTTGGCTCACATATTGTTATTTCTCTTTTGTTTTACAGTTTTGTGTTATATTGAATGAAAAGAAAGCAAAGATTAGACAATTACACGAGAATGATGTTGCAAGAGGTAAATATATTACTAAAGTTTTCAGTAATTACAGTTAAAAAGTCTTACTGCCCCCTTGTGGGCTGGGGGTTGTAGAATATGGATATGTATGCCCACAGTATTCCTGCCTGTCTTAAGGGGGGACTAAAGGAAACCAAATTTGAACTTGAACCATGCTGGAAAACAAATTTAAACTTTGAACTCTTTTTCGAGTTGACTGACACTATAAACAACTTTCATGTTAGTTGTTTCTTACTGCATGCACCCCTCAAATATACAATATTTAAGTATAGCCCTGTGGTTCCAAATGCCACTTGGGATTGCACTATAATAGCAATGTTATTCACTTACCAATTTAAAATGCACCCTGTGAGTCCCATACAAGGTCAGTCAGTCAGTGTCGGGCGATGTTTGTTAGGAGTAACATTCATTTTTGTGCATTGACCCACCCCTCCATCATTCATCAAGGCAACTTTGCATCAACTTTGACTCATGTTTTCTGTAGAATGTGACACACTGTGCTGCACCTATAAGTTTAGTCCGAGGCTACATTTGAAGAACTTTGACACACAACTCAGAGAAACATGACATACTGTACATTTGACTCTCCACTGTTTTGGGGATTAAAAGATGGATGTGTCTTACAATTGATGAGAGAAATTTGACACACATGTGACTCACCTCTTTTTTTTTTTTTTTTTTTTTTTGGGGGGGGGGGGGGTTCAAAATATGTGTCTTACAATTGACAAGTTCACTTACAATTCAAACAATACCATCACCCTGATAGATGTGTTTGATACTGGTTATCTATAACAAAAAATTATTTCTGGAGCCACACAGCTAATAGAGAATCAGAAATCATTTTCTAGTTTAATAGTGGCCTATTGAAAAATCACTACAAACAGAAAATCAGTAAACCCTACTGTAGCTGAAGCAAGTAGAGAGAGTTCTGAGTTCTTGTTTTTCAATGTTAATAGAATAAAAGCTTGATTGAAGTCATTGAAGTGGTATTAATATTACTCCTCTGAGGGTGGAATTTAAAAAACTCAGTAATACATAAAGCAAGATAGTATAACATATGAGGAAAAATGAAATCAACATTATGTAAGATGACTTTGTTGTTTTCAGAAATTCTTATTTTTGCTTTCCCCTATAGTGATACATTACAGTAGTTAAAGAACAATGATTTGCACCAAATACAACATACTGTAGTCATAATTTGACATGAATGTCCCACTTTGTGCCCCAACTTCATGGGCCCTTAGAAAAGTGAAAAGATTCCAAGGATTGATTCATCATATCCAGGTGTGAGTAATGTATATTTTTCCGGTCATTTGCTCACCTCATGTATTTTCTACTGAGCACCATGCCCCTGGGCTGTTGCTGTTTTGACAATGTAGAAGTCTTTAAATTGCATTCTTAGGTATATCTTAAAGATATGGTGCATTGTTGCCTTGTATTGGCTTTCAGATGCACCTGCAGACCCCACCCCCAGAACATCAGTAAAGAGTGAGGAGGGTGATGATGATGTAGGTGAGATGGAGGTAGATGGAGGAGGAGAAGAAGAAAGGGAAGATGATACGGATGAAGAGAAAGAGGTACATCTTTTGTTTGGTCCACAGACTTGTTTTAAAAACAAATCTGGTTTTATACACTAATTGCTTTTTGTGCTCTCTGTGTATGTACAACAGTACAAAGACACCTTTGACAGATATCTATGCGTCTTTGATAGCTTGGGATTTCTTTTTTTTTATAAGATAGGGATGGGGATTTCTTTTATTAGATAGGGGTGGGGATTTTGTTTTATTAGATAGGGGTGGGGATTTTTTTTATTAGATAGGGGTGGGGATTTTTTTTATTACATAGGGGTGGGGATTTTTTTTATAAGATAGGGATGGGGATTTCTTTTATTAGATAAGGGTGGTATAGGGTTGGTGTGTGTCTGTCATAGGTTTTCTATGTGGTTTTAGCTGAAGTGTTTTGTTGTCTGAGCTTTGAACCCCAAAGAAATAAGAATTTTCCATTTTTCCAGCTTTTAGTATTATTTATAAACTATTACTAAAAATTCAGAATGGTGAATGTTGTTAAATATGTATTGGGTATCTCCTGTTTGACATTCCTTTTCCTGTGTTACAGAAGAGGTTTAATTTTCTGGAATGGCAATGTTGGCAAGTATGCATAGGGGTGCTATGTGCCTGTCATAGGAGTTCTACATGTTATGAATCTATCATAGGCGTCCTATGTGCCTGGCACAGGGGTTCTACATGTATGTATCTGCCATAGTGTGCCTGTCTTTGGAACAGTATGCTATGTGCCTGTCATAGGGGTTCTACATGTTATGAATCTGTCATAAGGGTTCTACATCTGCAGTAGGGTATCAGTCTTAGGTATACTATGTGCCTGTAATATGGGTTTTAATTTACTGTACATGTTATGTATCTGTCATTGGGTTCCTATGTGCTTGGCACAGGGGTTCTACATGTGTGTTTCTGCTGTAGGGTGTCTGTCTTAGACATGCTGTGTGCCTGGCACACTGGTTCTACATGTACCTATGTGCTGTAGGGTGTCTGTCTTAGGGATGCTTTGTGCCTATCATAGGGGTTCTACATGTTGGGAAACCTTCATAGGGGTCCTACGTTCCTACGTTCAAAGGTTCTAAATGTAGGTATGTGTGGTATGGAGTCTGTCTTAGGTACGCTATATGCCATTCATAGGGGTTTCTCATGTTATGTATCTGTCATAGGGGTCCTATGTGCCTGGCAGGGGTTCTACATGTGATTCTGTTGTAGGGTGTCTGTCTTATGGATGCCATGTGCACAGCACAGTGGTTGTACATGCACCTATGTGCTGTAAGGTGTCTGTCTTAGGGATGCTATTTGTCTGTCAAAGCTAGGGGTTCTACATGTTCTTTTTTCTGTCATAGGGTTCTATGTGACTGGCGCAAAGGTTCTACACGTAGGTATATGCAGTATGGTGTCTGTCTTAGGTATGCTACATGCTATTCATAGGGGTTCCTCATGTTATGCCATAGGGGTCCTATGTGCCTGGACAGGGTTCATGGGTTCATAGGGGTCCCATAAGCCTGGTGCAGTTGTTCTATATGTATGTTTCTGCTGTAAGGTGTCTCTGTCTTAGGTATGCTTTGTGCCTGTCATAAGGCTTTTATGGACCTGGCGTAGGGTTCTACAAGGATGTTTCTTCCAACAGTAGGCTGTCTGTCTAAGGGATGCTATGTTCTTGTAATTGGGTTTCTACCTGTCATGTCTGTCATAGGGATTCTATGGTCCTGGCGCATTGGTTCTACATGTAGGTATCTGCGGCACAGTAGGGTGTCTGTCGTAGGGTTCTGCATGTTATGTATTTGTCATATGGGTTCTATGTGCCCATTGCAGGGGTTTGTCATGTACATACAGTATCTGCCAAAGGGTGTCTACGCTGTATCTTAGGGATGCTATGTGCCTGTCAGAGAAGTTCTTCATGTTATGTACAGCGTCTGTCATAGAGTCTCTATGGGAATGTCTTAGGGGTTCTCTGTGTCTGTCTTGAGGAATTTATGTGCCTGTCATATGAATTCTACAGTACATGTTATGTATCTGTCACAGGGGTTCTGCATGGAAAAAATTGTATTTTTATCTTCTGCAAAGTAGCTTGAGATTCTATTTTTGCACAGCTAATTTGCCAAACTTGCTTTTTCAGGGGACATGTTTTTTTTTTCTTTTTTGGGGGGAAGAAGGGAGGGGGGTGCCAATGGAAATATTTTGAAAGATTTTAATCCAAAAGCCATCATGATAATTTGCAACATATAAACTCCACATTTACTTAACATATTGAGTGAGCTGTGCACCCATATTCATATCTCCTATTGGTGATCCCTTTTCCTTACAATCATAAGGTGAAATTCAGCTTTCTTGGAACTTAATTTTACTCTCAAAGTATAATTTTATGTAAAGACAAAACAGATGATAAAATGTTCCAAGTTAAAAAAAAAATAGAAAATCTGTGAAAGTAAAGCATATTCCAAATCAGGGGCAAACCCCCCCCCCCTTGAAAATTTTCATGCCGTCCCTCTCCCTCTCTCCCGAGACTTTTAAGTTAACCATTGACCTAAAACTTCTGTACATGTTTGGCCTCCCTGAAAATAATTTTGTCCCCCGCAAAGATTTCAGCCCCCTCTGTGCCTTGTTTGGGCCTGGTCTTAATGTAAATCCACTTCCTAACGACTGGGAAAAAGGTCATAGGGGGTTGTTACATGAAACCACAAGGTTATAAGTTGGGGCATAAAACCCTATCTAACCTTACCAAACATAAATTTTAATGTAAGGGAACAACTCCACTTCTTCCTTTTTTCTTTTCTTTAATTTAGGTGGTAAAGCAAGTCAAGATAAATAAAAGGGAGAAGAGAGAAGTAGAGAAAGAAGAAGATTTAATTTTAGAGGATGAAGAAGAGCAACCTTCAACATCTCATGGAAAAAGGTTAGTTACAAAATAATAATCATCGTTAAATCTAGGTTTGATGAGCAATGAGGGTGTTGTCTTTTCAATGTTGGTCCAATGACAACACCTTTCTTAAAGAGTACCTCAAGTCAAAAAAGTTCAAATATAAATATATTAAAGAGCATACAAAGTGAATTCTAACAGTTCCATATCTTCATAGGACATTCCTGAGCTGAGATATAAAATGCTGAAGTTTATTTACTCAACTGAAAATGGTACATTGAACAATAATTTGTGATGTCATTGTTGTACTACTCAAATTACAATCTTTGTACTGTATTTCTTTGTTTTCCTGAAAGTTACTGCAACTTGTGGTGTGATATCACTCTTAACTCTAATGGGGCAATGTAGTTAATTGAGCCTTCTCTGTGCAATATGACATGCTAGCAAATAGCAAGGGTTCAAGGTCATAAAAACATTTTTAGTTTTAAAGGGAAACAAAGCAAGTTATTTGAGTTGTACAACGAGGAAGTCAAAAATTACAGAGTAAAGCACAAAATTGTTTTAAATGAATACAGTAAACTTCAGCATTTTATATCTCAGCTCAGGTATGTCCTACGAAGATGGGAGTTGAACTGTTAGAGTTCATTTTTCCTGCTCTTGAATAAATATTTTTAAATTCTTTGACCTGATGTACACTTTAAGACTCCTTCATATTCCCAATAAATCTATTTTGTTCCAACACCCCTTTGTTCTGACATCTCTGTTCTCTGACAGCCCTGTCCAGACAACCCTGGTCTCCCAAATGGTTCATAGATGAATATGTGTTAAATCAAAGGGTGTTGGTTAAATCAAAGGGTGTTGGAACAAAGGACAGTCAAGTTGTGGAATTTACTCCTGAATAATTTACCCTTTTATAGTTGAAGTGAAAGCAAAGAGCTGTCATGGACTGAGTGAGAGTTTTGATCATATCATGATCATAACCTTTCAATTACATGTTTATACAGGCGCTACATATTAAATAAATGTTTGTAGTATGTTTAAATATTATTTAGAGTAGTGACTGTTTGACATGAGCCTGTTTCGCTGCTGTATTTAAGTAAATTTGAGTAAACAAATTGGTCAGGCAACTTTGAGGGGGTTAAGGGAGGAATGAAATGGTTGAAAAGGCAAGGCTGTAGAGGGTGCTCTTTCTGTCTAAACTCCATCATGTTCAACACTTTTCTTACACCCTCTTCCTCCCCCTTTTCCTACCCAGGCGAAGGCGTAAACCCAATGAGAAGCCTGTGACTTTGTCAAGCAAACCATCCATTCCAAGAGTTAACAGTACACCAAAGAATACAAGGTTAGTAATGAAGGTTTTAGAGGATCAGAGATTACATGAGGAGTGTTACCATGGTAATGACAAAGGTATGAGACTTTAAACAACATTTATATAAAATTATTGGGTCCTTCTCCGTAAGTACAGGTCATTATTTTGTGAGTAACAGACAAATGTCTAAGATGCAATACCTGGGACGTTCATGCTGATTCTACCGCAATACTAGTAGCTTGTGGGTTACACAGTGCTCTTTGGGCTGTTAGGACATTGGAAACAGAGGATCATTGTTTATCAAGGAAGTTTCTATACAAACTATTTGGCTTATTATCTCGTTTTCATGGTGTAGCAGAAACAGGTTTTCTGCAGAATTTTAAAGATTTGATCTTTGTTCACTCAAGGCTCAGAGTCAATTCAGGAATTAGTTGTTTTGGATTATTTCTCTTTAAAAGTATGTTAAGTGGCACTACCTACATCTTTAGTGCAATACAAGTCAAACTGCTACAGTATGCGCAAAATGTTATATGCTGGTTAGCCCAACATGAGATAAAGGTTTGTGTAAAGCTTACTCAATGGTTGCATTTAAAATAATTATTGAATGGGTCATTACATCAGAAGGGTTGAGGAAATGCATCAATTGCTGTTCTAGTTATAGTTAGTTGTATTGCATTTTTGGGCCAAAACACATCAACATAATCATGTTGTACAGTATCAGGTAGGGAGGCAGTTAAATGTATCTTCAAACCCAAACATGGTGCAAGTCCCCCCCCACCCCCATCTCCCTCTAGTTGCCGTCTTATTACAAGTGGGGAATGCAATGGGCATACCTTCCAACTATGCATCTCAGGGTTTTAAGGTCGGGCATCATCTTACCGTCAAATTTTTAGATCCCATGGTTAAGTAACATAGTGAAACAGGTAAAATCACTATGACTAACAGCAAATATAGAGTCACTTTTTGCCTACAAATATCTGATTTCAAAGTACAAAATTCTGTTTTAAGTCCAGAATTTTCTGTTTTGATAACATTATAGAATATAAATGTGTTACATTTATCCAACATATGCAATAATATGAAGTCAGTCATCTTGCCTCTTTGCGATCAGTTGCTTCTTTTCTGGGTATTAGTTTTGAAAAATCTTAGTAAATTTCCTGTAGAATTTTCAGAATCATATTGGCTTGATAACTACAATATATATAAAATATTGGCTTGATAACTTCAATACTATATCCCTAAGAGAATCATCAACTCCGTCATTCCATTTGTTTCTGCAAAAATCGACCTAACCTAATACCAATACGTAGCATTTACTTTTTAATAGCAGCTGCTGCTGAAATCCATGAATACTTGTAAAAAAAAGGGTTGGGACAATGACAATGAAAATTTTTCAGTCAGTCCCCAATTGAACATAAAACAAAATAAACAAGAAAAAATACACCAAGTTCCATAAGTAATATCTTTTACACTTCACATGTGTACATTTTTGTCAACGGAATATCCCCAGTTCCTGATACCCAAATAATGACAGCAGACAACTTTGAGACCTTTTGTTCGTTGATCTTTAAGCCACCCACCAGTGCATTGTTTTTGTGGCAAGCTTCCTATACACCATTGAACTTGTTTAGACTGATGGATTAGAGGGAGTATCATGTCTTCTTTTCCTTTGCTGACCCCAAGTTTGGTCTAAGGGTAAGAGGATCTGCCTCTCACGCTGAAGGCCCAGGTTCAACTTATGTCAAGCCATACCAAAGACTCTAAAACTGGAACCTACTGCTGTTGTGCATGATGCTCTGCATCAGCAATGGAGTAGGGAAAACAAGCCAGTGAGCCATAACTGGAAAAAAAGGCCATGGCCGGCTAGACTTGAACCAATAGGTTGGAAACTGGGCCGTTAAACTCCATTTAACTAACTTACTAACTGTCTCCAACATATTAAAGCGGACACAGCTTTACATATTCATCTAGAGTACTTCTTTGCTTGAATTTTTTTCTTGCACATCATGGCATATATTGGGATCAGGTTAGAAAGGCATTAACAAACCTTACATGTACATATGAGCTGATGGCCATTAGCCAGATTTGAGAAAACCTTCAACCATGCCTGACTGTTGGATCAGCACCAACTTCACTAATGGTAATGCTTGAACTTGCTGCTTTACCCTGCCCCCCTCCCCCCCCCCCCCCCCCAACCACCACCACCACCACAGATTATATTCTGGCTTTGGTATCAACATGCTTAGATAAAGCCCACAAGTGAGCCTAAAATCTCAAATAGTCCTGCATAACTTGGGAAATTTGTATTAGAGATGGTCAGTAACTTGCATATTCTGTGGTTGTAGTCCAGGGGCTCCAGCCAGTTGTGATGACAACACAACTGGGTGGAGCCGCTGGACTACAACCACAGAATATGCAAGTTACTGACCATCTCTAATACAAATTTCCCAAGTTATGCAGGACTACTCATGATTTGTAGGCTTATGGGCATATTTATCTCATGAACAATAGAAAAGTTAACCTGGTACACTTGAATGTGGTTAACTACAACCCTGTTCAAAACTGTTTTTTTTTTCATGGAATTAATTATGTCCCTACAGTTTCATGAAAAAGAAAACATACAATATACGTCAAAAGGTGCCTTTGCTAGATATAGAGAATCTGACTGTATAAAATGAATGGCAACGGCACTCATTGAATTACCTTCCACCATATATATATTGGGTGTTCTGACCAAAGTAGTATCTCTTCACTTTTCATAAAGAATATCCCAAAAGTATGAAAGGTATTTTCAAAACCAGAATATAGGTTTGCCGCAAAATTAGATCATTAATCCATGTATTGTCATGTTTTAGTTAGTTAGTTAGATAAGATTTAACGACACACCATCACGAATGTGTTATAAAGTGTCATACTGTTCAAATACTGTTCAAGTTCTCCCCTTTAGTCACCTCTTACGACAAGCAGGGAATACGGTGGGCATATTCCGCAACCCCCAGCCCACGGGGGGGGGGCAACCATTGAGGGACTTGATTGGTTTTGTGGCCCCACAAACTGCCAGTCATGGGATGAATATAAATGGTCTTATGTGCACACTTAGAGGTGAGAGTTGGGGACAAACGTCTCCCCACACATGACCTCCTCAGCCCACCTGGATGCAGTTTTATGTCATACCCAGGACCCTCTATTGTGATGTGGTGAATCATACCTGCGTAATAGGTATTATTCTTGAAAGTTCATACTTAAAATTTTTTCAGAAGAATATCAGTTTAGGATTTTATTGCTTATTGCAAGTAATGTTTTTGTTTCAATTTCAGTAACAGCAACTCTTCAGAAGGGAGAAGTGTTAGGACGCCCTCAATGAGGAAGACGCCCTCTAGTTCAAGGAGAGGAAGGAGCGCTGAGTTGGATGCAAGTGATCTATTTGATGAGATGTGACCTCATAAAGGATGGGATATGATTGCATCAACAACTTGCCCCCTTCCTCTGAGAAGTGGTGGACTTTCAATGCTTCAGTACTATGCACCTTTTTCATTAAGTTACCTTGTCATACTATGTGCCAGAAAAAGATGTACAGAAGGGTGTGAATTGTTCAGTAACAAGTGTATGTTTGTCAAAGGACAAGAGCAGTCACCCCAACTTGAAGAAGTGCAGTAGACTGTCCTGTTTTCACATAGAGTTACGCACAATCTTAAGTATGATTTACTGTTGACTTAAGTATGGGGAATCAAACTTAAGATTGTGGGTAATTCTTTGTGGAATGGGCCCCAGGACTGACTGTTGAGAGTCATGTTTCAACAAGTGTTCTCTTAGAATGTGAAATTTACTAAGAGCAACTGCTTGTTGTACCTTGAATATGCATTATTGAGGTTATAAAATATCATGAAAGATACTTTGAAGAGAAATTAGAGGAAAATTGGGATATTTAACTGTTGTTTCCATATAAGTTTGGGGGACTGCTCTTGACCTTTAAGTAAAATGGGACATAAATCTGAAGCATTCAGAGAATTTTTCATTCTGTTCCCATTTTTGTGTCTGTACATAAAAACATCCTGAGCAGTAGAATTACCTCTTTATTTGCTTCAGGGGTAAATATTGCAACCCCAGGCAATCTAAGTTGAAAAATAAGATTGAAAATGAAGTTAAGTACAAAAAATGTGGTCATTAATGTGAAGCCATAACCTCACACATATTTGATTCCAGTTGACTTTTGGTTAAGATATGTGGTTTATTCAGTTGCTAAATATCACAATTGAAAGACATTTCATCACAATACCTATAACTTTTTCTGTATTAATTTCAAACATAAATTTGGGGTCTGGATTATTCTCCCAGTGAAACTACTTGCTTTTATCATCTCATAAACCATCGTTTACTCTCCAGAATAAGGGAATCAAGGACTTACCTGAAAGAACAGAAATTTGAAGGAAGAAAGAAAATGTAAAGACTTTTCTAGTTACCTGGAGAAAGGAGATGCATTGTCATGATACAATTTGTAGTCCCAAAGATGTTTATGTTGAAGTGAAACTTCAACATTTGAACATTTTCCCCTTTTCAATTCTAAATTCCAAACAGTCTCCTGTGGAGTCTCCCATAGTACATTTCACAGAAAGCCCAAAAGCCTGTCTGGCTTCACAGGGTTTGCTTTGCTTTCCTTTGGTTTGTTGGAGTTTTACACCTCAATTTGTAAACTTCTGATCTCACTGCCTTTTTTACCAGTTGAACATCACTGGATTGCATTTCCTATCTATTGCTTATATGAAGCATCATGCATAGCAGCAGTAGGGTCCCCTTTTCAAGTCTTTGGTTTAATTCTACTTAGGAATCAAACAATTCAAGTGATTAGAGCATCTGACTTTCAATTTGGAGGTCTAGAGTTTGAGCCCTGGCCAGGTCATATTAAAAGTTATAAAAGTGAAACCATCGTGCTTGGTGACAGTATAAGCAATGGATTAGGCAAAACAAGGCAGTGAGCCACAACTGGAAAAAAGGGCTTTTGTCAGCTCTGCTTCAACCAATTGGTTAAAAACTGAGCCATAAAACCCAATGTAAGGAACTTACATTACAGTTAATTTGCTGGTGCTCCAGACTTACTTTGGCAGATTTGGTAAATGTAAATCTGTCCAACCTGTATTGCAAGTATTTTTGGTAATTTTTCAAAATGCAAATGGCACGTTTCCAAGGTAAACAAAGAAAGATATTCTTTTGTATTACTTCAAAATTTTAGATTTCAAATGTCTCTACACAATTAAAAAGGGCGAATGGTGAAGGCCAGGAATGATTTAGTGTTCAAAATTTGCAAAGCAGTTTTGAGGCTTCAAGACTTCTCTGTTGCAAATCTTAAATAAGCCATAATGTTGTATGTACAGAATCTGATACAAAAGTTTGCATTTTTGTAGCAATTTGCCCATTTTGTAAAAACAATGACATGTGTTCTGTAGTAATTAAGTATAATGGTACATTCAATTTAGTCTGGGGTGACTGACTGCTTCTTGCCTTAATCATGGAGCTACCAACACGTCCATGTTGGTAGCTTCTTGCCTTAAGTAAACTCTTTCTCTGTAGTATCTTTTGTATCCATGAGACTGATAGGTTTCCTTCATGTTGAATTTCACCAAACATTATGCTCCTTTATGTGCCAAACGAAACAATCTTTTTGGACCAAATTGACCAAACTTTGTATATATGTACATGTATTGAGGAAGTATTGGATAGCTTCATGTTTTCAATCACATTTTATGTGTATATAGTGTGTGTCAGGGTTATAGCTGCTCTGGTTGTTACCAGCTGGCTGTAGCCAGCACTCCTGCTTGTTGACCAGCATGAAGGAGAAATTGCTGGATGACTCAAACTTCAGTAAAAATTCCATGGAAGATGTTTGAAAATTAATGGAAATATATTATTACATTGTAAAACAACCCACAGTTTCATCTGGTCATTTCAGCAAAACAAGGCATGTATTGGTCAGTTCCAAAACATAACCAATATAGTGAGCAAAACTTTCTGAAAAGCCACTGCTTTCCTGATAGTGTTCAAGTTAAAAGGGCTACAAAAGGCAGTGATGAAAACGACCCTCACTGGTATTGCACGTTACACTACACTACACTGAAGTGACAAAACACTACACTGATAAAGTACTATGCTTCAGCCACTCCGAGTCCTATAGCTAGACCTTGGTTTGTGTTTTCTATTCATGTATGACGGCTGCAGTCCTGGACCTTAAGTGTTAAGGGGCTACGCCAACAGGGGTCATGACCACACTCACAGTGGAAATACACTTTTACTTGTAGATTTGCCCAGTGCTTTTGGAGTGTTGATGCCTTAGGGCATGTTGTTGCCTTAGGGAATGTTGTTGCTCCGGGCGTGGTGTTGCCAGCAGGCATGGTGTTGACTATGGGGGTGGTGTTGCCTCTGGGCGTGGGATGACCTTCAAGCGCGTTGTGGGATGTTCTTGATTTTTGTTGTCGTGGGGGTTGGCGTGGGGTTGATGTCGGGCAGTGGTTGGTGTTTAAGGTGGTTGTGGATGAGTTGGAGGGTTGGGTGGTGTTGGTGCCTCTTTTCCGTTTGGGAAAAGCTTTTTTGTTCTATGCTTTGTGTGTGGATGGTCGATGATTCGCGTTTGTGTTTTGTCCAGCCGGTTTGAGTTGTCTATTTGTTACAAGTGCCTGTTTCTATGTACGTTTTTGGTTTCGATGATGAGAGAAACCAATGCAATCATGATGGCGTGTGTGTGTATGTGTGTGTGTATGTGTGTGTGTGTGTGTGTGTGTTTGTGACACTTTGCTTGTTAACACGATATCTCAAGAAGGGAAGGTCTCAATGTTTTCAAACTTGGTACATGGATGCCCCATAGTGAGAGGAAGAACCCTATTGTTTTTGGTGGGGGTCAAAGGTCATATGGGGTCACCAGGGGTCAAACTCTGAAAACCTTGTTAACATGATATCTTGAGGTAGAAATCTTGGATGAATGTCATACTTGGTATGTAGGTGCGTTATTGTCAGAGGAAGAACCCTATTGTTTTTGGTGGGGGTCAAAGGTCATTTGGGGTCAATAGGGGTCAGACCCCGAAAACCTCGTTAACACGATATCTTGAGATTGGAAACTTGGATGAATGCCATACTTGGTACATAGATGCTCCACAGTGGGAGGAAGAACCCTATTGTTTTTGTTGGGGGTCAAAGGTCGTATGGGGTCACCAGGGGTCAGACCCCGAAAACCTTGTAAACGCGATATCTTGAGGAAGAAAGCTTGGATGAATGTCATACTTAGTATGTAGGTGCATTATTATCAAGAGAATAAACCTACTGTTTTTGGTGGGGGTCAAAGGTCATGTGGGGTCGCCAGGGGTCAAAATCCGAAAACGTCGTTATCACTATTTCTTGAGATAGAAAACTTAGATGAATGTCATACTTGGTATGTAGATGCAATATTGTCAAGGGACGAACCATATAACTTTTGGTGGGGGTCAAAGTACATTTGGGGTCACCATGGTCAAATCCGAAAACCTAATTATTACGACATCTTGAGATAGGAAACTTGGAATGAATGTCATTTTTAGGTAACAGTGTTCTCCACTAGCTGTTTTTGACCACAGGTGCACAACCAGGATAAAATCTAAAGAGTTCCTCCCCCCCCCACCCCCTCCCTGGCACAAAAACAAAAACATTGGCCGCCCGGCCCAAAATTCTCTTGCACTAAGCCTAAAGCTAAAATTAGCAGTTTGAACACATGTGGATGGCATAAGATTTGAGCAGATGCATGCTGAAATATAGCTTGCTTGGCGGACGTGTTTGGCAACTGCTTCAATATTTTGCACTACGTAATAACGAACTAGAAGTGCACATTCGACACCTACCAAGAAGACAAGGTGAACTTCAACAGGAAATTTTTGTGGAAATTGTGATTGTTCCATACACCAATGATCGATCACATACTTTGAGCGCAATCACAACAACTACTC
This sequence comes from Holothuria scabra, assembly GCA_037179385.1. Classification (NCBI taxonomy): domain Eukaryota; kingdom Metazoa; phylum Echinodermata; class Holothuroidea; order Aspidochirotida; family Holothuriidae; genus Holothuria; species Holothuria scabra. Next base: position 62,529,151 of record CM074179.1, on the reverse strand, counting down.
GCGGCACATTCACTGCTTTCTCAGTGTGTACAGCTTAGCTAAAGGATCTCGCAAATTTCGACAATGGAATCTCGGAAAAAAGTTCGCCATTTTAAAAGGGGAAAAAGGTAAATAAATTAACGATATTCTACAGTGTCAATTCTTGGCTTTTGGAAAAATTGAAAACACCAAGTGTCTACCTCCCTTAACTGAGAAATTTAAGCCCAAAATGTATGGTTTGATTCAGCAAGTGAGCTCACGTTAGTACTTTCTGCATACGTTTGTGCTAGTCAGCAGTAGCCTACATTCCTTTCACAAAGCAGGATCGAGTACTGAAAAGGGGCAATAAAAATCCATGTGGCCAAGAACATCTAAAATATTGTCAAGGCGTGTGTAATAGTCCCTCATACAACAATGTGCAATACTTTGTGAGCTTAAGGCTTAAAGTTTTTCTCTACGATATAATTTTCTTCAGCATGTCTTGGCACTTTTGCCATTGCCTAAGGTATAGCACATAGGCCTAGGCTAGCCTATATACATTGTGAACCTATTCCTATACATATGATGTTTATCTGCAATATCCTAACTAGTAACTGGGAAAGCTGTGCAGTGGTGAATGCTTTCTTTTTTATTTTTGGTTTCGATGATAAGAGAAACCAATGGGATCATAATGGCGTTCGTGTGTATGTATGTATGCGTGGGTGTGTGTGTGTTTGTGACACGTTGCTTGTTAACACAATATCTCAAGATAGAAATGTGTGACAGTTTTTAAACTTAGTACATAGATGCACCATATTGAGAGGAAGAACCCTTCTGTTTTTGGGTGGAGGTGAAAGGTCATGTGGGGTCACTAGGGGTCAAAGTCTGAAAACATTGTTAACGCTATATCTCAAGGTAGGAAACTTGGATAGATTTCATAATTGGTATGTGGATGCGTTATGGTCAGGAGATGGTTGCTTTTGTTTTTGGCATAGGTCAAAGGTCATCTGGGGTCAGTGGGGGTCCAAGTCTGGAAATCTGGTTAACACGATATCTCAAGATAGGAAGCTTGGATAGATTTCATATTTGGGTATATGGATGCGTTATAGTCAGGAGATGGTCCCTGTTGTTTTTGGCAGAGGTCAAAGGTCATCTGGGGTCAGGTGGGGGATCAAAGTCTGAAACCTTTTTAAATGTGATCTTTCAAGATAGCTGTCTGTCTCTCTCTGTCTGCATGTTTGTCTGTCTATGTATGTCTTTAATGGAGGTCAAAAGTCACCTGGAATAACAAAATTATTTTTTGAACATGCTAGTGTAACACTTGACTGTGAAGATAATGGTGCATGATGGCATTATTTGAAATGGAAAATTTATATATTATCGAAACCTCAATGCATTTTTGCATTCTGGTTACTTCATACAGTAGTTCTCACTTCTTGGAGAAAACTGAATAAAGAACAGTGAGAGTGCGGTGACGTAGAATATCTAATATGGCTCTCGCCTTGGTGTCTTAAGCTTACAGTGCTATCTCGTGGTTAAAAACCCAGATGACACGGGAAACCATGTAAGCGGAGCGCCACCACGATTGGCGCCGAGCGCACCGAGAAAATTTTGGGTCCACAGATCCTCCCAGATTGCAGGAGATGGCCTCTACGACTCTATTTGTACCTCACCCCGCCCCCTACGAAAATAAAGAGCTTAAACACGTTTTCAGACGATTTCATTTTTGGGGCTGTGACATGATTGGGGGGGGGCACGTGCCCCCATGCCCCCCGTGCCGTCGCCACTGGCACAAAGTGGCGTCAAGACTGTAAGCGGAGCGCCACCAACGGTTGGCGGTACGTGCAGCTAATTTTCTTGCTTTTAAAGGAACCAGATAGCCGGAGATTGCATTCCCAGTCTGTTTAAATACATCCTTGAAATTTGGGTCTCATGTCTGGAATTTCCAAGTAATTGGAAAATAAAATAATTGTCATTTTCCCCCATGGCACTTGTCTCGCCAATAGCCATGGGTATCATATGTGATGTGATGTGATGATACCTGCGGAAAAATCATGTGGATTAACAAATAAAGATAAGAAACAATGAAATCGATGCATTCTTGGCCATATATTCTGGTTTTCTGGTCTCTTGCTAACATACTACATAATGTATTTAAAAAAGGTTCATGTATACAGAGTAGTCTTACTTTTCAACTTCTGATACTTGTAGATGCAGAGATAGGCAAGAAATGACTTTGATACACATATGGCCAGTGAATGTCTTTGATACAACTGTAGCCAGCGAATGTTTAGCTTTCCCTAATAAGAGAAGGCGAGAGCTATAACGAAGATTGTCATCTGATGCAAATTTCTTCAGCACAGAATCAACGTCAACCGTCAAGTCCCTGTAGATGTGCATGAGACCAAAGTTGACTTGGCGACCCTGGTGGAATCGTTGTAGAGTCACGATTGTTTCAAATCAACAAGATTTTAGCGGACGATTACAACAATTTTGAATTTTCTTTTCATTTTTATATGTTCTATTTTTATATGTGCTTTTTTTCAAAGACGACTTAGACAAAAAATTGTCGGCCCGGGCCGACAGTGCTACATACTGGCCACGCCCCTGTATATATTTGCCTGTAAAATCCTTCCTGTATTCGTTTTTTTTCTTTTATAAATGTTTTTGTAGTTGTGTCGCAATTTAAGTGAACCATCTGTAAAAACATATTTTTATTCCTCCTTGTCTTTTGTATACATGTATAACTGCTCAGAATTGTATTAAAATCCTTATTTTCCCTTGAAGTAAGAACGTTATTGAAGTTCTTTTTCAGCTTTTCCACCCTTCTACCATGACCGAACAAATCTTAAACCTTCCACCATCATCATACACAGTGTGAGATTGCATCGTGACTATTAAACACCCCTCAAGTCCCAACCACCACGCCATCCTTTTATTTGCAATTAAAAGCAGCTCTAAAATAGTTCTACACAATGCAGTTTACATACGCAGAAAGTAAAGTAATGTACCAGCGTGGTTGTAGGTATGGAAAGATGTTTATTGTTCTCCATAGACTTTTGTTTCGAACAGAACGAATATTAAATCGATCTTTCATGGTGGTAAATACCGGCGTTTTGTTCTCAATATGGGGACATACTGGGACATACTTTTTCACAATATTACTACAGTGTGAAAAATTACCAGTCAACGGGAGATTTCCAAATTGGGGGATGTCCCCGGTCCCCCGGGATCGCCGTCTAATTATGTTGGTGGTCACTAAACGGCACAATTTTGCGCGCGGGCCGACTGCCTACAAACTGTCACGATTTTTCCAGTTACTTTCCTGGCCACGGGCTCTTCTAGCGTCTCCACAATTAGTTATTTACTTTCACGTTAGTCAACAATGCTGACTAATATTTGACCCAGTTGAATCAGTTTCTTACGAATAATAAGCCTCCTTGACGAATTTTTGACTGATATTCTTTAGTCCGTTACTAAAAAATTAGTAAGATATTAGATATATTAGTCAAATATGAGTTACTAACGAGAAAAGTCAATTCACACGTCTCTGTGACTAATTTTTGTTTACAGAGTGTACAGTAGCATTCTGCTGAAAGTTTTACCAAAATATCCTTCAAAAGCAAAGTATTTCTTCTAGGACCTCTTACTAGCATCGCGCGCGCCTACAAGTGATGATACTACCCGTGAGATCAAGAAGAAAAGCATGAGGGTTGCTTTTGAGACACAATAAAAACCGTAAAATTAATATGTATTGCGAAAGATGTACCCTTTAAATATATACATAGTTTGAGTTAACAATACGCTCTTTCTCCATAAATACCGTAGCAGCACTGATTTCTACATTTAAGGTGAATTTCTACTAAACATTGGAAAATTCGGTTAAGTTTTGACTGAGCCACTCTGAACTTCACTGAAATAATACCCACACTCTTAAGTTGATCATATTCAATACAAGTAACAGCATGCAGTAGCACCAAACCTATAATAACATTAGACTTCGTGACCTGCAACCTTCCCTTCCCAATTCGTATTGAGAGCACTTCTCCAACGATAGTAAGCATGGTCAAAATTATATTGAAGAAGACAGACAGACAGACAGACAGACAGACACCTCGACCGCGTACATGTCAAAATACGTTGATTAAGAACATTTTATGATCAAGAACGCAAAACAGATTCACAAAAGTAAATTTAAACGTATTAAAACATATAACATTTTATACTTAAAGTTTCCAAAAGTGGGAAGTGCGTCACTGAACTGTTGGCCAATGTATTTTGTTAGGAAGCCAATGGGGTCAGCCTTCAATTTTTGCTCGTTTTTGCGGCCTCTTCCGTTTGTACGAGTTTTTCGTTTTGGAACTTTTCCGTTTCCCCGACTGTTCTTTCGACATTTTTCATTATGCGAGGACCAACCTCATTTTTTGGTTTCGGTGGCTTTTCGTTCCTTCAAATTTGTTTTTGTGTTTGGACTTTTCCGTATCTGCGATTTTTTTAGTTTTGTTAAGTTTCGACTTTGTTATCGTTTTTGGGTATCGTTTTTCTTGTTAGCAAATTTTTTCGTGTCTGCGACTTATAGTTCGTTTCTCCGACTGTTTTATTTGTTTTTGTGACTTCGTGATTTTCGTCTAGTAGGTAATCTGTTTGTTAAATTCGACTTACCTGCGCGTTTCCAGTTGCCCTGGCATTCCCTAAAACTATATTTTCATCTTTATGACACACTTTTGGGAAATATTTCGGAAATTGCAGTTAAAAATAAGGAACGGCATATGTACATACAATCTGTCAAATTTTGGAAATTTTTACTTGAATTCAGAAAATGAATGGGCTTAATAAGGGAGATTTATTTGTGAAATACGGAAACACTGTCAACATGGCATCATACGCAGGGCTTCGAAAAAAATACATTTGCGAAATGCGGTAAGTAACACCAACTTCCCGGCAGATGCGCTATTTGCACTCGTGAGTCCCAGCTTATATTATTGTTCTGCCAGTTCCAAAACTAAGATGCAAATTTTCGGTTTCAAACCGTGGTCAGTCCACTCAGGAGGCCTGCAATTGCTTGTCAACCAAGTTAAACGTTTACTGCAGCTTTGTAAAAGCTACATTTAAAATGATGCATATATCTGCTTAGGAAGAGGTTTTTGTGTAATTCAAACATAACATGTCAGATTGTTTCAAATCGCTGTCCGAATAATCCTCCACAATCGTTTTGCTAAGAGCTACATTTTTCTAACAATTATAGCCTCATTACTATCATTCATCAAAATTCGATCTTCTTCCATGTGAGAGCATTCTGAACTATAAAGGTAATGCATCACGTTAGCCAGTAGTTTAGGGGATGCCGTTGATTTGAAATGCTTCACGTGAGTGATAAAGTCGAGGAGCAGGGAACCTTCTTCGTCTCCATCTGTTGAACAGCATGTGATATCTAGAAAGCACACCTGATTTATGACCTGGAAGTCAATCATTTTGGAACGTAAGAATGTTTTTACGCGATTTGAGTTGATATGGACGTTGAAATTATCGGCCAACACAGGAAAACGGTTCAAAACACGCCAAAGTGCGCTGTCCTCTATAAAAAAAGATAATAACAAAAAATATTGTCCAGAAATGTCGTGTATATGGACCGCAGATTATCTTGCTCATTTGGTTGGAGTAAAAATATTCATATTAACTTTGAGAATCATGTAGGTTTATTTCAGAATGATATACTGAATCAATAATGGTTATTTTGAGTTTGATACGATTACTTATTATTTCAACCGTAGAATAATAAAGTGCAAAAGAACATTGAACAAAGTGTTGAATAGACCTTGGGCCCGTTCCACAAAGAGTTACGCACGATCTTAAGTTTGATTCCCCATATACTTAAGTCAACAGTAAATCAAACTTAAGATCGTGCGTAACTCTTTGTGGAACGGGCCCCTTATGTATATGATATCACAGACAAGAAAGTGCGCTGTCTGTTGAGGACCCCTGATTCACAACAATAAGCCAGCTTAGAGTTGCTGTTTTGTTCTAAAGGTCAAAGGTTATAAGGGTACGCGCTCTTCCAATTAGCCACCGTTGCCATAGTATCGCATAGCGCACAGTGCCATAACCTATGCATAGCGCGGGACAAGACTCTTCAGGTCATAGGTCATAGGGGTCTTGAATTCATCATAGTGCATGCCCAGTAACAACTCTGAACTGGCTTATTAATAAATACATTTTACTTCTTAGCAAAGGCAAAGTGGAGCGAAGGGAGAGCACGTTTTTGATGTTCTGGTTGACTTCAACACAGCTTTAGTTTATACGGTGTGTCATGCACGTGGAATACATTCATAAGCCTACGGAGGTAATTTTTTTGAGTTCGAACACCATTTGCCCGAATATTGTTTGTATTGATTTAAAGGTACCATTTATCCTGTTTTGTTTTGCCCGAAAGGACCAACTGTTTTGGCCGAACTGGAAGGGCTAAGCCCCCTCCCCCTGCACCCCGGCTCGTACGCCCACTCATAGATTAGACAGGTTTTCTTTTAAAACTATGGTTATATACGTTTTAAGTGTTTACCTTGCTCACCTATTTGTATTTTGCTCGCAACTGTTCAGTTTATAGCGTATGTAAATCCTTTGATTGAAAGCAACGTTGCCGTGTAGGCTTCGTTGAGCCATAATGAGATGCTACAAACGATACTTCGAAATAACCGAAACAACCAAACTAAAATTTTTGACAATATTAAATTCGTGGATGTCTCTTATTTGTGCATGCCTTAGCATATTCTAAACCTAATGTTACTTGAAAGGTGTGAAAATTCAATGAATTCTGCGTCTGCTTGATTTGGTTCACTGTTGATGAGAAGGAATTAAATGTAGGCTCCATGACTTCTTTCACCTCTTATCTCAGTTACACTTTTTTCTGGGTTCGGATATCATTCAATTGTAACGTGTGCACCAGCGGTTACCGCCCGCGAGACCGAAGGTACCAAAGTACATTTTTCATAGGCGCCAAAGTACATTTTTCATCGGCGCCAAAGTACATTTTTTTTACATCGGCGCCAAAGTACATTTTCATCGGCGCCAAAGTACATTTTTTACATCGGCGCCAAAGTACTTTTTTTTACATCGGCGCCAAAGTACATTTTTTACATCGACGCCAAAGTACGTTTTCATCGGCGCCAAAGTACATTTTCTACATCGGCGCCAGAGTACTTTTTTTCATCGGCGCCAAAAAGTACATTTTTACATCGGCGCCAAAGTACATTTTTTCATCGGCGCCAAAGTACATTTCTTTTCATCGGCGCCAAAGTACTTTTTTCATCTTCGCCAAAGTACATTTTTTGCAATGGCGCCAAAGTACATTTTTACATCGGCGCCAAAGTACATTTCTTTCATTGGCGCCAAAGTACATTTTTGTGATCGGCGTACATTTAATTATTATTATTGTTGTTGTTGTTGTTGTTGTTGTTATTATCATTGTCATTGCCACTGCCATTGTCATTACCATTGCCATTGCCATTATTATTATTATTCCTCTCTTACACAGCTACGTGGGCTCCTGTCGGCGTCTTATGGTGAATGCATGGGGGATGACTTCCCTACATTCAGACCTCATTTAGTTACGAAATACATCCACAACTTGATGAAAAGGGATGCTTCTTGATTCAAAATCCTTACATTTCATTCCTTGGTTGTTGCCAGGGTGAGGGTGGGTTCTCGAGGTTTTAGAATCGAAAGTGGGTCAATTCTAGAGTGCTCAGCTGATACGAATCAACAAAAAAGGCCTTTCTAAAACAAGCAATAAGTTACTGAGGATGGATCCGATTATACCTATTTTTTTTAATACTGAACCTAGGAGTCTTTAGCTAAAGGATAACATCTGTTTGATATTTTTAGTCCTTCGTGCCTGTGTACGAAGAAGGTTTTACAAGTTTTTTTGTTGTCACCTTCTATTGCAACACGCTCTCCTGGTCAGCTGGTGGGAATTTCCCCCTCCTTTCGCAATGCAATGTATACAAAAGGGAAGAGAACAAGGCTATGATTACGATGACACTTCTTATGCTCCGCAAGTGCAGGCAGCATGTAGATGGTGAGTTGAATACTTTAAAACTGACAAGGGAACCAGGAACTCATAAGGCATGGTTTTTGTGGTAATTACCCGGATATCTGTGGTAGTAGCGGAGTTGAAAAATTTGCATAGATCCTTGAGTATGACTCGGAGTGACAGCGAGGTCACACTAAGCTCTTCGCAGCTCACGATTGAAATGGTTATTTAGTGTTATGTATGCAGTAAATGTGACTGAAGATGACGGCGCGCAGCGTTCGAAACTTTTTGTTATTTTACAACAAAAATGGCGTTCATTTGTAATCAGGTTTGTGGTTATTTTAAATCAAAACTCTGGAATCCAGTCACATCGCTACCTCCGTTTACAGGTATCAAAATTTCATTTTCTATGGATTTTCCGTGGGGGGGGGGGGGGGGGGTCGCACGGGGGTGGGGTGACACTTCCCTGTCCCCACCTGTTAAGGGCTTGAGGGATAATGAATTTAAACATTGTTCGAACTTACTACGTTCCCACGGGAAAATACGAACATGTTAAAAATTAGAATATGTTACGGTATATTGCTACATGGCAGTGGTGGAGAGAGAGGGCGACAATGGTCTGTAGAGGCGCTGTCGACAATGTGTAAAGAGAACGTCATCCTGCATTTTAGAAAATCTTGTATGAAAAATTCCACCACATAAATGGAAATGACACATTCGCTACAACTAAATTCAGGTGAAGTGTTCACCTTCACCGAAGATAGCGAACAATCAGACCTTGCGCTCATGTATTAAAACTCTTTTTGCCTCTCAAAGGTGAAAACGGTAAATTATGTATATATAAACAGATAAGGTAACTACATCCTTATTTGTCATTAGGCAGGCGCGAAGCCAAGAGGAGGAAGAGAAAGGGGCAGCCGCCCACACTGCCCCATTTGAGCATATTTTGTAATGTAATTACCGTTACAAATTGCTTATGTTTCCCTATTTATATGCAGTAAATAGGCATGGGAAGTGCCATTTCCAGCAATCTGCAGGAGAAGTTTTTGGCCAAAATTTTCTTGCGCTCCTTGGTGGCCTGAGCGTTGGGAGTCTCTCATGGGCTTCGTCCTTTATGAAAAATTTCTGGCTTCGACCTTGTCAGATAGATGCATCATTTTGCTTATAGCCAGTAAGACTTAATGATAGTCTGCGATTTACACACTGAAGATCAGCAATTAGAAACAATTATGGCGGAGAAACATAAAACGCAACTTACATTTTTCGACAGTTTTTTAGAGAGAAAGGTACGGCCTTACTGTTAATTTATAATTCGACTGCGCATAAAAGGGCATTTCCCAATGTTTAGCTTGCATTTCATCCAGTGGTAGTGGTACATTTTATCTGGTTTATTTTCTGATCATTTTGCAAACGAGACTCAAAATAACGACTACTTGTATTCTATTTAAAAGCCTGGGAAATGCCATTTCCGGCTGTCTGAGGGGTCGCATTTTCTCAAAATTTTCCGTACGCTCGCGCCAACGCTCCGCTTAGAAAGTCTTTTGGACAGTCTCCACTCGCGGCCCCACCAAAAAAATCATCTGGTGCAACCACTCTTTTACTTGCCGTACATGCCACGCAACCGCGCGAGTAACAAGGGATGGACCCTTTTTAAAGAGATAAAGGGCGCATCCAAAATCCGATCTCCATCCACTTCCCATATTTAGTAACACAAACTTCTCCTCAGTTTTCATTGTCTCTTTCTAAGCCCCACAAATACTGGCATGTTATATGGACCATCAAAATACCAATATGTTACAGAAAGCGCAGGGGCCTATCATCCCTGCGCAGGGTCACATATCACAGAAGATGCAGGAAGTTCTAGAAGGGAAGAAAAGATGTTTCATTCCACAAGCATTCCACAATTTCTTTGACCCACCGCTACCCGGGCTCGTTTTCTGACTTGATCTATTAAAGCACTCGCCAGGGCAGGTCCCGGCAAAAGGCGGAATCCAAAAAACGCTTTCATTTTTTTCACAAGTCACTTTGACCATGCCACGTTGCGAGTAACTAGGGACGGAGCTTTCCATACGAGACACACGAATTTTTTAAAAAAAATAGACACACGCCAAAACATCCGTCAGGTTAAGAGATATACTGTTCGTAAATTTGACAGAATTTTCGAAGGCATTTGAAAGGATCTCTAAACACAGGCGATGTAATCCCCCCCCCCCCCCTCAAATATGTTGCTGACAGGATATTATCATCGGAATATAACGTGATTCATTGTCGTGTCAACATGATCCTACTAGATACAGGTCGTTATCAAATCATAAAAACCGTGGTCTGACTAGAGAGGCGTGAGGGGCGTAGGCCCTTCTATATTTTGCAAAACAATGTTTTCTTCAGCAGTTTATTCAGATCCACCAAAACGTAACAGCCCAGTTCAATATTTATCATAGGATGCAAGGAAAATGGGTCTAAACACCAATTATGTACAACTTAAAGATCCAGTACCTAGCCCCAACCTATTACCCCAACCATACCAAGTCTGGTATCAAAAATCTGAGACGAGCTGATGTACGCTAGCTTCAATTCGACAGTATTAAGGAGAAGCAAACACCGAGGCGAACTTTGCAGTTGTGCGAAGTGTGGCACTGCAAACACCTTTGCTTCTGAACTTCACTGCAATATAGCACCGGTTTTTACATTATTATCAGGGTTCTTGATTAATGAAAAACTCCCATAAAATAAACCAGAAAGCCTAAAGGCTTAGTGATTCCTTGCCGAACAAGGGGTGCTTTGCAACACCAAAGTTCATCTCTCAAAACTACACTGTCTTCTCGACTACATAATTTTTACGATGTGTTCACATTAGAGCCCTTCTGACCTCACATGACATTGCATCCCACCAAAAAACTTGGATAAATAAAATATTGAAATGTCATATTTACAAAAGTTTCAGTTTTTGACCTCTAATGACTTGTGATTTGTGACCTCCAATGAACAATATATTGTTCCTTCTCCCAACATGTCAAATGTACATATAGGGGCCTCAAAGTATGAATACCTTCTACGCTTCCCATCATCATATATCATGTTAACATAATTTTTGGTATTTGACCTCTGGTGACCTCAGATCTCCACCAAAGGCAATAGAGGTCTCCCTGTCAACCTGACAAATCTATATATCAAATATGAAGAGCGTCTGTCAACGCTATCTTGTGATATTGGGACAGACGGGTTTTCCATCTTTTACCGCCAAAAACCTCAAATGACCTTTGCCTTCTACAAAAACATTAAGGTGTTTCCTTTTTATAGGACAAATCTATATGCCAGATATGAATTGTCGGTCATTCCTATCTTTAGACATCGTGATTATAAGGTTTTTGATATTTGACCTCTAATGACCTCAATGACCTCTGCCTCCTACAAAAACATTAGGGTGTTTCCTTTTAATATGACAAATCTATATGCCAAATACGAAGTGTCAGTCATTCCTATCTGGAACATCGTGATTGCAAGGTTTTCGATCTTTGACGTCTGGATGCCTCTAATGGCATTTGACCTCTACCAAGAATGACAGTTTTCTCTCTCGCAATATGGCAAATCTTTATACAAATACGAAAACTGTCAGTCGTTCCTACTTTGGGATATTATGATTACAAGATTTTAAATATTTGACCTCTGGTGAACTCAAATGACCTTTGACCTTCACCAAAAACGGTAGGATTCTTTCTCTTAACTTGACAAATCTCTACACTGAATTTGAAATGTGGCGGCCATCCTTATCTTAAAATAATGCGATTACAAGGTTATCTGTCTTTGACCTCACATTATAGTGTGTTCCCTTTTGGGCCCAACAATTTTGGGGCCCTTACTGTCACTTGTGGGTAGGGGCCAATACCCCGCCACCTATTTGGTGATATCCGCCCATGTGTCTAACATGACGAATTTTTTCCACGGCCCCTTCCCCTTGGCAACGGTGGGCCTTTTACGGAGGCAAGTCCAAAATGCGACTCGAAATTGGCTTTTTCGTATATGAGAAAAATCCGCCTTTTCAACCTTGGGCCCTTACTGTGACTTATTGGAGGGGGCCAATACCCCTCCACCTAATTGGCGATATCAGCGCACATGTCTTCTACTCAGAACATGACAAACTTTTTCCATGGCTCCTTCCCTTGGCCACGCTGGGCCTTTTACGGAGGCAAGTCGAAAATATCCCTCTGAATTAGGTACGATGAGATTACTGTAGGAGTGAACCCGACATTTAAGGGGTCAAAACAAAATCGTATTCCCAACTTTGGCTGTTTGGGTGTTATGATGACAAATAAGGTGTTGCCTAAAAGCTAAAACATTGCCCTACTTTACCAAAATAATTACAACCCCCGGCCCCTTTCTTTCTTATAAGACACGACAAAAAAGGCGGAGTATTTTCTACAAAAATGTGAAATTGAAATGGATTTATTTGAATTTGAAAGCCTATTGCAGACCAAACCATACTTCGAAGGGCTGCCATGGCAACCATATATTTTTGTAGTGTTTTTCCTTGGAGTAAGTTGTAAAAAAAGATTTTCACATATTTGACCTCTGACCTTTACTTCCGGGAGTCAATGTAGAACTGGGGTTTTACCTCGGACACCTTCCTACTAAGTTTGAAGAAAATTGGCTTTACCCTTTTGGAGATATTAAGAAAACAAAATTGGACACACACGGACACGTTTTGACCCCTCCCTCCATTATGGACTTTTGGTCATCCTGGGGTACCCCACCATGGGTTAGGACTTTAGACTAGTAACTTGGAAAAATTAACTGTTACCATGGCAACGGTTGTAATTTCTGCTGGCATTGCCGAGTATAGCCCAACAGGTCAAGTGACTACAATATCTCATCCTCCTCACGAAGCGATGACACAAAAAGGGGGCACCTCTTGAGAGGACGAATATTTACAAATTTTAACCTCGGATTCGTGATGGGCGTGGTCTAATTGACCTTACTGAAAAGTTTGGTGCAATCGGTGACATACGACGATTTTAGCTAAAAAAAAAAACATGGAATAATAATATGGAATTACCTTTTGTTTTTTGGGGGCCCCCTGGAGGTCATCTCTCAGATCAGCCCGAAACTTTGCACACATATGCATTCGAGCACGCTGTTTACGAAAATGGGAAATTCTTTGCATGTTTCACTTTTATGGGGCAGGAGGGGGCGAAAGTGGGTTGTATGTGACCCGGAATCGGGATGAAATGTCAGGATGGGGTGAACTTGACCCCCGATTCCGAAAATATTTATAGCGCCCTCACACGCAAGATTGAAAAAATGTCCACTTATTTCGTACATTTCGACTTGCTTCCGTACAAGGGCCACTGTAGCCACGACAAAGTGGGCATAGTCAGAGTTGATAGATACGTTATAAAGGAAACGTGGGGGGGTAAGGGCCCCATCCCACAAGTTACAGTAAGTGCCCCAAAGTTGACGAGCTACTTACCCCCAATAGTTTTGTTGTCCATTTCGACTTGCCTCCGTAGAAGGCCCACCGGGGCCCAGGGGAAGCGGCCGTGGCAACAGTTGAGTAACAAGTCATGAAGGACACGTGCTCAAATACTCTCCATGAGATGCGCTGGTATTGGATCCCTCCCACAAGTTACGGTAAGGGCACAAATTTTGAATACAACATTAACATAATAATTTTCATTTTTTTGGTAAAAACACTCCAGCATCTTGGCCCAGTTTTTCCAAAATAGATAGCAGCTGCGCACTGCTTAGTATTACATTCAAATAGAGCAAGGTTTCACCTATCGGATGACACCTCATTTGCCATCATAACTCTCATACAGCCAAAGTTATGCATATGATTTTGTTTTAAATCCCTAAATGTGGGAAATTGGTAAAGGTGAGGGCGCTCTATCGTATGCTGATCAAATATATTATAAACGTAGATACCAAACTCCTATCCCTACACTGTTAGACGGGCGGACTCCTCACGGAGGCTAAATCGGAGGGGCGGAAGTGTTCATTTGACATGCGCACAGTTCTATTTGGCTATCTGCTTGCACAATCACATATGCGTTATAGAAAATTCCATTGTGACGAAATGTCAGCGTGCTTGTATTTTCAAAGCAAGTTCTGTACGCGCACAATGCATTTCTCCGTTTGCAGTCCGGAATAATTGACGCGAACTTCCGCGTGCTTGGAAAAAGAACGCAGTAGTTGATTTTGTGTTGTAGGCGTGTAATGAATGTAAACGCGTGCACAGATGTGCGCTTGTGAAGATACCATAGAAACTGACCAAACAGTAACCAAGTGATCTTCAAACCAGTTGTTGTAAGTTAATGTTTAAATGTTCTTAAGTAGAAAGCCGACGAAGAAGCCAAAAACTGTTTCATGTTAGTGAAATTTATTGAAGAACTGTGTTTGCTGAATTGCAATGTTTTAAAATCATACTTATTCATACCACTGTAAGATAGCAATTAACTGTTACCTTTCAAAACGACTGATCAGTGATCAGCACTTCCGCCCCTCGGATTCGGCCTCCGTGAGGAGTCACCGCGCCATTTTAAGTTTGGTAGCCTATCTATGTTTATAATATCTTTGATGCTGATCTAAGAGTATTTATTGACTAGAGGCCAAGGTCTAATACATGCCCTGTACAAAATTTCGGCCAGTTTGAGAGCAAGAGGAAGGTACAAAATGGTTTAGTCTCCGACGGTCAGCCGCTGCACTGTGGCGACAACATTTTGGAGATTTTCGAAACCTCAGAAGAGGTGTATTTTCCCTCGCAATTCTCGAAGGGTAAAGGAACAGCAATACCATTTTTGCTGTAGGAACATCATTTTACGTGGGGTTCAACTATACAAAAGTTTGCGTCACAAATTAGTAGCATGTCGCCAATATTTAAGATTTATTTTCAACTTTCAGAGTCGTAAAGCGAAGGTAAACGGTATCAAGTTGCCTACTGAGCCGCCTCGCTTATAAAGGCATAGACACTGTTAATGTTAACCACTGTCTTCGTTTGACTTGTTACGACGCATATAGCGTGAATGTAAAGCAAGTTAACAAAACGTTACCTTAGCAACAGAATTCACTACGAAACCCGGCCTGTGTGTCGATTACGAATGGAGGCTTTAGTAGTCTACCTTAGATAAAATAGACTGGAATAGATAATGGCACTTATACCTTCGCGTGTGAGTCCTCGAAATACAAATCCTAGGCTAAATATCCAAAACGCCAAATGTACAGTGTTCCACACTGACTATGAGGACGTACACAGCTACTTACAAGATCAAAATACACGCAGCGCATATTAATATTTAAACGAGAAAACAACAACTGCACATAACTTGTGTGTAAGATAAGATATGACAAAAAAAAAAAAAAAAAAACGCGCTCTTGAGTGCGTGCTCAGACTTCCATAAACGCGCGTATTTTTGATTCCTTGCCGAAGGCAGGCAAGGAATCTATGCGATGGTGATGTCGTGTGTACAGTATGCGTGTGTGTGTGTGTGTGTGACGCTTTGGCTTGTAAACACGATATCTCAAGAAGGGTAAGTGTGACTAACCTCATATTTGGTGTATGGGTTGTTCATATTGAGTAGAAGATCCCTATTGTTTTTGGTGGAGGTCAAAGGTCATTTGGGGTCACGAGAGGTCAATAGGTAAATTCCTTAGAAATTGCTTCATAACACGGTATCTCAAGAAGAGTATGTGTGACTTATCTCATATTTGGTGTGTGTATTGGCCATATTGAATAGCTGATCCCTATTGTTTTTGGTGGAGATCAAAGGTGATTTGGGGTCACGAGAGGTCAAAAGGTCAAAACTTCAAAAACACTATATCTCAAGAACAGTACATGTGACTATTCTCATATTTGCTGTGTTAGTTGGTCATATTAAGTAAATGATCCCTATCGATTTTCGTGGAGGTCAAAGGTCATTTGGGGTCACGAGAGGTCAATAGGTAAATTCCTTAGAAATTGCTTGTAAACACAGTATCTCAAGAAGAGTAAGTGTGACTAACCTCATATTTGGTGTGTGCATTGGCCATATTGAGTAGATGATCCCTATACTTTTTGGTGGAGATCAAAGGTCATTTGGGGTCACGAGAGGTCAAAAGGTCAAAACTTCAAAAACACGATACCTCGAGAACGGTACGTGTGACTATGCTCATATTTGGTGTGTGGGTTGGTCATGTTTAGTAGATGATCCTTTTCAATTTTCGTGGAGGTCAAAGGTCATTTGGGGTCACGAGAGGTCAATCGGTGTATTACTTAGAAATTGCTTGTAAACACAGTATCTCAAAAATAGTATGTGTGACTATCTCATATTTTGTGTGTGCATTGGCCATATTGAGCAGATGATCCCTATTGTTTTTGGTGGAGATCAAAGGTGATTTGGGTTCACGAGAGGTCAAAACTTCGTAAACACGATATCTCAAGAACGGTACATGTGACTATGCTCTTATTTGGTGAGTGTGTTTGCCATTTTGAGTAGATGATCTCTATTTTTTTTGGTGGAGGTCAAAGGTCATTTGGGGTCATGAGAGGTTAAAAGGTCAAAACTTTGTAAATCTCTTTATCATTCTTTATCTGTCGAGGAAGCTACAGTAACATTTCTTTGCACACTGCACTTGCCTGTGGCTGAAATGTCTTTAAAGCAGCATAAACGTCCCTTGATAATATGTGGTCAAAGCCTTTCACAGTTTGAGAGCATGTGCTTTGAGTTGAGGGCAGATGAGGTTATCAACTTGGTGTAAAAAGTGGTGGTTGCTAAGTTTTTTAGCAGATATTAAGGCCAAATCTCTTTATCATTCTTTATCTGTCGAGGAAGCTACAGTAACATTTCTTTGCACACTGTACTTCTGGTTGCTAGGCATAAGATACCTTTTCTACTAACTTGTTTATTTTTGTGGTGAAAATCTCAGACCTCATATGGCTTGGCTTCACACCTCTGCTAAATCAAGTGTGAAGTAACTGTAAGATAATCTTGTCTGGACTGACCATAACTAAAGGCTATGTAGCTGATACTTGCCCAGTTATTGTCTTGAGTGAGAGAAGTTCATTTACAGTTGACTGAGTTTGTGCACATATAAATGTGTCAAAGAGGCAAGATCAAAGTGTCAATGTCCTGTGTGTTTATCTAGTGATGAAAAAGAAAATCCCCCCCCCCCCAGAGTAGAGTATTTAAGGACCTGTAAAATATACTGTAGCAGATGGTGTTATTTTAACCCGCCTATTTTCGAAATGTAACAATACAATCTAGATTCTACACGGGATATCCGCAGAGAAATATCTCTCAACCTTCATGAGTAATTTTCTCACTGATCTCCATCCAACTAGTTTATTTCTGCTTTCAATATTCTGTACATTGATTATTTATCACTTAGTATTGTAGTATCATTCTAAAATTTGTTGACGTATTTGAAAATCATTTTGAACAAAAATGTATCGGGATATTAACTTTGTCTGATCTATCAAAAATGCAAATATTTACATTTGTGTGACCACAGCACAACTAAAATCTACTGCACATATGAACTGACGAAGGACTGGATTTAACTCAGATATCATCAGCAATTACATGGAAACTTTATCTTCCTTTGCTTCAATATTACATTGCGTAACATTCACAAAAGTATTGAGATTCTTCAGCATCGCTGCTCTAGTTTGTTACTTGCCAAATACGTACATCCTCTAGGTTGACACTGATGTAGTGGTATTCTACCCCTTTCATGTTAAAGAGCAATCAGAGTTTGACAAAGATTCATAAGCTTTTGTTTCATCACCTTATTTTCCATTCTTAACTGATTGTTTACCGGTCGGGATATTGAAACATTGTAGAGGTCTTTCAGGTTAGATGAAACGTTGATTTTTGTGTTAATTACTGATGAACGAAAAATCTGAACATTTCCAGTTAACAAAATTTTACACAGATGTAAGACCATTCATTCCCATAACACTGTAATTATTCGTTACCGGTACGTTACACCGTGATCGCGGATCAGTTTTCATTACTTTTAAGTCAATTTACAAATATGGTGCATAATTAAACTTGTGAAAAAGTTATAAAGCAATAGTGATTTACAGCAACGGTGATTTAACTGATTTTCCTTTAAAAATTCTTGATTCTCAGTTCCCTTGTATACTGCTATGTAAAGTCCGATTTGCGCAACCAATTCACGTTTATTCGACACTAGCAAACAGTTGCCAAATACGATGTACTACCAAATCTATTGTAACAACTCGATAGGCAAAATCGTTATAATCACGTTATGAATGTAAAGTTAAGCATATTCGTTGTTAAAAACTCACAGTTTGGTGCAACATACAACTCGTTTTATGGTTTTGAGTGTCATTTTCGTGTACGAGTCGCATGAGTACGACTCTGTTTATACACTTCTTTACAAACCAATCATTCAATTACAATCATTTCTTCGTTGTCTTTTCTATTCGTTTTATCTGTATATCCTTTGTTTAAGATCCAAGTTTTAGTTCCGCCATCTTAAAAAATTGCCAATTACTTTATGTTTACGTCAGTTAATCCCACGTTCTGTATTGAATTTAAGCATCTTTCGATATTGTAAATTATGGTCATATGCTCTAACAGTCGTCATTTCCGGTTTTTAGAAGCCAATAAGGAATAAGATGGGGCAGAAAAACCCTGTATTTTGTCAAAATGCTTTTGGGTATCTCATGTACAACATATATGATGTGCTAGGTGCTGTTGTGTCTAATTTGCATAAACCGAAAGAAAAACGTTAATGTAATTTTGAGAAAATAGAGCAGCCTGACCCTTAATTCTTTTATTTGTAGAGGCTTAGAATATCATACTTCTTTGTACCAAGTTTCAAGTGTCTGTCATATCTGTAGACAAAATGGCTGCTAATCAAACTTAATAATTAAATCAATTAGAAATTCATTATATATAAATAATTAAAAGCATTAATTATCTCAAAATGACTTTGTAGATTTTGGCCAGAGAAATATGAAGGCGCAATTTTCAAATCAATATCTTTTTTTTTCTCGAGTTATTACGAAAACACCGGCAAAATTTTCCGGCTTCGGTTATCTATTTTTCGGTTAAACATGGATAACTCTATAACGGTACATGCTATTTAAAAAGATACCGCCATTCGATTAAGACAGACATTTTGCATCAGGAAATTTTGTTTACTACATATGGCTACTTACCCTTCATTACCCTAGCTCTAGTTTCAGACAGCCCCGTGTACTAAGTGTTGAAAAAGAAACCTAACTTTAAATTTTATATTTTTTTTTTGGCCCTTGATAACCCCAAAAAAATGTACTTTGACGCCGATGTAAAAAATGTACTTTGGCGCCGATGTAAAAATGTACTTTGGCGCCGATGTTAGAAATGTACTTTGGCGCCGATGTAAAAATGTACTTTGGCGTCGATGTTAAAAATGTACTTTGGCGCCGATGAAAAAATGTACTTTGGCGCCGATGTTAAAAATGTACTTTGGCGCCGATGAAAAAATGTACTTTGGTGCTGATGAAAAAATGTACTTTGGCCCCGCTGTAAAAATGTACTTTGGCCCCGCTGTAAAAATGTACTTTGGCGCCGATGTTAAAAATGTACTTTGGCGCCGATGTAAAAAATGTACTTTGGCGCCGATGTTAAAAATGTACTTTGGCGCCGATGTTAAAAATGTACTTTGGCGCCGATGAAAAAATGTACTTTGGTACCGTCTGTCTCGTGGACCTTCGGTCTCGCGGGCCTTCGATCTCGCGGACCTTCGGTCTCGCGGGAAACCGCCTGCACCAGCGTATGTTATATTAGATTTTTCAAGCAAGTGATACTAATTTAACATGCGCTTTTGTGGCACATGTTTTGAAATCTATCACGGCAATCTTTTCAAATCTGACTAATCTCAGGATATTTCCATTCTTAAAAAAATGTCACTACGAAAGCCTAATAGTGTCATGCTTATATACTTTTTGATATATAATAACGCAGTACTAATCCGTATTCATCGATTAATAATATGCAATTACAGTTGATTAGCCTGTGTAATCTGTTATTTTGTTTGACAACGTTTCATAAAGGTCAAGGTAATTTAACCACAGATAAAAAAAAAAGAAAAGAAAGGAAAAGAAAAGCACGAGGAGCGTTTGACGGGTTGTTTTGAGGGTTGGAAAATGTTGGTAAGAACATAATTACGATGCAAAGAGAATTATTCATGTATTAGTCCTGTAATTGGGCTTTTTTTTGGGGGGGGGGGGGGTGATTACTTGTTAAGAATGAAGTTTGCCGCATTTTATGTGAATTAGAATTCTCTAAAGGCAGATGAATGTAACATTAGGTGGACCTATCCTACCATTGTTATTGAGTGAGGGTCTGGGGGACATACCATTCTGCTCAAGGGGTTTTATCGTACTACACCCATCAAAGGGCTGTTTACCCAGGCTAGGCTATAGTGTTGTTCTAAGAACAGTAGTAAATGATTGTCATAGTCTTACAGCAATTTATGTAAAGAAAGACTCGTTAATTCACATGTTGATTTAGGCTATATTATTCTTTATTGCTTTCAGTGAACCACAACAACACAACAGGACAGTGTCAATAGGACACACAACGGTGTCAACAGGACACAACAGGATAATTACGTTATATAGCTACTTGGATAGCACATATGCACATGGAAGGGCACTAGTTTGTACTGTAGTCTTATGAAGGCTATAAGTTGTAAAGTGCAGCCAAGGCCAAGGGCCGATGTTAAAGAGAAAGGAAATAAATACGTTGTGCGTTCCATATACCTATATCCTCGACTCGATCATTCATCTTTATGTAGTAAGTCTACAGACTGGGCAGGGCCTATAGTTACCACATACTTTCTCATTAATTAATTAATTAACAACCTGGTTGGGAATATCGAGTGATTAGATCCACTGACCCCGGTCTAGACATGATATCTTATTTTTTTAGTCTTGAACTTACCCGATGTAACGGTCACAATAAGAACTCCACCACCTTCTAAAAGGTTGTACATTTTCATCAATTCTGCCTCCCAATCTTGCATGTAGTATAAAACAGCTAATGCACTGATAAAATGAAATTTTGGTATCTCCTTTGCTGTTTCACAAACGGTTTGGTAAAACGCACCAAGAGTCTGCTGCCGCCAAATCCACTCCACGCCAGTTAAAGGTTTCTCCTCAACGAGCCGTTTATAATCACGGATTGTATTGGTTGGCTCTAGGACTGTGTTCGAAATTTTATAGTACCTGGTCAAAAGTTGAGTAACCATGAAGTGATCGATTTCTCCTGTGGGGAAGGTGAATTGAAAAATCCTTACTTTCAGGTGAATTGCGTCGTTAACATATTGAAAGAAAAAGGGGTGTGTTTCTAACAATAGACATAATATGAACTTCAAAGAAAGTACCCAGTGAAAATGTGACTATTTATAACTTCTTTTAAATGATTTCGTTCGACATCTCCCTACTTCAAAAATTGTCACGGTCGATAATAAATTCCAGCATTGCATTTGAACAGGTACATTGTTGAATGAACCATAATAACATTCACGATTTCTTTGTGTTTGAAAAAAAGAAAAGGAAAACAAAAAAGATCTAAACTCGTCCCTCAGCTAAAGGCCACGACCATTCAACCATGTTATAAGTCTCCGTTTCAAGGTGATAACGTCCTCCAATTATGCAAGTTAAGATTTTTTTTCTACGCCCTGAAAAGTCTCCCAACAGAAATGAATTCTCCTACTAAAAACTCTCAAAAGGCGTCGTAAAAACTAATATCTTCTCAAGTCTCCAGGTAGCAAAAAAGCTAATACACTGGCATCAATAAACTTCTACATTAAAACTCAACCTCTACATGAGCGTCGATTTGGATTTGGAGGAAGGGGCATGTCCACTCCTCTTTTTGCGAGGAGGGACGATAATACATTTGTCCCCCATTTCTCATGACATTAAACTTAAAAATCTACATGAAGACATACATATTCTCAGAATATCAGATTGCTCTCTTTCACTTCCAAGCCAGTAAGTTCTGTGCCAATTTTTTCTTTAACTTAAAAAATTTTCGCGTGATGCGCCTATTCCTCTTCAGTATCTATTGGAATAATTCAACGTTAAAGGTTCCTCCGTTAAATATTCTAGTTGTGATTCTAGAGAAACACGAAAAACAAACGTTGAGGGGGTCTAACTCTTTCCCTATACTTCAGGTTCTTCTACAACCTTTTCATAGAGTGGCCAACATACATAGGCTATTTTGTAAGACTTTTTTCAGTTTTGTCTGAGAATGTTGAAGGGTAAAACAGAGAGTGTATTCCCCGATGAGGACCATGCAGTCGCTTCTTAGGTAGCGCAGATTCAAAAACAGAAATCTTTTTCTCATTGAAAAGAGGCAAAATTTTTTCACTTCGAACCCCATTTTTTGGTGCGTATTCCGTGCTTTGTATTTTGGGCACTGCATAATTTCGGCAACCCATTGCATCTGTCGGGGCTTAAGGGTAGCCTCCTCAAGTCAGGTTGCTTGGCCCCATGTCGGCAAATTTAATCAGCACCCATGGCATGACCTATCATGCATCATTGCAGATTTTAATTTGGTCAATAAAGTATACCCCCAATTTTAACACTACCCCAAATATTGAAACATTTGGCACCATTTTGCATTCAAGCTTCACCTCTTAGACTCCTAACCAGGATAGAACAAAAGTTTCAGGAGAGATGTCCCGCCACTTTCAAAATGAAATCGACGCCCATGACCCATAATGCAATAAAAGAACAAACACTTGATATTGAACCATAGTTTTTCATGCTTTCTTTGTAATCGGAAACCCCGAAGTTGGCCGCTAGTCCTTTGATTCTTAGCATAAACAAGTTGCGATTGAACCTGTTCAATTGATAAAAGTTTTCCCGCCAGACTCCAGTGATAACAAATTTAGTGATTTCTGGCAATTTTTATTATCTATTTGTAATCACAAGGTTAGAGACTCTGATCCATACGTCAGGACTTATGAAGATAAACACCGATCACCTCCTTTTGTCTTCACTGTCTTTTTGAACCTGACTGAAGCTGCACTATTACAAAACTTTTGCAATGGGTAGATGCTAAATTGAAAAATTGTAAAATTGAGCAGTGTTTAACATAAACCTTTCCCTGGGGGTTTCCCAGTAGAATTGGTGACCGGGATTTGCAACTTCCGAAACAAAACTATACCCTTCTTCCCGTTTTGTTAAAAATCTGACTCCTACCGCTTGTTATAAGTAATACACATTCGCTTCCTTCGAAGAAACGACCGTTTCTTCGAAATAAATTGCAAAAGTCATCCCATGTAATCACAAAACTTTTATGATTCAGTTTTGTTTTAAGACAGACAGTTTCTGTCTTGTTTGAAGTCATTCACAAGCAACGCTATCGAAACTGCGATTCAAGAAGAGAACAACAGATAATAGAACCAAGTGTCTTACCCCGCCACATGATAGTTGGGCGTGTTTCTGAAAACTAGTCTCTGCTCTTCGGAGATATTTCCATTTTTTTTAATTGTTTTTTTTTTCCATTGTGTGTAACATGTGACATACGTGTCTTGTGGTGAAACTTTGAAAACGTTTGCCCCTTATTGAAAAATTTACCCTCAATCAAAGTCAAGAACATCGCAGGGGCAACTACATAATAATTCACCACCGAAGAAACTAAAATTGACCTATTATCCCTGGGTTAGTTAGTTAGATTGGGTTTTACGATACACCAACACGTATGTAGGGGCGGGGGTTCCCCTACGGGATAACAACCATTTCTACTTCCCCCGTTGACGAAACCTTTATGGCTGGAAAGTTCTTATTTGATGGCTCACCTGAGCTGCATCCGATTCCTAAGATTTGCAAAGAGTCAATGGACCTTGAAAATGTCTTCCCTAGGACGTCTATGACTTCTTTTGAGAAGAAGGAATCTATCCAATTTTGGAACAAAACGATACGCTTCGAAATTCGGGCATACGCAGCAAAGGTTTTGTTGTAGTACATAACATCGTGATAAATGCTCTCCATTTTCCCATTTCGACTACAGCTTTTGTATGACGGTTAATATTTTCAACTTGTCCTGAACTGCAGTCAAAAATATCGCTCCAATGACAAATAGTGAGTTCTGAAAATGAAGGAAAGATTCTCATGTGAGTTTGTACCAGACTCGAAGTTCGAGTACAAATTCTCGGGTATGAGTAAAAACCCATTTAAAAATGAACCCGGGAAAAGATGTGACTTAGGTGAATTTAACAATGATTAGCCTCCATGTACAAATCTATGCATGCATTTCGCAGGAAGCATGGAAAGTCGGAGTTGGTTAGATGGGGGTTAACGGAACGCCAACACGAGTGTGTGTTATATAGTTTCACCAGGGAAAGAAAAAGCTACAGTGTTGAGGTTAAATTATCGAATGAAGTCAATTAAACAACTTGTGCCTGTACTGAGCAGGTAGAGAGAAATGAGGATGAAGAACAGAAAAGAGAACGGAGAAAAAATGAAATCATGGAACTATTCCAAAGTGGATCTTGGTATTCTAAAGAGAGCGGTAACGGTTACTTTTTTATTTTAAAGGCACAGTGAATATCATACCCAAGGTCGCAGGCTCGGGCCGACCTTTTACTTTTATACAGAGGAACGGTTAGTTGGATGGAATTATAAGTTAGATACTTAGTTAGATGGGGTTTAATGGCACACCAACACGAATGTGTTATATATTGTCACCAAGTTAGAAGAAGTTGCGTCAAAACTACATGAAAAGGTAAAAAAGGGGTGGGGTCAATATCCAGTAAAAAGATAGCAAAGCGGGAGTCATGTCAGAAATATTTATAAAGTTTACTTTCTTTGAGAAAGCTAAGAATAAGGGAAGAATCTGTTCTTTCACACACCAACACGAATGTGTTATACATTGTCACCTAGTAGAAAAAAGGGGGATTGAAGTTGGGGTAAAATTACCCAAAGACAGTGAAAAATGGCGCCAATATTCACTAACATGTCTAGAGGAATTGTATCCAGATGAAAACTTTTCATGCGCTGCATTGTAAGGTTAAAGCCAATTATTAATCATTCGTGGCAACATTCCGTGAAAATAGCCTACTCTAACATAACAATAAAATCATGCAATCAAAACGTATCTAAACTTTAGCATGTTGCCATAGCAACAAATGTTAATTGGTGAGAGGGAAGAAATGAACAAAACTTGGTTCCTAAACATGTCAATTATTTCACTTGTTTTTCATTAAAGTTTAAAGGAGTGGAAATAAGTTTACAACACGGATACTAATTCCAGTCACCTTTGTGACATTGTGAGTGTGGAGAGCGAATACCTGCACTAATCCATGTGCGCACTGACTGAGTATTAATTTTGAGGTTCTGGTCCGCGCAGTAAATGTTAAGTAAACTAAATTATCATTTAAACATAATACTGGAACTGTCCCCAAATATTGCTCCTTTTGGCAAGAGGAGTAAGAAACCGCCTGCTCCAATATTTGTCTCCAGCAAAGATGTTCCACTTTCAGCTAACACAAACATGGCAACCCTAACGAGTAAGCTTCAATGCTTCGATGCTCTGGTTCCTGACATGCACTCACAAACGTGCCATAACAAAAGTGCAAAAAGGTTATTCTAAGACTCAATTAGTGAAAAAGATGGAAATTTTGTTTGAACGATCTCATTCTGTTTGCTGAGGAAATGTAGGAACATAATCTTTATACCTTTTTGTAGGAGCGACCTGATGCTAAATAAAAACGGTACCGTTATGTCTGGAACCACATCCACCAACTAAAAGAACTAATACATTGAAGTTATGGTACCTACTTTGATATGAATTTTTATTTCTTTCTAATTAATTATTCTCTGGGCGGCCAAATTTTTGGTATTTGTTGATTCACTTTTACCCTTACTGCCATGTTTTTCTTGCTTGTTTCATGAGATTTAATGCAACACCAACAAGAACTATGTCATACAGTGCCATTTAGAAAAGAAAATGGTTTTACTATCTAAAAGAAGAAAGGAGTAAAAAAGGTGGTCCATTACTACTAAAATGTCCAGGAAAACTCTGGGGTCAAGTCAAAAATTTCTATAAAGTTTACTTTCCCTTGAGAATGCCCAGAATTAGCGACGAATCTGTATGTTCAAATCAAGTTGTTAGGTCAGACACGGCGTGGTATTAAAGAGAGGGACTAAAAATTGTGTCTTCTCTAAAACACGTGGGTACCAATTAATTGGTCATTTATTTTGTCCCCACTTTAAAAACACGTTTAAATTCTAAACATTTTTGGCAATGAAACTCTATCCTTTTAGAAATTAAAAGTGTTTAAAAGAGTTATGTTTGCAGATGAAATAGTACGCGGCGATCGAACCTGAAGCTCTCAAGGTAAAAGCGGATGCTGTACACCAGACCAGTTAATTAAAAAGGGATTTACGTCACATCAACACAAATGTGTTATATGTCGTCATCAAAATAAGAAAAAGAAAACTTTCGGTGTTGATGTAAAGTTACCTCAAACAGCCATGGGACATAAAACTAGGGTCAATTTCGACTTAAAAGATAGCACCAGACCAAACAACCGGTATATTAATATTACGTTAATATGTGGATGGGCGTCTTTATCTTGGGTAAATAAATAAAAAAGAAAAATGACTTACTACCTTGTCCAGAATACCAGATGTTTTTTGTTCTTCAACAACTATATGAGACACGATGTAAGTTTTATAGCTGGTTGGATCAAGTTTGAAGTACACCTGTGTCACGTTTTTATCAAACTTTACCGAAACTAGTCGCAAAATATATTGAAATGTTCGATGTGAATATAGTAACATGCCAGGAGCTTAAACTCAGGGACATGCAGACGTCATTGATTTTACATAAAAATGTTGCAGCGAATACTACCCACAAGTTCTCTGCAAAACATAGAAAGCACATTAAAAATTGCCATAAACATTCTCCTTAAAAGGATCCCGAGTATGGTTCAAGATAAACTGAGTGGTTTTAAGATTTGTTGGCTAATGTTATACTAATATCTGCTGGTATTTTGTAATTTAATGAACCGTTGCTATTGCAATGACCACCTTGACATCACATCTGAGTAAAACGTATTTAGCTTTAAAAGAAGAATTTAAGGTCCTAACAGGATTTGGTATGATAGAGGGGTACTTATTCTGATCATATCAGTGAAATTTGCATTGAAATCCGATGTGTGTTTCCCAAGATATGAGCATGTTAAGTTTTCACATTTTCAACAAAAAGTGAACTTGAAGCAAGCACATATGACATCACATCCCCACATTAATGGGCAGTATTTTGTTTTTCTTTAAACTTTATACTGGATTTTCTCCTCAACAATTCCGTATTATTAATATGTGATTGCATAAGTGGCATGAGAATTTTACAAACTTTGCATCCCCCACAGGGAGGTCATACTCCTATAAACACAACAGTCTGATAATACAAAGCATCCCCTGTCAATCCCAGGAAGTGATGTAAGCTTTGCTGCCCTTAAACTCACTTTTGAACACAAATCTACTGACTTCATTCACTGATTTCTCAAGAAACACATGTCCGATTTGAATGAAACTTCCACCACACTATGTAGATTTTGTTCCTCTTTCATATATGAAAATTAAATTTTTGCTCAAACTTCCCCTTTAAGCAAATTACGTGGGGTTTACAATCTTTTGAAAACATGCTAAAACGAAGCTACATGATATAAAAACAACAACGTATTTTATGTTAACCCAATGTTATGAAATTTTTTTAGGGCCAAATGTAATTGTCTCACTGTAAATGTTATATAACTTAGGGTTGTCAACTAAAATAATGAAAAATCAGATTCACAGTAAATGTATGCGTTTCATGTAACATTTTTTCCATCGAATTTCAGTAGTGAAGGAGAGATAGAGGTTTATATCACCAGCTAGTGCGAAAGGATCAGCATTTGACACATCTCTTGATTATATTTCTCCAGTTCTGTCTGTGAAAACTGCGGCCACGTCAAAAACCTGGGGAAGATATATAGTTATATGAGGTTTAACAACACACCAACACGAATGTATTATAAATTGTCAATAGGAAAAGGGAGTAAACGTTGAATATGAACTAGAATGGAATAAGGTACGAGTTCAAGTTCTATTCCAAGCAGTCCGTCCATTTCGTACCTTCTTACGGCAGGCGCAAAATACCGTGTGCGCATTTTCAAGGCGAAGCCTTAGAAATGCCATCTCCAGTTAAGGTGGAGGTTTCCGAAACAATTGCATATCCATTCCGCCAAGTAGATTCCCGAGTATGATTCAAGATACATCTACTTTAAGACATGATTGGATAATGTTCTAGAAATAACTGCTGGTATTTTGAAGATTGAAGTAATGGATCGTAATTATTACAAAGACAGTTAGATAGTTAGTTAGGTGGGGTTTAACGACACAACAACACGAGTGTCACCAAGCTACAATGTTGAGGTAAAACTACCCAAAACCGGTAAAAAGAGGGCGAGGGGCAATTACCACAGAAAAGATTACAAAGCGAGAGTAATGTCAAAAATTTCTAACAAGTTTACTTTCCTTGAGAAAGCCAAGAATAAGTAAAGAATCTGTTTGTTCAAGTTTTAGGTCGGGCACGGTGTCATATTTCTTGCGAATATGGGAAGTATTCACAACAGTCATCGAGAATGTGACAGACAGTGACAGCACAGTCACAGGGTATACAGTATAGTCTTTCATACCCGTGAAGTAAATAGGCATGGGTAAGGTAAGTGTGACCGATGTGTGCCCAGTCCGAACCAAATCATACTTCCGTTTGCTAGGTACTCCATTTTCCCCAGTTCCGACCGTAGCTTTTACTTGGTTAGTGAGATAGATGAGATTTAACGACACACCTACACGAATGTGAATGTAATGTCAGTCAACTTGGCATAAAGGTCAAGTAGTGTTCATGTTCACGTTTGGTTTCCCTTTAATCGCCTCTCCCGACGAGGTGTGCATATTCTACAACCCTCTAACAAGTTTACTTTCCTTGAGAAAGCCAAGAATAAGTGAAGAATCTGTTTGTTCAAGTTTTAGGTCGGGCACGGTGTCATATTTCTTGCGAATATGGGAAGTATTCACAACAGTCATCGAGAATGTGACAGACAGTGACAGCACAGTCACAGGGTATACAGTATGGTCTTTCATACCCGTGAAGAAAATAGGCATGGGTAAGGTAAGTGTGACCGATGTGGGCCCCAGTCCGAACCAAATCATATCTCCGTTTGCTAGGGACTCCTTTTTCCCCAGTTCC
Organism: Holothuria scabra; assembly: GCA_037179385.1. NCBI lineage: Eukaryota > Metazoa > Echinodermata > Holothuroidea > Aspidochirotida > Holothuriidae > Holothuria > Holothuria scabra. The sequence goes on along the minus strand of CM074179.1, from coordinate 62,499,931 downwards.
GACCGTAGATTTTACTTGGTTAGTTAGATGACATTTAACGACACACTTGCACGAATGCGAATGTAATGTCAGTCGACTTGATAAAAAGTTCAAGTAGTGTTCACGTTCACTTTTGGTTTCCCTTTAATCGCCTCTCACGACGAGGTGTGCATATTCTACAACCCCTGCCACACAGGGGCAACCAAGGAGGGGCTTTCTCGGTTTTTTTGGCACCGACGACTCGCCAGTCGAAGGAAGATTACTAACGTCCTCTTGTGTGAATTTCGTAGACGAGAGTTGTGAACAAACTAATCATATTGTTGAAGGTGTTCTCAAAGGTACGGTTGTGAATATCACTCCTCAGTTTGATGGCAAACTGGAGTGACAACTCCTTCCATCTTAAATGGAGGTGTGGCTCATTCGCTTCGATGTAGAGACTCTGCATTGGGGAGGTACGGAAAGCTCCCGATTCTAAGACCTTGATTATGAATGGGAATGAGTTACAGCGGATGCTGTAAACCAGACCAAGGCAATTTATGTGTTATATGTCGTCATCAAGATAAGAAAACAAAAACGTTCGGTGTTGAAGTAAAGTTACCTCAAACAGCAATGTGACATAAAACTAGGGTCAATTTCGATTGAAAAAAATAGCACCAGCACCCGGTATATTAATATTATGTTAAGATGTGGACGGGCGTCTTTATCTTGAGTGAATAAAAAGAAAAATGACTTTCTATAATACCAGATGTTTTTATTCTTCAACAACTATATGAGACACGGTCTAAGTCTTATAGCTGGTTGGATCACGTTGGAAGTGTACCTTGTGTCACGTTTATCAAAATGTACCGAAACTAGTCGCAAAATATATTGAAATGTTCGATGTGAACATGGTAACATGCCAGGAGCTCAAATTCAAGGACATGCTGACGATTTTGATATTAAATAAAAACATTGCAGCGAAGTTTGTTGCAAAACATAGAAAGCACTTTAAAAATTGACATAAACATTAAGATATTTTGGAAAATGTTATAATAATATCTGCTGGTATTTTGAAAATTAATGAACCGTTACTATATTGCAATAAAAACCCATAAATCACATCTGAGTAAAACGTAATTAGCTCTAAACAAATGAAGTGGGGTTTATAATCTTTTAAAAAACATGCTAAAACGAAGCTAAATGATATAAAAACAACAACGTATTTCATGCTAACCCAATATTATGAAACTTTTTGTTGGCCAAATGTAATTAACGTCTCACCGTGAATGTTATACAACTTAGGTTGTCAAATAAAATTAATATCAGATTTACAGTAAATGTATGCGTTTCATGTAATTTTTTTTCATTGAATTTCAGTAGTGAAGGAGAGAAAGAGGTTTAAATCACCAGCTAGTGCAAAAGGATCAGCATTTGACACATCGCTTGATTATATTTCTCCAGTTCTGTCTGTGAAAACTGCGGCCACGGTCAAAAACGTGAGGGAGATATATAGTTACATGAGGTGTAACAACACACCAAAACGAATGTATTATATAGTGTCAATGGGAAAAAAACATGAAATGGAAATGGAATAAGATATTACAAACAATCCGTCCATTTCGTACCTTCTTACGGCAGGGGCAAATTACCATGTGCTCATTTTCAAGATGAAGCCTTAGATATGCCATCTCGGGTTAAGATGGCGGTTTCCATTACAAATGCACATCCATTCCGCCAAGAAAGGATCCCGAGTATGATTCAAGATACATTTATTTTAAGACATGATTGGATAATGTTCTAGAAATATCTGCTGGTATTTTGAAGATTGAAGTAATGGATCGTGATTATTACAAAGATAGATAGTAAGATGGGGTTTAACGACACAACAACACGAATGTGTTATATAGTGTCACCAAGGAAGAATAAGTTACAATGTTGAGGTAAAACTACCCAAAACTGATAAAAAGAGGGCGAGGGGCAGTTTCCACAGAAAAGATAGCAAAGCGAGAGTAATGTCAAAAATTTCTAGCAAGTCTACTTTCTTTGAGAAAGCCAAGAAAAAAGTGAAGGATCTGTTTGTTCAAACAAAGTTTAAGGTCGGGTACGGTATCATATTTCTTGCGAATATGGGAGTATTAACAACAGTCAAGGAGAATGTGACTGACGGTGACAACACAGTCACAGGGTATACAGTATGGTCTTTCATACCCGTGAAGTCAAGAGGCATGGGTAAGGTAAGTGTAACCGATGTTGGCCCTAGTCCGAACCAAATCATCCCTCTCCGTTTGCTAGGGACTCCATTTTCCCCAGTTCTGACCGTAGGTTTTAGTTGGTTGGTGAGTTAGATGAGATTGAACGACCCACCTACACGAATATGGTGGATATAGTGTCAGTCAACTTGATAACAAGTTCAAGTAGTGTTCATGTTCACGTTTGGTTTCCCTTTAACCACCTCTCACGACACAGTTGGCATATTCTACAACCCCTGCCCACAGGCATTAGCGGCTCGCCATAGGGGCGCACGGGGGCACTTGTCCCCCAAACATTTCTAAAGCATGGTGTTCAATTTTTCAAAAATCACTTTATTCGATATGACATGGATAAAAAGTAGCCTTTTCTTAACCTCGGCAAAAGTATCCCAGCCTCCTCTCTCATACAAATGTCATATATTATGATTGGCAAGGATATACTTCGTAATTGTATCAAAATTTTAGCCCAGTACCGGCCGTCCACAAGCTTTGATAGCGCTACCAGCACCAATAGTAGTAGTGTATCAGTACTGGTATTGATGCTGGTAGGCGCTACCAATGCTTTTGTGTGGCCGGTTCAGGTTTACAGGCTCATTCGACCATTGGTCATATGACTTCATATCATTCGAAAAATTATGATTTCAATTTATTTCCAACGGTGTGCAGCCCCTTGAAACAAAAAAGTCCAGAACAAATTTATGTTTGATATTTTGTAGAGGAACATATTCTAGGCATAGCTTACTGGGGAAATTTTTACTCGTTTCCCATGTTGGTTCTCGAGATATTAGAGTTTAAGTGACATAGGCCTATTTTCTTCACAGAGTGAACTTGCAACAAGTAGACGTGATGTCATGTATTCACATTGATGGAAATGGTAAGTTGTTTTACTCTAAAATTTAACACCATATTTTATAAAATTTATCTGTGATATGTTGTAACCATAAGTGCATCCCGAGCAATGGTAGTTTAAAAATTTAATTTGCCTTAAGGGCAAGATAGCATCCCTAATCAATTCGAGATCAAACATCAGGATCAAAAATAATTAAAAAACAAAACATTGACCATCAATATGAATACCATGACATAGCACCTGCTTGGTTCAAGTTTACCTTTTGTAGAAAATGTGTCAACTTCAGTTGCTAATATCTCGAGAACCGAACATGAGAAATAAAATGAAAAATTCGCCAGAGTGCTAAGAATATGTTCGTCTTTAACATATTAACAAAAATTTTGTTCTGGTCTATTCTTTTTAATGGAGATTTTACACTGCGATAAAGAAAATAATAAAATGTCACATCGTGCTGCAAAAAAGCCAGTTCATTTTATCTGGTAATTTTCTGATCACTTTGCAATTTGATTTTCTTTTTATATAAATGAAGGTTTTATTGCAAAAGGAAAGCTCAAAATAGCGACTGCTTAAATTATACTTACAAGCCTGGCAAATGCAATTTCCGGCTATCCAGAGGTCGCGATTTTTCAAAATTTTCTGGACGCTACGCGCCAACCGATGATGGCGCTCCGCTTAGATAGTCTTTGGGGCTGTCAGTCACCACTTCTCATACCCCTTCCCCCTCGCCAAAAATATTTTGTACGACTTCCCCTGATACTATTTGAGAGGTGTTGGTCCCAAGTTGAGTTGGTCCCCCAAACAAATTTCCTTATACCCGCCCTTGCCAACAGGGGCAACCATGGAGGGGCTTTCTCGGTTTTGTGGCGCCGACGACCCGCCAGTCGTAGGAAGATTACTAACGTCCTGTTGTGTGAATTTTGTAGGCGAAAGTCGTGAACAAACTAATCATATTGTTGAAGGTGTTCTGAAAGGTAGGGTAGTGGATATCACTTCTCAGTTTGAGGGCAAACTGACAACTTCTTCCATCTTAAATGAAAAGATTAAACAAGAACTTACCTGTTTGCAGTTTGATCTTCATTTCATGAATAGTGGTGAGTGAGTGGTATAATGTGAGAATCCCGTTCGGCAACGTCAGTCAGTCTTTAAAGTGGATGAGGACAGAGTATAGGTGCAGTGTACCAAATGTGAAGTTACGAACTGTAAGTGAAATTGGGTGGGAGCGGTGGGCACATTATACCACTCACTCACCACTATTCATGAAATGAAGATCAAACTGGAAACAGGTAAGTTCTTGTTTAATCTTTTCATTTCATTACATAGTGTTCGTTCCCGGTCTAATGTGAGATCTTCAAAGCAACTCTGGCCTCATCCCAGAACCACTACAGTAGTTCTTCAAGTGAATGCTACAGTATGCCTACCTGCTTAAAGCACTGTAACACTGAGCACCGGGCAAACCATTTTCAGTTGACGTTTTCAAACTGAGTCAAAAATATCAAAGGTGCAAACATGAAACTGCGTAAAACTTTCGAAGCAAAATCTTGAACATGTAAAATGGTAACAACAAAGGATCTATATACACTATGTACAGTAAAACCATGGCCAATCAGATTAGCTTTTCTCTCTTAAAAGTGCAAGTGCAAACTGTTCAGGATCTTTTTGGAGAGGCTTGTGATAATAATTTCGAAAGGTATTTTTGTTCTTCCATCCAGCCTTTGCAAAGATCCCTGATATTGACATAAATGCAGAATGAGCCTTGGATACAGCAGAAGCTTGACAGGAGTGAGGTTTCAACAAACTTACATTTACTCCTGCTCCCTGCAAAATTGTTCAAAGCCACCTAGAAATTGTACTCACAGAGACACGTAAATGGGGCTTCTTGTAACTGACAAGCACGGTTGTCTCCTTGCCCCTACATATTCTAGTTCTGCGAAGATAATCCACTAAGAAAGTGTCAACACATAGCCTGCGATCAGGCGGATATTAAGCAAGTTCAATCTTCAGTCCATGATAAACAGGTTTGCTTGTCTTTAAAATGTTGTTGATATAAAATACAAACTTATTCTTGGTAATTGTCATGTCCCTTATATTCAAAGCATGAAGCGTTTGCTGCCTTTGTGCTGTCAAAAGTGCCATGAGGGCACATGTTTTAAGGGTTAAATCTTGTAATCCCAACTTCTTAGCAGGTGACAACTTCCTCAAGTAATTAAAAAACAATGCTAACGTCCCAAACTTCTGTGTAGCGTGGTGCTGGAGGTTTGAGATTAAAAACTCCCTTGAAATATTTTTTGATCAGATGATGAGTCCCTATGGTGTAGCCATTATCAAGTGTAACCACTGTGGACAAAGCTGCCCTTGCTGTGTTCAAAGAGGTATATCCTCGTGATGGGAAAAGTTGAGTGAAAAATTCTAATACTTCAGAAACTGGAGTTTGAAAAGGGTTAGTGCTCCTCTGATCACAAAATAACATCCACTTCTTTAGATAAACTTTGTATTGGTTCTTGGTGGAGTCTTTCCAAGCAGCTAAAATAATGTCTGTGGTTTCCTCTGAGACACCTGTCTCTTTGATTGATGTCCGGAGAGTCTGCAAACCAGAAGAGAAAGTTGTTTATCAAGTGGGTGTATAAATGATGACCCTGGTTGAAGTAAGACACTTGTGTGAGGAGGAGGAACAACTGGCTCCCCCACCAACATGTAAACTAGAAGAGGATACCATGACTGCGTTGGCCAATTTGGGACAACCTTTATACCTTCAGCAGAATCATTTTCAATTTTGCGCAAGCATCTGAAGACAAGGGAAAATAGGGGAAAGGCATAAAAGAACAAACCATGCCAACTTATGGTGAATGCATCACATGCTTCTGCACCTGGATCAGGTTTCCAGGCCACATAACGCTTCAGCTGGGCATTCAATCTAGAAGCGAAAAGATCAATATCTGGTGTTCCAGATCTAGAGCAAATCTCTTTGAAAACAGCAGGGTCAAGCATCTACTCTAATTGGTCATTGAATTTTCTTGATTTGCGATCCGCAGTTGCATTTTGATGGCCTGGGAGGTGGGCAGCATGAATCCAAACTTTTCAACTTATACACCATTCCCACATTGTCTTGGCTAACTGATTACAGGCAATTGATTTTGTGCCACCCATATTGTTGATGTAAGCCACTGCTGTTGTGTTATCAAGCCGTAAAAGAATATTGATATTTGCCATTTTGGAACAAAAGGCACGTAATGCTTAAAATGATGCAAGCAATTCTAAATAGTCTCTGCTCGATGCATTTCCATAGAGTTCCACCTTCCCCCAATCTCTGTCTTTCCATCTGTAGCTCCCCAGCCTAGTCCGGAAGCATCACTCGTGATTGTATAGTGGTACTGTTCAGGCTTGATATCTCTGACAGAAGCACCAATATTATGTAACCACCATTGGACATCTGGCTTAGCAAAAGGGGATAATGTCATATCTCTGTCATAGTGACCCCTATGTCTTTTGAGCGCATAAATTTTGTCCCTTTCAAGGTCTCTATAGTGGAGTTTGCCAAACTGGACACCAGGAAAGGAAGCAACCAGTTTGCCCAAGGCCGCAGCTACATATCTAATAGTGTGAGATTCACCTGCCAAGAGATTGGAGCAGACTTCTACAATTTCTGCCTTTTTTGTGGCAGTGAGTTTGACTTGTAAACGCACAGAATCTAAAATAAAGCCTAGAAATTCAATTTCTTGTGTAGGTGTAGAGATTTCTTGGGATGAATAATAAACCCTAAATCCAAGAAAACTTGTACCACTTTCTGAACTGCATCTATTGCTTCCACTTTTGTTTGGGATATCATAAGCGTGTCATCAATGTAGGCTATCACTGTTATACCCAATTCTCGAAGGGCAGAAAGAGGTGGTTTCAGAATTTTGGTAAATATTCTCGGCCCTGACGTTAGTCCATTTGGAAGGGCTCTAAATTGCCATATATGGCCATTCCAAATAAACTTCAGGTATTTCCTATGTTCTTCTGCCATCGGGACCGAGTAATAGGCATCTTTTAAATCAATGGATGTCATGAAACATCCTTTTGAAATTAACTGAATCGCAGTTTCCAAAGTATCCATCTTGAAGTGTTTGTATAAGATACTTTCATTGAGGAGCGAGAGATCTAAAATCATTCTGAAGCCACCATCTTCCTTTTGGCGTGTGAAAATGTTTGAAAAAAAAACCCCATCCTGACCATTAGCAGGTTCAATTATATTAAATGTTGCTAATCGAGCAATTTCTTTATTTACAGCATTGGTTTCCTCCAAACTAAATTTAAATGGCGGTGGTATGCATATTTGCAAGGGAGGAAAACCTTCTTCAAATTCAAGTCTGTAGCCTGTGACAGCCTCTAATACCACCTTGTCTGTAGTGTAATGTCGCCATGCATTTTCAAACATTTTCAATCGCCCGCCAATCTCCTTTACGTTATCAAACAGAGAGCTTATCTTACTTTGCAAAACACTTACCTCAGAAGTGTTTGCCTCAGTTGTAGTATTGATTACATTCGACGGTCCGAGTCCATTGGAAGTGGTCGCTTTCCTCTCTTGGACACATCCCTGGGTTTGTTCGGTATTCGATATGGGCCGATGTTGGGCCTTGGCTGTCCTAAAAAGCACTTTGTGACTGTGATGGAGATCTGGCTTTTACCAACCAACCTGCCCTCTGATAGCGGGTAAATCCCTTAGTGGAAGTACTAGGCCGCATTGGATTAAATCTCTGTGCCGAGCTGGAACTAACATACTTGGTTTGTGGGATTTACATGACCGCCACTGCCTTATGTTCCTCATCAATCTCCTTGACTTTCTTTGAAAGGTCGTCGCCGAAGAGCCATTGGGTTGTAAGTTGTGACTGTTTACACAAATGTGAATACCGCTGAGCGAAGATCAGGTTTAATGAGATCTTTGCGAACATTATTAAGTTCGAACACTGCATTTGAAAGCAGGGCAATTGCATCTTGTTGAGTCTCAGTAGGTTCAGTGTCTTTGAAAGACTTTAACATAGCCGTTAAGCCTTTTTACAAGTGGCTTTTGGCAGCGTTGAAGTTTCAAGTCCAATGACCTAGTCTTTGTGAGAACATTCTCCCACATAAGTGGGTTGACCTTTGGAACAAGAAGGTTATTACAATTGCTGGGTTGGGGATATTTATCCATGGTCTCTGTAAGATATTTTTCCTCCAGTTTTGACGACAACAGATAATCTACACTAGATGCTACTTGATCGGGAATAGGTGCACCTGTGTTTTCTGGTGTTGCAAAACGAGCAGCAAAACCCAAAGCTTTGGGGTTGTCAATCTCACCTGACTTAACATGTGAGGTTTTGTCGTAGCTTCCAGCCGGCAGGTCGTCATTTTTGTCAACATCACCAACGTTGGTGGCTTTGTCTGGTGAAAACTGTTCTTCAGCTTCACCCTCACTTTGATAAAACACTGGCTGGGCCTGGGCCGCCATAGATGCAACCATACCTTCGATCAGACTCTCAAGTCTGTCGAGTCTCTTACTAGTTCCACTAGCATCCATGCCATCGTTATCTGCCGTCGAAACGGTCAAATTATTTGCTTTGGGTTGCTTCCCTTTTCGGGAAGGAGTCTTAGCTTTCGACTTCGAAGAACCCGGCCTAGCGTTATGGTTCACATTGTTAGGCTCTGTGGTAGGATTAGTACGTGAGTCCACTCGCATGTTACATGCCTGGGACTTTACAGTAGCAGCGAAAGGCTCTGGCTTCCCGCCAAGTGCAGCCACAGAAGAATTATCAGATTTTTCCATAATAATGATCAAAATACACGATCGATCCTTCACAAGGTGACAGGAACAATATATCCAACAGGATTATCCAATGGGAAAACCACACGAAAAAACGAAACGCAAATTCTGTGTGATCGAAAGTCGACTTGACTGACGAAGTTCATTGAACGCACTGACTGACGTTGCCGAACTGGATTCTCACATTAGACTGGGAACGAACACATTGTAATGAAATGGAGGTGTGGTTCATTCGATTCGATGTAGAGACTCTGCATTGGGAGGTACGGAAAGCTCCCAGGCAGATCCTAAGACCTTGATTATGAAAGTTTCCTGAGGTTCGACTCAGTGTAGAGCTGTAAACAACACAACCGTAATCAAGTTTGGACCTCACTAGCGATTAGTAAAGTCGAAGTGAAACGAGAGGTCAGCGCCCCAATCTATCTTGGAGACAACTTTCAATAGATTGAGGGCTCCCTGGCTTTTTCGTCTGAGATGGTCGATGTGGACTTTGAAGTTGAGCCTACTGTCGAGTACAAGGCCAAGGAATTTGGTCTGAAGAACAACTGGGATAATAACACCGTTAAAGTTCAAGTCCGGGTCGCAATATCCACCTCTCCGGTTGCAAAATTGCATGCAAACATTCTTTGTCCGCGAAGAACGGAATCCATTTTGGTCAGTCCAGTGCTGGATCTTACAGAGGTAACTTTGCGTCTGCCGCAGAAAATAAATCACGAGAATCAAAATAAACGCGTTTCTTCTTTGCTCGTCAACAGTCTTGACAAAAAAAAAGTCTTAGCAAAGCCTGGTTAAAAAAGTAAGAGCAAAGTGAAACGGAAAATCTGTCGAAGGAAGCTAACAGTGAATAAATAAAGGTATTAACATCTTGCGTAACACATAGGCTATGTCAACGAAGTCGAAGCGGTACATTACTATAGCCTACCTTAGTCAATAATTGATCCTAAAGTGGTGTAGGCTAACTGCGTCAATAAACAAGTTACAGGCAAGAGCACGGAAACGTCGCAGTAATACAGTAAAGAGTAGTTCACTAGTAAGCCTAGCCTGTATAGTGTCATGAGGGGTCAGGTCTAAAATTTGTCACCGTGAACTCCAAAAATTCATTTATATGTTATGGGGAAAAGTTTTGTGTGGTGAGGTAAGGTATATTTAGTAGCTTGTGGGACCGTATTTTTTATATTGGAATTCTGCCAAGTTTCCAAGGTAGTTCGAAAACAAACATGGCCTCATGCTAGCACGACGGGACGGAATTTGCTCAGGATTGATCCTATTAAAAATGTAACTCAACAGTGAAGTTTGAGTTGGCATCATGTGGAAGGGTACTCCCATCGATAAAGTTTTTTTTTCAAATTCTCTATGAATTGGTGATGGACCATTTTTAACTGGTGCAATTCCGTCCCGTCGCATTCTGAAAGGTTGCGTAACCTGGGAGAAATCACGAGGGCCCCATCATGATATTGTACAGTAAAGAAACTACTAGTTGGCACCCAGGCAGTAGGACGGTGATCCTTTATTTGTCACCTTGTGCAGCTCACTGTGCTGCCAAAAGAGGGATCCGTGAATGGAAGTAGTGTTAATGCAGAACGTATGTTAGGTCACTTCTGTGCAGGCTCCGGGGCTGTCTAAATTAAGGTAAAGTTTTGAGCTGGATACATGATCAAAAAATTATCACTTTATGCCCTGGAAGTTGCTTCTTAAAATTATTAGACTTTAATTCGTGCTTTTGAAAGTCACGAAGTGTAAGAGTTTAGGAAGCCTAAGACAAACTTGAATAACGTTTTCAGTTGCATCCCTTCGTTGTAAAACATTGCACACGCAATTGATGTTAGCAACGCAGTTGTAGGCCATAAGTGTGCTGACGCTGTTGAACCCGGTCACCGGACGAAACAGCGTCACCGGGCACAACCGTCAGCATCCTCATAGCTTATGATTGCTACGATAAAACCAATCGCAGGAGTCTGTAAAGTTCCACTGGAAAATACCCCAGAATGTTTATGCAATTTACCAGGTTCTGCGGGCCTTAATAACATTATCTGGGCTATGAAGGTTTTATTATTTGCATTATTTTCACTATTTTTCAAATAGTGTACTATCTTTTTTCATTTAAGTTTTGGGAATCTCAGAAAGGAACACGGATATATCGCATTGTCCCCTCAGGTTACGGTCCTGATGATATAAGCTACTATACGTGCACCTTTATTCCGAGGTATATGTTCAGAAAACCAAGGTGGATGTTACAGTACTGCAACATACACCTTTCTACTAGGCTTCTCCCCAACCCAGTCACCCTCAACTTGAACACAGACCAGACGCCTCTAACAAACAGTCCAAATGCCCTACAAAAGGTTGCCGAAGCCATAGGATATAATGAATAGGTGGTCGGAGTATTCACTCTTTCTGAATCATATGCTGCTCACCGACACACACTGGCAGTCTATTTTGGGTGAATTTTTTAAAACGCTCTTGCGAAGTTAGAGGGCCCGTAGCCAGCTTTTCATTTTTAGGGGGCAAGTGTTGTGATTGGGCGGCATAAAATTTTCTCCTATTTTTTCGGTGTACTAATTATTATGCGGTTTCAATTTTTATCTGGTGAGGTGGAAATACTTTTGGGAAGCATAGCCCCGAATTCCCCCGGCTACAGCCTTGGAAGTTATCGTCGTGAAGTTACAAGTCGTCATTCATCATGACAATTAAAGTTACGTGATATCCTCTGCATCCATTTTGTAAGATTGGTTGTAAATTGATCAGCGAACTGTGATTAACCATCTGGGTGTCCTTGTCAAAAGCCAACATATGTAGGAAACAGTCGTATCAAACAGTCAATTTAAACTTTAAAGGCAGTCACTTGTCACCCCAAACAACAATTTTATCCTATGTTTACCAAAAGGTGCAGCTCTTTGATTGATATCAAATTCGCAAAAATGCAGCGTACCGTAGTTCATATTCCACAGCATGCACTGCAAGTATTCTGATTACACATCAAGGACTTGTATGCTCACAAGAATATGCTCTGCCCCTGAAGCAATAACAAACCAGGATTGTGTCTGGATAAAGATGAGCTTTAGACAGATGAAGGAGGGGCTAGCAGGAAGTAGGTTGGGAGATTTGAAATGGTCTGGGGTGATGAATGTCTGCCTTTAACTTAGGCCTAAATTAAAAAGATATGGTTTTACGCCCACTCATTTTTCGCGTGTAGTTGTCAGTAATATAGCCTTCGAGCTGACGAAAACTTCGTGATACGGTAGCAAAACTTTCCCCTCTTACAGATACATCCCGTCACCCGAGAGATGGACCCCAACAACCAGATGTCCAGGAATATCCTAAAAACAGAAAGGGGAAGATCATTTATTCACTCGTGGTTTAACGACTTCCCCTGGTTAGAATACTCCATTTCTGCAGACAGTGTCTTCTGCTTCGTTTGTCGTCTTTTTTTGCTTCCGAGTGCATGTGTTCACACAGCTTACACATCGGTTGGATTTAAATCCTGGAAGAAGGCAAAAGAAAAGAAGAAGGGTTTTGCTGGCCCCCAAATTCGTCTTGTCACAAGGACGCCTGAATAGTATCGTCACATCATAAGAAGATGAAGCAGACGGATTCTTCCGTCCTGAAAATGGTGAGTGATGCGTACCAGAAAGAAGTACAAGAAAATCGAGAGTATATAAAGGTACTTGCTGATGTGCTACCCTTAACAGCTAAACAGAATATAGCTCAGAGAGGCCACAGGGAAGGGGCGAATTAAGACGATTCAACAAACAGAAGAAACTTTCTTGAGACATTGCAGCTTTTAGCTAAAAATTATGCAATACTTGCTTCTAAGATTGCTTCGAAACCACGAAATGCGAAGTACACATCCCCACTGTTGCAAAACGAAATAATCGAAATTTTGGCAGATATGGTGAGAATGGAAATTATAGATGAAGTTAAAGAGGCTGGGGAATTTTCCATCATGGTGGATGAAACAAAGGATATTTGAAGACGGAACAACTTTCTTTAGTCCTCCGTTATTACTATCAAGGGAGCAACAAGTAGCGGTTCCTCCTCTTCAAAGCGGCAGAGAAGTTTGATGCTAAAAGCCTGGGCAGCTACATTATAAGGTGTTTGGAGTCGTTGGGCTGAATTATAAACAGCATCTTGTTGGCCAAGGTTATGACGGCGCTCCCGGAAAAAACAATGGTGTAGATCAATTGTGCAAAAGGAGGCAAAGTACGCATTTTATGTGCACTGTCACGCCCATCGCCTCAATTTGGTAATTGTTGACACTGTAAGAGGTATTCCAGATGCTGCAGATTTCTTTGCCCTCCTTGAAAAACTCTGTGTTTATCTCTCAAGAGCGTACGTTCACCAGAAGTACGAAGGCATTCAAAGTGAAATGTACCAGAACGAGGCACCACAAGAACTCCCCGCATTGTGCGATACCCGATGGGCGTGCCGATATATCTCGTGTCGTTAGTTTTTTGTGCTTGTGCTAACTATTTTCACAACCATATTGCGTGTATCAAAAGGACTCTCGATGTTGTAACACCCAAAACTGGAATTGGCAAAAACAACAGACACTGTGGCTAGCTTCAAGAGTGCAGTTCAACAGATCAGGTCGGCAAATGACACAGTCGACAAATACTGGAAGGTGGCTTCGGTTCAGTCCTGGTCTTCGTCGAGAGTGGACGTGTTTCACGGAGCTCTCGCTGATCGTGCTGAATTTTGGCATTGTGCTGTACTGTGCTGTGCTGTGCTGCTTGTTATACTAACATATACTACTACTATTGTCGATTTACCGAAGTGTTGGATATTGGGTGTGGTCTCTCGCTTGGGGACGTGGTTTGGCCGTGCTCGTTTTAAAGCACGCCTGGTTTATAGTTTTTTGTTGGGTTCCCTTTATTTTTTCCCTGCCTGGGTTTGATCTGCTGTGCTGAAGTTTTCTCTCTAGTTGCTGCGTGGCCTTGTGCCACAAACCTTTGCTGCTATGCCCGGAGGTCGGGATAGCAGTATCGTTAAGTTACAGTTTGAGTCGAGGGGGAATGTTACACCCCAGCATGTTTTTTCTGTGTTGAAGAACAATAAGGTAGATGTTAAGGATATAGAGATGCTGCAGGCCCTTTCATCCCGAAATACGTATGATTTAAAGTTCCGGACTGATGCTGCCCGATTGAAGGGGGTTTCCTCCCTTAAGGGTGTGGAGGGTCTCACTGTCACCCCATATGATCGCTCTGTGGTGGTGACGGTGTTGTACCTCAATTTTGAGGTAGATCAGGGCCTGGTGGCGAGGGTTCTAGGGCAATACGGAACTGTCTCTGACTGGCGTTGGGTAAAGTATAATGAAGGTGAACTGGCCGGTATTCTCAACGGAAAGAGACAGTTCCGTATGGAGCTAAAACGAGACATCCCCTCCGTCTTGTTCATAGGGGGTTCTAAGGCCCACATCAGGTATTTTGGCCAGCCCCGCACCTGTTTCCAGTGTAGGGAGGAGGGGCATGAGGCCAAGTCATGCCCAAACAAACGTTGTGGCAGATGCCTGCAGTTGGGGCATGAGAGGGCAACATGTCCCAATCAGGTGCGGTGTAACCTGTGTGGGGAGGAGGGACATGTCTCTGGTGCCTGCCCCACATCGTACTCTGCGCGTGCAAGTGCAGATGTGGGGCCGGCAAGTGAACCCTTGTCTTCAGGCCATGAACCAATGGTGGAGGAACCCAGGTCCCCTACGCCTGATGAGGTGGCACATCAGGTGGAACAAGAGTACCTAGCTTCTAAGGGATGTGAAGTGGTCTGTGGGAACCCTGAGGTAGGCCCTTCCCAACCCTCCACATCGGTACCTGAGTCACACTCTCCACCAGCTTGCGGGGAGGCTGGAATACAAACAGTGGAGCACGACCTTAGAATGTCCTCGGACTCTGACTCTGCCATGTCAGATGTGGGAGGACCTGCCTCAGAGCCTCCACCAAAGGACCCACCATCTGGGGAGGGCTGGTTTGATTTATGTAAGGCCGTTGAACTTGAGCCCAAGTTGAAAAGGTCGGCCTCAGGGGAGGTGTCCGACCGGGGAGGGGGAGCTAGTCCTTCTGTGCCACCAGCACCAGATCCATGTAACAAAAAGGCCAGGTCAGAGACAGTTTTGTAATTTCACACTCCACATTTCATGAATGGTCCCCTGTCCCTCATGACCCTGAATGTTAACGGCATGAGGGACAGTCGGAAGCGGTCCAGAATATTCCAATTTTGTAAGTCATTGGGTGTGGACTTCGTTTTCCTCCAAGAGACTCACATTGTTAATGAGGACGATGTCTACACCTGGTCCTACGAATGGGGTGGGGGTTGGTACGCTTCCTTTGGTTCCGCATCTTCCTGTGGATCTGTCATTTTAGTTTCTCCAAGATGGACTTCCCTGGTCGGAAAGGTTGATCATGATCATGAGGGCCGGTTGGTATGCATTGCCATCAAACATCCTTGCGGGAACTTCTTCTTATGTAACGTTTATGCCCCCAACCAACCTACAGACAGAAGGAATTTTTTTGCTACCCTGCCATCCTTCGTTCCTGGCTGTGCCCCTTGTATCCTATCTGGAGACTTCAACTGTGTCCCTGACACACGGTTTGATCGAATGTCCACCTTCACATCTTCAAGCTGTAGTGTCGGTATGGTGGAGTTGGACATGTTCACAAAGAATCACGATATGGTTGACGTTTGGAGAGTGCAGCATCCTGGCTTGTCCGTGTTCACTTGGCACCGCCCTGATGGCACGGACGCCTCAAGGTTGGACAGGGTGTACGCTCCAACGGCTCTGTCACCAAGTGATTGCGAAGTTGTGGCATGTCCAATTTCGGACCATGATGTAGTTACTGTCTCATTCAGACCCCCAGAGTCATGGCCAGTAGGGAGGGGGTTCTGGAAAATGAACACAGATATTCTAACGGAGGCTGAATATAGCAAAGATTTTAAGGCCAGATACGAAGGGTGGCGAACTTTGAGGCCGGCCTTTTCAACAGATTTAGAGTGGTGGGATGATGTAAAGACCCGCATCAAACAGTTTACAGTGGAATATTGTGTAGCAAGAGCTCGTCGAAGAAGGGAGGAGTTCCTTTCACTTTGCTCTAGGGAGAGGAACGGGGACCACTCCGCACTTCATGCAATCCAACAGTACCTTGATGGAAAACTACACGGGGCCCGGGTTCGTGCTCGTGTGCATTGTGTGGAGGCGGAGGAGAAACCAACCATTAAGTTCTACCGGGACGTCACAAAGAATGCCATCGATCGCAGTATAAAAGCTGTCCGTGACGCCCACGGTGTGGTACATAAGGACCCTCTCGACATTGTAGAAGTGTATAAAAACTTTTATGAGCAGCTGCATACCCAGGCAGATGTCGATGAAGACCTTCAAAAGTCCCTATTAGATAATATTGACAAAACCCCCTCTAAAGATCAGAATGATGAACTTGGCTCCCCTTTGACTGTTGACGAGCTCTGGAAGGCAGTGGCGAAGATGAAAGGCGGAAAGGCACCTGGGTCCGACGGTATTCCAGTAGAATTCTATAAACGCTTCTGGGGTACCGTAGCACATGATCTCCGTGACGTATTCGTCTCTGGCTTCCTTGCTGGCTCATTGAGCCACTCGCAGCGCACAGGCATAATAAATTTGCTGCCTAAGTCAGGAGACCCACTCGAACCGAAAAACAAACGGCCAATCACCTTGTTAAATGTAGATTACAAGATTCTGGCGAAAGCCCTTTGCAACAGGCTAGGCACAGTTATGCCAGATCTTGTAGGGTCCTATCAGACTTGTGCGGTGCGGGGACACAGTATTCAGCAGAACCTATGGGTGGTGCGGGACTTAGTTCAATACGTGATGGACCGTGATCTTCCATGTGCGCTTGTCTCCCTCGATCAGGAGAAGGCCTTCGACATGGTTGATCATGGATTCCTCTTTAAAATTTTAAAGAAGTTTTGTTTGAATCCAGTATTTGTTAAATGGACCTCCTTATTGTACAGTAGTGTAAATAGTCGGGTTATCGTTAATGGCCTACCGTCAGACCCCTTCAGTGTCCAACGTGGTGTTCGGCAGGGGTGCCCCCTATCACCTTTACTCTACGTATTGTTTAGTGAATCAATAGCAAGAGCCTTTCAAGTAGAGCCTTTGTTTCAACCATTTCACATTCCCGGTGGTGTTGAAGTTAAGTGCCTTCAGTATGCCGATGACGTCACATGCGTAGTCTCCGACCTAGCTTCCTTCAAGGCCCTTAGTGGCACGTTGTCTAAGTTTCAAAGAGCCACAGGTGCCAGACTGAATCCCAATAAGACCAAAGGACTTCGCCTAGGTAAGTGGCGGTCAAGAAGACTGCCCTTCGCTGCATCATGGGTAGACGACGCCATAAGGATAAACGGCATATGGTTTGGTTATGGGCAAACCGAGTTACTTACCTGGAATGAGAAAGTGGACCTGGTGGAAGCTAGGTTGAAAGACTTCGGCGAGCGGCACATTAGCCTGTTCGGAAAGGTGACAGTTATCAATCGTTTTATTTATCCCCTTTTGTGGTATCCAGGCACCGTTCTGGCTGCTCAAAAGGGTGTCCTGTTGCGTCTCGAGAGGGCTGTCTTTAGGTTTTTATGGTCAGGGAAGACGGAGCTCGTAAGAAGAGGGATGGTATATCAGGATGTTAGGCGTGGTGGGTTGGGCCTTGTGCATTTTCCTTCCAAACTCCGTTTTCTCCTGACCAAGTGTGTTTATAGTGCTGTAGACAGCAGAATGCCTTTTGCCTATTTTGTCCGTTATTGGGGGGGATTATCATTCCGTCGGTTCTTTCTCTCCCTGTTTAGTAACAGTGAACCCCACAGCTGGAGGCCCTCGGAAGCATACAGTCAAATGAGAGAAACGCTCCTAATTATATCTAGAGTTGGGGACGTTTCGCAGTTAAGTGCAAGAGACCTTTACCAGGCTGTTTTTGAAGAATTGGTTGGCCAGGTCCAATCCAATCACTATGCTTCAGGGTCGGAAGTGTGGCGTGTGGTCCACAGCAGATCATTAGATTACCGCAGGCGAGACCTGTTGTGGCGAATCGCACATGATGCGATTGTTACTAATCTCAAGCGTCTTCGGTGGCGTCTTGGAGATGGAATTTGCCCACGCACTGGGTGCACAGGGTGGGAAAGTGTGTCACATGTGTTTTGGCAGTGTAAATTTGTGGCCCTCCTTTGGGAATGGTTCCAAGTCCTGACTGATCGCTTGACGATGGGCAACACATGGGCGGTCGGCCGGGACTATGCTTTATATGGTCTTTCACCCCCGCCATGCAATACAAGTATTCAGGGCATACTTACCTTTGCTTCGGCCTCCATAAAGCTGGCCTTATGGAGAGACCGATGTAACGTTGTTTTTAGGGGGATGGGGAAGCCTGCGGACGTCGTCCTGGCATCGGTGAAGGCGGAGGTGAGGCTGAGGGTTGAATCCGACTTCGTTCGTTTGCCAAGGTCGGCGTTCGGTAGGCAATGGGGTCCACTCGTTTCGGTGAGGGGGGGCCGTGTGGTGGTCAATTTGTAATAGGGTGGATATGTAAGGGGCTTGTAAATAGTATGTAAATATCTGTGTGTATAATTTTCTGTACATAGTTTTGTAAATATCTGTATATATAGCTCATTACTGTAATGAACATAATTTTCTGTTTGATTTAGCAGTCGGTAAATAGTTTTGCGTTTATGTTTTTGCCCGATCCGGTTTCAGTTTTTGTTTTTGTTTTGTATGTGCCGTTTCAATGCACTTAAAAAGCACACACTCTCGCCACTCACACATACAAATTAACACAGATCCCCAAAGACGACAACGACAACTGTCATCTACACTCCCTGACAGTCTCATAACGGATCCGATACCGTCCGAAAATCGGCAATTTACAACGAAGGAAGAGGTTTAGCGTCAAGTGTTCTATCCTGTTATTGACGTGATCATGACAGAGACGAACAAGCGTTTCTCGAAAGCTGTCAGGTTTTGAAAGGCACTCAGTCACTTAATCCAAAAACTCTGAATTTCTCTGCATTAAAGGCGTAGAGCAGTTCGGCCAAATTTTTGATTCAGATATGAAAGACCTTAGACATGAAGTGCCACAGGCACAGCGGTTACTGCAACGTAAACTTACGTCTTTCTTGGAACCATATAAAGATGCTTTTGCAGAACTATTTCGTCTTTGTACATTGCACGCGCAATTTTTGTGTCAAGTGCAGGCTGTGAACGTAGCTTTTCGGCTCTTCAGTGTATACAAAACTACCTCGTAACACGATGTCAGACAGCCGTCTTAGTGGTCTTGGAGTATTGCACATCGAAAGAGACTTGTTTGAGGACATTGAGTTGGAAGAATTTGTTGGACTGCTCATCTATAAACACAAGAACTTGAGAAATAATTTGTGTTAGGCTAAGTATCATATGTGTGCAGGATGGAGTTTTATAAATGAAAGAAGACACTTGTAGATATTGAAATGATCCTTTCTGTTCCTACCGATATACTTTTGTTAAAACAGGAAGATATAGCTCTAGCTCAAATAGGTTCTATACTGCCAAAGGTCAAGACCAAAATAAGAGCAGAATAAAAGCAAACAATTGACTAAAAAAGGAGGCCAAATTGTTGCGACCCCCATACTGTAACATTTTTGACAACCGTCTTAGTAATCTTGGAGTATTATACATCGAGAGAAACTTGTTTGATTAGACTGATACATTAGAGTTAATTGAACTGTTCGTCTCCAAACACAGGAAATTAAAACAATTAACTTGTGTTAGGCTAGCTAGCGTAGCCATAGACATTTTTTATACAGGTATTCGGGCTGGTTGGCGTAGAGTGGAAGCATAACAGAACGAAACGCTCATTTGCTCTTCAACTCTTACACGCGCCCGAATTAGTGTGTAAATACATTTACGGAAAACGTTAAACATCTTATTCAACATATGATAACTTCTGATCCCCATTTTCAATCTTTCCAGTTTATTCACCATCTTAAAGAAGAATTTGTAAGTTTTTTAACGTTTTTTTTTAAAGGAATTAAATAAGGTATCACATAGCATTTTTGGGTTGTAACTATGAATATATGTTTACTTTCCAATGACCAAGTGGTCAAAACTCGTTTTTTTCGTCAAATAGGTGAAGATAAATTGCGATTACTCAAAAACTCCGTATACTACAGACAGGGATACTCAGTTTAAATATCCCTTTGAAGTGTAACTTTTGCTCTTTTATTTTATGTAAGACTCCATTTGATTGGTTGATGTGAACGTTAGGCAAAACAACTCTGTCACGAATGTCCAATCTACAGAGCCCTACCATACCCGTTGAAATACACAGTACGTAAACAAACTGCTGTGCATCGACTTCGCAATTTCAGGATTTTATTTCACCAAATCTTCTTCGGACGTCTTCATACATTTGGGAAGAAAGATGCGTAACAATAAGTTTGGTAGGTATAATTCGACATTTCTTTCTTATATGTGTAATATTAATACGGGAAATTGATTAAAACTCATCCAAATTTGTCCCCTTTTCAAAACGTTTTCATCCGTGTTCGCCTCTCAAGTTTGGGTCAATACACTTTTCGCAGGTAACTTTGGCACAAGGAGTGGCCAATCGGATACATAACGCTAGGCTAAAGCTTAACCTTGCACTAAGTTGCAGTCTGTAGTACAAGGTCTCACGTAACCATTGTTTTGTTAATTACCCAGCGAAGTTAGTAAAACAGGTTAATGTGACTGTTGTATTAGTACACTAAGGATTTTAATTGCCTGTTATACGTTAATTTGCCAGCCCAGTGTAGGGCCTACGCCCTTGCTTGTTATACGTAGCCTATTCTAAGCAGTAAGCCAAATGAAGGGGAGGACATACAGTACTAACTTATGGGGTCTTCTATTTTCCAATCACAGTGACACAACCATGGGGACATTACAGCACTGCACTTACGCCAGGGGTACGGTGCCCTGAGCCCAATAAAAAAGGGGGTGGGTTCAAGAGTTCATTTCATGCAAGGATAGATGTATATGCTTAGAAGTTCGAGGCCTAATAAGTAAATTAAATTGAATGAGTTCGCAATGGCGATTGGTAACTCTAGCGGAGCATTTACCAGCGTGACTTGATTCCCTCCTTAATATTGTTACTCAGCTTGATATTGTTTCAAATGTCTAGGCTTATTTATATAACTTGCCAGGCAAATGGAGAGAGAGAGCCTTGGGAGATGTTATAAACCAACCAAATAGGCAACTCCTGCTTCCTCACACCTCTGTGTGGAAGCACATCAACCTGGAACTGAGGGTCCAGGGAACAAAACGTGTCACCCACAGTTGGTCATTTACATGGACTGGGATTTTGATCCAGATGCAGGGCTTAAGAGTTAAAAGAAGTGAAACTCATTCTTGATCTTAATATCATAATTGACAAAGCAGTTTTCAGCTGTAACAATTTTAATTTTGTTCTTTTATTTTCATGATAGGTGACAATGGGTCCATGCAGAGGATGATGAGGAAACTGAAACGGATAAATTATGCTACAATTGCTCGTGGTCCTAAATTACCAAAGAACAGGCCGCCCAGAGATACTTGGTCAACGAGTAAACTGTATAATCCAGAAGTTATTGATACAAAACTTGAAAACTAAAAGCCACTTTTTTAAGTTCATTATAAAGGATGGGCTTCTAAACATGACGGGTGGAGAAAACCATCTGATATTGTTAGTGTTCCTCCTCATTTAATTGTTTCATCACCTGAAGCGGAAACTAGGCTGAAAACAGAACTTCAGATAGCAATTAAAGAGTCGCTCAGTTGCAACAGAAAGTGTGATTCTGAACTAGACCTTCGAGTACCACTGCCAAAAGATTCTTTCAAAATTCTCTCTGACTGTGGAATTCCTATTTTAGGAAATACAAGTAAGTGGACTCTAAAAAAGTTTGCAGACTTCGACCAACTTCTTGGAAAGAATTGGCACTTCAGAATTGTGAACCGTTTTGGAGATTTTGGTTTTATTGTCAAGGGAACATTCCACTTCTGGCTTACTGAAAGATTACCGTTGGAGGAGTACCAAGCTTCAGAAGATGGTTATATCACCAACTACATACACAGAGGTACTGCAGTCTCAATCAAGTATGTAAAAGGACTTGGAAACAAATACGACTTATCGCCCTACATGCATCAAGAGTAAGATGACACTTCATGTCGATTTGACTCAGCTTTGACTCACTGTACTTGATACAAAGGCAACCATGGGGTCTATTGTTCAATTAACCTCAGTTTGCATTGCTTGCTGCATTGTTTTATTATTTTTTCTGATCTAGCTTATGCAGTTCCCAATGAAACATATGACAACACTATTGAAATTCCTATTAATAATTATTTATCATACCAGTTGGGAATTTCACAGGGAAACACACAGGGAAATTATATTAAAGAGAACAGTGTCCGGGACCTGGTTTTGAAGACATGTAAAACTCACAGAGTTGACTCAAATAAAATGGATATTTCTTCAGTTGTGAGGACCATTGTTCAGAAACTGAAGAACATGCTGATTAAAATCAGAAAGTGCAAAAGTGATTCATCACGAAAAAAGACCTTTGATGGTTGGAAGGAGACTGAATACATGGTAAATATTTCCTACAAAACTAATTTTCCTATGAAACGGAAATTAAAAGAAGATCTTGCAAAAGAACGAAAGAAAAGGAAAATGTCATCAGAAAAGGTAAAAGCAGCTGAGAAAAGAAAAGGAGATCTGGCTAATGAGAAAAGGGAAATGGAAAGACAAATGGAAAGGTTGCTAGAGCCGAGAAAGAAGGGGGCTAAACGGGGAAGAGCTAGGCGTAAGTTGGTTTATTCAAAGTCCTACACCGTAAGATGAAATTAAACCGCATCAAATCAATTAAAGGAAGTTTGCAAAATCTATCTCAAGGACATTTTACTGACATGTGTGTATCACTCAAAGACAGGAATGGTCAGCTTATTAACGTAAACATTGATCAACCAACTGAGAAAGTGGGGGGGGGGGGCAAGTTCCCCCGTGCCCCCCACGACATCCCGCCTATGGTGCTGAAGTTGATTTGTGTAGGGGAGAGCCGTGTCATTTGGACCGGTGTGTAAATTAAACCATTGCCATTATTCTATCAGTGACTAACTTGTATGTGCCCTTGATACCTGATCCACTTAGATCATGTTTACCTTAGCAACTGAAGAGATTGAGGTGATTTCCACAAATCTGCGGGCATTTTATTGAAAGATAAGGAACTGATCTTACTTCCAAGGTGAGAATATGTTGGTGTTGCACTTAGAAATGATGTGCTTCTCCTCAAGGTATGATAGCTATGGCAGAATATAATTATTCCTCTTGCGTGTTAGGCTGCTACATTTCCGATAAAAGCGACATTGGCTTGGCTAGGCTAGGGAGGTTTTTCCAGAAAAGGTAACATCGTGTAATTTGAACCACCCCTTGATGGTGTAATATGGACCAGTGGTCCAAATTACACATACCTTGTGGTTCAAATTACACACATGCAAATGAATACGGGATAAATAGAAGTGGACGGAACTTACCATTCACCTCTCCACAGTTTGTTTAATTATTACCTTAGGCTTGAGCTTATGGGTTCCCAGTGGGGCGTAAAACCGATCCTGAGATGCATTGCAGGTCTAATTGGCAGTGGCGATGCCAAACTCTGGCACGGGGGGGGGGGGGCAAGTGAAAAGGGTAGAATTTTCAGTGAAAATATTTTTAGGCTGAGAATGTAACGATTAAATAGGGGAAGGGTGTAAGCTCAGTGGTTCCTGTCGTGCATGAGGGAATTTTTCAAGAAAAACACTGATTCAGGCACAAAACAAAACCAAAATTTACAATGTTCCCCATATCACTCCCCTGGCATAGCTGCACCTCATTTAAACTGTGGAAGAGACAAGGAGAAAACTTATTCGTATATTCCTTTGAAAATTACACACTTAAAACATCCTGGTCAAATTTAACCAGGGTTTAGGTCACCAATCTCGCATACATTTCCTGGTTAAAATGTCCAGAAATTCCTGGTAATTTTAACCAGGAAATGCATGGGGTAACCAGTTGTCATACACCTCCTGGTTAAATTGACCAGGATATCCTGGTCATTTTTAATCAGGACATGTATGGAAAAATTGGTGACCACAAATATTCTGGTTAAAATTTGACCAGGATGTTTCTACAGTGTGTGTTCTATTCGCCACTGTTTTTTTTTTTTTCAGTTACACCTGTGACTGCTGGGTCAGCAAACCACCACCGTGGGACCGTAAACTTATTCAAGTAAAGGCACGATAATGCGAGAGGCTCGTACAGCGAAAGGCAATCTGCCGCAGCAGATATCAATGATGGGAAATCCGGTTTAAATAAGGCAGCTTAAGTTCACAATGTCCCCAAAGCAACTTTGTTCAGGCATTTAAATGACTCAAACAAATATGCCACAGGTGGTCTAAAGCATATCGGGAGGCATAGTGATTTACCCAATGATATTGAACATCAGCTGGCCAACCACATTAAGCAGATGGAGGCCAGGTTCTATGGTTTGACCAACAGTAACAGTAACAGATATCTTGCCTATCAGATTGCAGAGGTCAACGATATCACCACGAGATTCAACCACGAATCTCATCTGTCAGGGAAAAAATGGCTCCGAGGATTCATGCAAAGACACCCCGAAATAAGTCTGAGAACCCCAGAGCCAACATCACTGGTAAGAGCAAGTGGCTTACACCGCAACCGAATAAATGGATTTTTCGATCTTTTGGAAGAGCTTGTGGCCTTAGTGCAGATCGAGTGTACAACATGGATGATTCGGACATTAATGTTGTTCAGAAAGTGTCAAAAGTCCTTGCTCAAGGGTAAACACCTAGTGGGGGCTATAACCAGTCAGGAAAGAGGTCAGAATGTGACCCCGTGGTCTGCTGCATGAATGCTGCCGGTTATTTTCCCCCACCGGCCATCATCTTTCCCAGGGCGCGGATGAAGGCTGAGCTACAAGATTGAGCTCCCCCGGGAACAATGTTTGCTTCCTGATGTGCATGTGCCATCTGATTCAGGCTCATCAACACCAATCGCTACATCTGAGATCATTCAGAAGGTTAAAGTCACCAATAATCGTACAGGGGATGCTCCGTGGCAGCTCTCTGCTTGCAGTAGCCACAGAGTGTATGAAATACACCGTAGAAGACACCAGTCTTCTCCCAAAGCGCACTCCAAATCCAGGGTCGAAACGAAGGAAGACATCTCAGGCGGCAGTCCTTACAGGTTCCCCACACAAGAGCAGTTTCAAGACGGCAATGTCCAAGGAAAAGGTTGGAGGAAAGAAGGCACCCTCTGGAAACAAATTGAAACAGCAACAGCAACGAAAGTCTGGCTCCACCTCAACTAATAAATAGTCTAGTTGAGGAGTGGGCCCATGAACAGTGTGCGGACCTGAGTGACCCGGAGTTCTACCACTGTGACAACTGTCATTGCTTACCCATTTAGTCAATCCGGCTGGCACATGGCACTCCTTTGTGAAACAACGCTATGCTCGCAACACTTTCCTAAATCCACTGTTCTATTTTTCTACGATTGGATATTCACGTTGTATATCGTTTTCTTTGAGAACATTGTTTCACCAGTATTTTGTCGTTTTTCAGAGAAGTCTTTCGGCATAAATTTGAAATAATAATTACTTCTTTCAGGTGTTTTACGGCATTGGTTATGGCTTGTAAGACAGGCAGAACAATTCCCGTTGTATTCGACGTTTCAAATTAAATGTTTTCACTTGTTCAAGCACATTGTAACATTCATGTTTTCTATTGACCTTAATGTATTCCATCATGTCAACACGTTGTCTCCCGAACTTTGTTCTCAATCTGCATTTACAATTTCAATTTGTCCTTACTAGAATGGAAACATATTCTCAACTCATTCAAAAATTTGCCGGGGATGAAAAGAAAGAGGTTGGTGCGGTTTAGGAGGGTTGAGGGAGGGGTTGGGAAAATGGATGAAGGTTGAAGGAGGGGTTTGAGGAAGGGTGGGGTGGTGACATTATTATAAAATATCGATTCCGCATTAAAGGTGATAGAGGGCACCCCTGCCGTACCCCACGTTGGACACTAAAGGGGTCTGACGGTAGGCCGTTAACGATAACCCGACTATTTACACTATTATAATACAATAAGGAGGTACATTTAACAAAAACTGGATTCAAACAAAACTTCTTCAACATTTTAAAGAGGAATCCATGATCAACCATGTCGAAGGCCTTCTCCTGATCGAGGGAGACAAGCGCACATGGAAGATCACGGTCCATCACGTATTCAACTAAGTCCCGCACCACCCAGAGGTTCTGCTGAATACTGTGTCCCCGCACCGCACATGTCTGATAGGACCCTACAAGATCTGGCATAACTGTGCCTAGCCTGTTGCAAAGGGCTTTCGCCAGAATCTTGTAATCTACATTTAACAAGGTAATTGGCCGTTTGTTTTTCGGTTCGAGGGGGTCTCCTGACTTAGGCAGCAAAGTTATTATGCCTGTGCGCTGCGAGTTGCTCAATGAGCCAGCAAGGAAGGCAGAGACGAATACATCACGGAGATCATGTGCTACGGTACCCCAGAAGCGTTTATAGAATTCTACTGGAATACCGTCGGACCCAGGTGCCTTTCCGCCTTTCATCTTCGCCACTGCCTTCCAGAGCTCTTCAATAGTCAAAGGGGAGCCAAGTTCATCATTCTGATCTTTAGAGGGGGTCTTGTCAATATTATCTAATAGGGACTTTTGAAGGTCTTCATTGACATCTGCCTGGGTATACAGCTGCTCATAAAAGTTTTTATACACTTCTACAATGTCGCGATCGATTGCATACTTTGTGACGTCCCGGTAGAACTTAATGGTTGGTGTCTCCTCCGCCTCCACACAATGCACACGAGCACGAACGCGGGCCCCGTGTAGTTTTCCATGAAGATACTGTTGGACTGCATGAAGTGCAGAGGGGTCCCCGTTCCTCTCCCTAGAGCAAAGTGAAAGGAACTCCTCCCTTCTTCGACGAGCTCTTGCTACACAGTATTCCACTGTAAACTGTTTGATGCGGGTCTTTACATCATCCCACCACTCTAAATCTGTTGAAAAGGCCGGCCTCAAAGTTCGCCACCCTTCGTACCTGGCCTTAAAATCTTTGCTATATTCAGCTTCCGTTAGAATATATGTGTTCATTTTCCAGAACCCCCTCCCTCCTGGCCATGACTCTGGGGGTTGGAATGAGACGGTAACTGCATCATGGTCCGAAATTGGACATGCCGCAACTTCACAATCACTTGGTGACAGAGCAGTTGGAGCGTAGACCCGGTCCAACCTTGAGGCGTCTGTGCCATCCGGGCGGTGCCACGTGAACACGGACAAGCCAGGATGCTGCACTCTCCAAACGTCAACCATATCGTGATTCTTTGTGAACATGTCCAACTCCACCATACCGACACTACAGCTTGAAGATGTGCAGGTGGACATTCGATCGAACCGTGTGTCAGGGACACAGTTGAAGTCTCCAGATAGGATACAAGGGGCACAGCCAGGAACGAAGGATGACAGGTTAGCAAAAAAAAATCCTTCTGTCTGTAGGTTGGGTTGGGTGCATAAACGTTACATAGGAAGAAGTTCCCGCAAGGATGTTTGATGGTGATGCATACCAACCGGCCCTCATGATCATGATCAACTTTTCCGACCAGGAGAGTCCATCTTGGTGAAACTAAAATGACAGATCCACAAGAAGATGCGGAACCAAAGGAAGCGTGCAAACCCCCACCCCATTCGTAGGACCAGGTGTAGACATCGTCCTCATTAACAATGTGAGTTTCTTGGAGGAAAACGAAGTCCACACCTAATGATTCACAAAACCGGAATATTCTGGACCGCTTCCGACTGTCCCTCATGCCGTTAACATTCAGGGTCATGAGGGACAGGGAACCATTCATGAAATGTGAAGTGTGAAATTACAAAACTGTCTCTGACCTGGCCTTTTTAGTACATGGGTCTGGTGCTGGTGGCACAGAAGGATGAACTCCCCGGTCGGACACCTCCACTGAGGCCGACCTTTTCAACTTAGGCTCGGGTTCAACGGTCTCACACAAATCAAACCAGCCCTCCCCAGATGGTGGGTCCTTTGGTGGAGGCTCTGAGGCAGGCTCTTCCACATCTGACATGGCAGTGTCAGACTCCAGAGTCCGATGACAGTCGAAGGTCATTCTCCACTGTTGGTATTCCAGCCTCCCCAGGAGCTGGTGGGGAGTGTGCCTCAGGTACTGATGGGGAGGGTTGGGAAGGGCCTACCTCAGGGTTCCCACAGACCACCTCACATCCCTTAGAAGCTAGGAACTCTTGTTCCACCTGACGTGCCACCTCATCAGGCGTAGGGGACCTAGGTTCCTCCACCATTGGTTCAGGGCCCGAAGGCGAGGGTTCACTTGCCGGCTCCACATCTGCACTTGCACGCGCAGAGTACGATGTGGGGCAGGCACCAGAGACATGTCCCTCCTCCCCACACAGGTTACACCGCACCTGATTGGGACATGTTGCCCTCTCATGTGTTACGAGACGACATCAACCAGATTGAATCCACGGACGAGCAAGTGGAAAGTTCTGGAAAGTGCTAGCTTCGGCGTTGTCTCTCGAGCATATTCAACGGGTAACCCCAGAGAACATTCACACAGTTACTGGAAACTACTGTATGATGTAATGGCCTAATAATAGCCAACTTGTGGTTATGGGTTACTGAGCCCAGAACGTTCGCTGTTTGTTTTGTACGAGATCAAACGAGACGTTTCCATAAGAGTAAGTTCCAGACTTTTCTGGAAGAACTACCAGGCATATAAAAGGTCATGCCAGCAGTGTGACAGAGAGGAGAAGAGAACAGAAGATAAACAGATAATACAGAGACCAGACGCCTGCTTCGCCGCTTAATGCTGTAATTGTGTCGCCATTTACCGATCAATAGTCTTCATCCTGCCTTCGCGGAACCGAATCCTACGCTGTGCTGCTGTACAATCGACGCTAACAACACTACCCCTTGGACAAAGAGTGATACCTTAAGCTGTAAAGGATTGTAAGTAGATTTAAGATTAATTGTTGTAAATTTAAGGAGGTAAGAGGTGAATAATAGTTAAGTTGTTGATTTTAATCTCGCTCTTCTGTGGTCTTTCGCTGTTATTGGTTTGTATTGCGACCAAGCCGTAACAGAATTGGTGGCCTTATATCCGGGAAAGAATTATACTACCAGGTAGAAAATTCGAGAAATTTCGTTGTAATTTGCAACTGTATTGTCCAGACTTCTTAGTTGTTTGTGAGGGTTTGACACAACCTCAAAATGCCATTCGATTTAGATAAATTCGTGGCTAGCCCCTCAATTGAGGAGCTTAACTCACTAAAAAAGTCCGAGATTGTAAAAGTCGCAAAACACTATGGCATTGAATTTCAGCCATTAATGCGGAAGGACGAGATTAAGAGATACATTGTAGAATATCTGGTAGATGAAAGCATTCTGCCAATTACAGTGCTTGAGACAATCATGACCGTGCCAACTGACAATGCATTTGAATTGAAAAAGCTTGAATTAGAAATGAGTAAGGAGATTAGATTGAAAGAATTGGAAAAGGAAAAAGAGGAAAGAGAGATGCAAATGCAAAGAGAGAAAGAGGCTGGAGAGCATGAATTTAGGTTGAAACAACTGGAATTAGGGGTCATAAAAGGCCCAGAACCTAAAATAGGCATGGATACTGGGGAATTTGATGTCTCTAAGCACGTAAAATTTGTGCCCAAATTTCAGGAGGATAATGTGGAGAAATTTTTCAACCACTTTAAAAAACTGGGTGAACAAATAAAGTGGCCCAGAGATAAATGGTCAATACTCATTCAGAGTAATTTTACTGGCAAGGCCCAGGAAGTGTATTCCGCTCTGTCAATAGAGGACAGCATGGATTACGATTAAAGTGTAGCGGTATATCTATATTACCGGTTTTAGTCGGTATTTCCACCTTAGTAATATCGTCGATATGCGTTTTCAAAAATATGGGTATATAGTAAAATCTATATATAGAAGTAATACCGATATTCCCCTACTCACTGAAATACCGATTCAACCAAAATATAGACACTCAACACAAATACTGATGATAAACAGCAGTGACTCATGACAGATATGAGAAAATACCGATACCGAACCACCAATGAACTAAGAGTTTTCAATGAGTTGAGTAGACTTGAGAGCTACGAGATGTTTAGGTTCACCTCTCCGTGACCTTTCCAGTCACAGAGCTATTCGTTCATGTGCTGTGTATGCATTGACGGTCTACAGCTCAGCTCGTGCTGTATACTCAATGATCTGCACAGTGGAATAGTTCAATGCACTTGTTTACGTACATGGGCGGTCAGCCAGGACTACGCATTGTATGGTCTGTCGCCCCCAGTATGCAATACGAGTGTTCGTGGCATACTCACCTTTGTTTCGGCCTCCGTTAAGCTGGCTGTTTGGAGAGACCGATGTAATATTATTTTTAGGGGTGAAGGGAGGGCTGCCGACGTCGTCCTGGCGTCGGTGAGGACGGAAATTAAACTGAGGGTCGAGGCCGACTTTGTTCGTTTGCCGAGGTCCACATTCGGCAGACGTTGGGGGCCAATTGTTTCAGTGCGGGAGGGGCGGGTGATAGTTAATTTGTAAATGGTCCTGTGTTTGCTTCTCTGTGGCCGTTTCTATGTACATGTTTCTGTTTGATTTGTGTAAATAGGTGAGTTTGTAAATAGCCCTGGGTACTGGGTTAGGGTTTTGTAAAATATGGTCACAAAATCTTGGTTTGCGTCCGTAATGGTATAAAGTCTGTACATAGTTCACGTTTGTTTTTGTCCCGTCTGGTCTGAGTTTTCTTATTGGTTCTCCGTGCCCGTTTCTATGTACGTAAAAAGCACTTGTTTACGTACATCGGCAGTGTCTGTGTACGCCGGTATATACGTAATGGCGGAATAAGAGTGTCCAAGTTCATGGGCCTATCGATTCAACCAATGTTTTCCAAAAATATTTTTGACTGCAAATACCTGCGTTTCAAAACTTAACAAGTCAATTTCTTTTACATATCAATTAGTCTTACTATTAGGTGAAATTCAAACGGTACTGTAAAGCCTTCACGATGTGTCCACGAAGGGCGAAAAGAACGTAACATTTTTGCAAAATTCTTTCGCACAAGTTAGGTGTGGGAGTCCACCGCAGGCTACTACAGTGAACGTTTAAGTCAATGCAGGTTTAGTATAGCAACTCAATCCTTCGTTAGCGCGAGAATTTGCTGCATGTACTACACAACGTAAATGTATACACTGAACATGTGCAAACATGCAAACACGTGGTCGAACAGGCTGTGCATTCCTAGCACATAACCTTGGCTGGATCTGCCTACTTTGATACAGGGGGATTTTTGATACAGAGTTCCATAAGTAATTTATTTCTTTGATCGAATTTTGCAAGTTTTTTAGCCCGCAATATTTTGCATTGCCGTTAAAAAAATGTCATTGGAACTAGGACGGGGCAAACTCTGTAAAACATTGACGCGTAGAAGATGGGATTTAAAAAATATGGGAAAGTTTTCACGTCGCGGACCTGGAAAAGGCAACAGCGCAGAGCAGCGAAAGAGCTGCTACGATGCAACAGAGTGCATGGTACCTGGATTTTGACAACAAACAGTGCAGTGTTCGTTGCATCGGACTTGTGGAATAATATTTGAAGTGCGGGTTCGATCACTGCCGATCAGGCAGTTGACAGAGAGAGGTCAGTTAAGTGATGTGATACAGACTTCTTTCAACTAGTTGACTATAATACCGAAGCATATATTTGATATCCAGAATATCGGTCGGTATTTTAGGTATCAGAGAAACTTTGCAAATATGCTGTCAGAGCTCTAGGGTTTATTGCTGTTTGAATTGACTGCGAGGGCCGACAGGCCTGTATGGGAAAAGCTGCCACTAATTATGTTTGCGGGCAATTTAGGAGAGTTGGGCGGGAATCCCGTGACAAATAAAATGAAAGAGAGAGAAGTAAGGCTAACACACATTCTAATAAAAAAAAATATTTATTCATCTCTCCTCTTTGTACACATTTAATTGATTTTTGCCGATCAACATGAAATTGCGAACCTTTGTTTGTCTCGTATATTGATTATGGGGCAAGGAATAACCTTCGAACTTCGTTCCTACAGTATACACATAAAGTGTGTTTACCTATTCTGCGAAAATACCGATATTACCGGTATTATCGGTATTTTCGGACCTATATATCGATATTTTTCGTAGGCAATACCGCTACACTTTAATTACGATAAAGTCAAAAAGGCCATATTACAAGCCTATGAATTAGTACCCGAGGCTTATTGCCAAAAATTTAGAAAACATCGTAAGGCGGATACACAAATATATGTAGAGTTTGCCTATCAAAAGGAAAGGCATTTCGATAGGTGGTGTGATTCTAAAAAGGTTTCCACATTTGAAGCGTTACGACAACTGATGCTGGTCGAGGAATTTAAACGGTGTGTGAGTGATGACATAAAGACTCACCTTGAAGAACAAAAGGCAGACAAATTGAAAGAAGTGGCAAATTTGGCTGATCAGTATGCATTTACCCATAAGTTTGGTAAAGTAGGTCAGACTCAAAACAAGAGTAAGTTTAATAGGCCAAATAAAAAATATGGCAATGGCACTAGTGGTGACACAGCAGGTAAAATTAGTGGATCTCAGTCTGGTTCCCTCTCTCCAACAAATTCTGGTAAAAAACAACCAGATTCTAGTCGTCAAAAGAACGACCAGGTCAGCCCAAATAAAGCTGCCTTTGAAGACATAGTTTGTGGTTTCTGTCACAAAAAGGGCCACATAATGGCAAATTGCTTTCAATTGGCAAAATTAAAGGAGACTGAAACAGCTCCAAATGCCTTAGCCAATGCAGAAAATTCTCCAGAGGTAGTCGTGACTTTACGGCCTAATTCTAATGACCAAATTAAGGAAGAATACCTTCCATTCGTGTCTGAGGGTTTTATTTCCCTAGATGGGGATTCAGCTCATCCACCCGTCAAAATTAAAATTTTGCGTGACACAGGCGCAACTCAGTCGTTGCTTCTTGATGGAGTTTTGCCATTAACGGACTCTACTTCCACAGTGGCAAATGTACTAATTCAGGGGGTTGAGTGTGGATTTATTTCTGTCCCTCTTCACAAAATTAATTTGAAGTCAGATTTAGTTTCTGGGTCGGTCATAGTAGGGGTCAGACCTACTCTACCTGTAAAAGGGGTATCTCTGTTGCTAGGCAATGACCTAGCTGGTGGAAAGGTAGTCGCCAATGCAATTTTGACAGATAAACCATGTGACTATAACAACACAGAGCAATTAGAAAAGGAATTTCCAGATTTATTCCCAGCCTGTGCTGTCACGAGAGCTATGCCACAAAAGCTTGCTATGGATGATAATCTTAAACATCCAGCCTCCAAAAGTGAGGATACAGTTTCCAAAAGTGAAACAAGTAGGGAATCATGTAAGGATGATAATCTTGAACATCCACTCTCTAAAAGTGAGGGTATGATTTCTGAAAAGAAGGATGGTAAATCTAAGCCTCCGCCCTCTAAAATTGAGGAATTAGTTCCTAAAAATGGAACAGCACTCCCAAAAGTGGAGTCAGAGTCCAAAGAGGACGCTAAAGAGAATATTGATGAAAGTGAAGATTCCTGGGTTGATCTCAGACAAACTTTTATGGCCAATCTTCAGGATTGTGAGTCTCTAAACCCCACATATGCTGAGGGGATAGAACAGGAAAGAAACATGTCTGACACACTCCAACAAGACCAGTTGTCAGTCCAACAACAACATGATGAAGAGCTTCAGCCACTAATTGCTGGTGCCCTCACTGAGGATGAGTCGAAAGAGGTCCCAGTGTGTTTTTACCTTAAGAACGGTGTTTTGATGCTTAAATGGCGACCACCTGATGCACCCAAATTGTGGTACCTAGGGTGTATCGAAAGGAAATACTGAGTATTGCTCATGAAATGCCATTTGCAGGGCACCTAGGGGTCAATAAGACTTACCACAAAATTCTAAATCACTTTTATTGGCCTAAGCTTAAGAGTGATGTGGCCAAATTTTGTAAGACTTGTCATTCATGTCAAATGGTTGGGAAGCCGAATCAGAATATTCCGGCTGCACCCTTAAAGCCAATTCCTGCTTTTGAAGAGCCATTTAGTAGAGTCATTATTGATTGTGTAGGTCCTCTACCTAAGACTAGGGCAGGACATCAGTATGTATTAACCATAATGTGTGCTTCGACAAGGTTTCCAGAGGCAATACCTCTGAGAAATATTAAGGCTCGGACAGTCTTACAAGCTTTACTTAAATTTTTCAAGGGTCTAATTTCATGTCAACTGTATTCCAACAGATGTTGTATGAATTAGGCATAGACCAAATTAAGTCTTCAGCTTATCATCCCGAAAGCCAAGGAGCTTTAGAAAGGTTTCACCAAACATTGAAAAATATGTTACAGACATATTGTCATGACAATGAGAAGGATTGGGATGAAGGCATTCCATTTGTAATGTTTGCTGTCAGGGAGTCTGTACAGGAGTCACTTGGGTTCAGTCCATTTGAACTCGTCTTCGGACACACAGTTCGTGGACCATTGAAATTATGAAAGGAGAAGTGGTTATCAGATCCAGGTGGAAACATACATCTGCTTGATTATGTATCCCGCCTTAAAGAGCGTTTTCACAGAGCATGTGAACTGGCTCAAGAAAATCTGAGGAGTTCTCAGAAGAAAATGAAGGCGTGGTTTGATAAGACCACTGTGGAAAGAGAGTTTAAGCCTGGTGAGAAGGTGTTGGTGTTTTTGCCTGTGTCTGGTCAGCCACTTCAAGCTCGCTTTCAAGGACCTTATGTCATTGAAAGAAAGATCAATGACACAGACTATGTCATCTTGACACCTGACAAGCGTAAATCGAAGAGAGTTTGTCACATTAATATGATGAAAAAATATTATGAAAGAGAGGATTGTGACATTTCTAAGGATGAAAGTGTACATGATGTGGATGTCAATGTTAATAATGCATGTGATCAAGTGTGTATCATCAGTGTTGAACAAGAATTCAATGATAATGATGAGATTAATGCTGATGATGTTCCTGACATGTGTATTAAGTTAAAAAACTCTGATGTATTGAGTAATCTTGATCAGAAGTTAAGTCATCTAGATGACAATGAAAAATCAGAAATGAAATCATTAATCAATGAATATGTATGCTTGCTCTCAGATGAAAAGTTTGTTTGGACAGAAAATTGTCAGGCAGCATTTGAATCATTGAAAAGAGCACTAATGAGTTCGCCAGTGTTGATTGCTCCAGATTTTGAAAAACAGTTTAAGCTGGCAGTTGATGCCAGTGACAATGGTATAGGAGCAGTTTTGCTTCAAGCTGATGAGCATGGTGTTGATCACCCTGTGTGTTATTATTCAAGGAAATTTGACAGACATCAGAAAAATTATTCTACATTTGGAAAGAAACATTAGCTTTGATACTTGGTCTTCAGCACTTTGATGTTTATTTGGGGACTACTAGTTTCCCTGTTATTGTATATACTAATCATAATCCTCTGACATTTCTGTCTAAGATGAAGAACAAGAATCGGAGATTGATGAGATGGAGTTTGTTTCTACAATCATATAATGTAGATATTAGGCACATTAAAGGGAAAGACAATGTTGTGCCTGATGCTTTGTCAAGAACTTAATCTGATGGAGTAGATTAAAAGTCGTACTGTAATTTTGAAATTTTGATGTTGCCTGCAGCACAGTGTGTGTTAATGATGTTACTACTCATGTGTTATCATATTGTAACACAAGTTGTATGTTATGATGGCACCTTCCACTTGATATTGGAATGCATACTGTAATACTGTAGTTATTACTGTAAGGTAATATTGTAGATATTTAAACCTACTGTAAGTTTTGTCCTAGACGTCCAAAACTCTTTCAAGGGGGGGGGGGGGGGGGGAGTGTTACGAGACGACATCAACCAGATTGAATCCACGGACGAGCAAGAGGAAAGTTCTGGAAAGTGCTAGCTTCGGCGTTGTCTCTCGAGCATATTCAACGGGTAACCCCAGAGAACATTCACACAGTTACTGGAAACTACTGTATGATGTAATGGCCTAATAATAGCCAACTTGTGGTTATGGGTTACTGAGCCCAGAACGTTCGCTGTTTGTTTTGTACGAGATCAAACGAGACGTTTCCATAAGAGTAAGTTCCAGACTTTTCTGGAAGAACTACCAGGCATATGAAAGGTCATGCCAGCAGTGTGACAGAGAGGAGAAGAGAACAGAAGATAAACAGATAAAACAGAGACCAGACGCCTGCTTCGCCGCTTAATGCTGTAATTGTGTCGCCATTTACCGATCAATAGTCTTCATCCTGCCTTCGCGGAACCGAATCCTACGCTGTGCTGCTGTACAATCGACGCTAACAACACTACCCATTGGACAAAGAGTGATACCTTAAGCTGTAAAGGATTGTAAGTAGATTTAAGATTAATTGTTGTAAATTTAAGGAGGTAAGAGGTGAATAATAGTTAAGTTGTTGATTTTAATCTCGCTCTTCTGTGGTCTTTCGCTGTTATTGGTTTGTATTGCGACCAAGCCGTAACACATGCCCCAACTGCAGGCATCTGCCACAACGTTTGTTTGGGCATGACTTGGCCTCATGCCCCTCCTCCCTACACTGGAAACAGGTGCGGGGCTGGCCAAAATACCTGGTGTGGGCCTTAGAACCCCCTATGAACAGGACGGAGGGGATGTCTCGTTTCAGCTCCATACGGAACTGCCTCTTACCGTTGAGAATACCGGCCAATTCACCTTCATTATACTTTACCCAACGCCAGTCAGAGTTCCGTATTGTCCTAGAACCCTCGCCACCAGGCCCTGATCTACCTCAAAATTGAGGTACAACACCGTCACCACCACAGAGCGATCATATGGGGTGACAGTGAGACCCTCCACACCCTTAAGGGAGGAAACCCCCTTCAATCGGGCAGCATCAGTCCGGAACTTCAAATCATACGTATTTCGGGATGCGAGGGCCTGCAGCATCTCTATATCCTTAACCTCTACCTTATAAGCCCTTTCGGAGTTTCGGTTGCGCATGCGTAAGATTTGATGCTCGAGGGATAAACAAACCATGGCAACTTTCGCGGAATTAGCATTAGATACATGATTACACTGTTGTGTTGGATATTTCGTAAGTTCCTCTTCTCTTGTTTTGGAGGAATATCGGACTTCTTGAAGCTCATATTTCACCAAAACGTTTGGAAATCTCTTAAAATTGTTACTGTCGTTATAAGGTTTGTTACTTGCGAAATAATTACAGTAATTACTGAGTAAAATGGTCGAATAAACTGTAACTTAGTAGGCCCAGGCTAACGTTACTTCAAACTTGCAATAGGCTATTAATACTGTACTACTGAAAGTACAGCCATATGTTTAGGCGTAGCCCTAGGCAGTTAGATTTGATTTATTTGCACTTGAAAACATAAAATGCATATGACAGTAAAACATCAAAATAGATATGACAGTGAGAAGGACGAAACAGGGAAGTGCAGGGATTACACAGTGGAAAAGTCTGCCAGGCATACTGTACTTATTGCTACTGTGAAGTGGTCCTGATGTAAGTGTGATGGTCGATAGAAAAACTGGAACTGACTTACACCAAAGTTTTTTGACTGGAACATGGCCAAATTTTAATGATTTTGGTGTAAGCATAACCAGTGTAGCAGAAACACCTATTTCTCACCACGGCTAGGCCTATTAAAAACGAATACCAATTTCGTAGTCAAAACAAAGGGACCACCTAGGCCTAGCTCTAATACCAATACGAATAAGATCAGTAACTCCCAGTTCATTACAAGGGAGTTTTTCTGTAGGTTATGTTAACCTGATAAATGTTTGGTATTCTTATGTCCACAGCTACTGTGTAACAATGAAGATCTGTGCAGTTAAACATTGTGGGAATAGCACCTACCATTTGGAAAAGTAGCGAGGAAATTACTGTGACATTCATGGTACTCATTTTAGTGAAAGACCATGTGACTGCCTGCCCTCCACCTTTTATTCTCTTTCCCAGACTTGGCGTTAAATACAAGTACTGTACCTAAAAGCATTTTAAACATTAGACTTGGTAAGCAGTTATCATGCTATAATCACTTGCACCCATGATTCCTTTGTGTAAGTAAATTTCAAATCATAAAATAATGTACTGAAATCATAG
Organism: Holothuria scabra; assembly: GCA_037179385.1. Lineage (NCBI taxonomy): Eukaryota > Metazoa > Echinodermata > Holothuroidea > Aspidochirotida > Holothuriidae > Holothuria > Holothuria scabra. Next base: position 62,461,817 of record CM074179.1, on the reverse strand, counting down.
ACAAATTTTTGTCTTTACAAACTTCCCAGATGGCCTGAAATGGCAGTTCCTGGTGCTCTAAACTGCATACTAAGAGTTGTGAAAATTGAATGTTGTGTCTGAAAATGAAATTATTTTTGAGAATTTGAGCCTGAGCAAATTCCACATCTGGCAGGGCATGAACCCAAGTGTAGGACAGGGTGCTCGAGAACCGTCCCACTGGCTGGTGGAAAGCTGGAGGAATGACCACCCTAAATACATGTAAAATAATCTAATTTTAACTTGAAGTGATAATTTGCAAACATAATGGAACACTTATTTTTTTTTTAATTAGCCTACTGTAAATACTCTGAGACTGTTGGTGGATGCTAAAATTTGTGAACAAAAATACAACACTCTACAGCAGGATTTTTTTCTGGTCACATCATCCATCATAGTTAAATAAAACTACATAAAAAGAAGCTGAGAAGAACAGTACTTACCCTGCAAAGCAAGTACAGTAGGCACTGAAGACTTTGCCACTTTCCTTTGAAAGGGCAACCCATGCAGTATGTGGAATATTCTTGATGGCCTGGGATGGTGTACAGTTTGCCTGTACATAACAAACAGGGCTTTGTGATTCAACATCATGGTACAGTATCTCATGCAACCATTTGCTTGAAAAATAAGAATATGCCTTGTCTTCTTTGTAGTCAGACAAGAGTCTGTCATGCAAAGTTGAAGCCCTTTTCTTGTCTCTATCGCTAGGTTGACTCACACATGGTGCATCTCGCAAAAGCCACTCGGCTATCTCGTAGTAGCTGACAACAATGTACCCCTTCTTTTTCCCCTTTCCAATTGTCATTTAACTCTGAGAGTGGGTCTGGAAGTGTTTTCCCACAAATTTTTAAGACTTCTCGATATTGTTCTGATCTCTTCCTATCCTCTTCAACTTCATTTGGTTTAGGCTGCACACCCAATTGGGAAGCTCCATACACTAAAGCAATTAGTTTAGTCTTATTTCCAGATTGTTTTAGGCCACGAATCCTCAAGTAATCTTTTAGGGATGCCGCCGTCCATGTAGATATTTCTTCAAAAGACAATTCAATTTCCTCCATTCTTAACATTAAAGTTCCAAACCTAGGCTAGGCCTATGTGACTGTCCACAAAAGCAAGGCCAATAACGCACACAAACAGTGTGGAATAGATTTCGCGGAACTGTGCCTACAATGCATGTAGCCAAGCTGCGTGGACCGTATTTCAAAAAATTAAGGATAACAGTTTGTTTTGGATGTTTCACAGACAAAAAATCAGAAGTTGTAATGCTGTTGGTGCAATTTACAACCATTTCTCACTTAGGAGAAGACTAACATTAAAAAAATGTGAAGAAATCGAAGTATAGCTACCAGCGAATATCGCTGTGTTGCTTCGCAACGACGTTGTTTGTTTATCCCCCGAAAGTACCCATGATGCATCGCGCCTTGAAATTGCGAAAGGGCTTATTGTTCTTCAGCACAGAAAAAACATGCTGGGGTGCAACATTCCCCCTCGACTCAAACTGTAACTTAACGATGCTGCTATCCCGACCTCTGGGCATAGCAGCAAAGGTTTGTGGCACAAGGCCACGCAGCAACTAGAGAGAAAACTTCAGCACCGCAGGTCACACCTAGGCAGGGAAAAGGGAAAGGGCACCCAACACTAAACAACTGTAAACCAGGCGTGCTTTAAAACGAGCACGACTAAACCCCGTCCCCAAGCAAGAGACTACACCCAACACTTCAGTAAAATGACAGTAGTATAATTTAGTATAACAAGCAGCACAACACAGCACAGTGTTAAATTTCAGTACAGTACAGTATAACAATCAAGCCAGCAGCAGTACAATGTAAAAATTCAGCACGATCAGCGAGAGCTCCGTGAAAACGGTGTGCTTTTTAAGTGCATTGAAACGGCACATACAAAACAAAAACAAAAAACTGAAACCGGATCGGGCAAAAATATAAACGCAAAACTATTTACAGACTGCTAAATCAAACAGAAAATTATGTTCATTACAGTAATAAGCTATATATACAGATATTTACAAAACTATGTACAGAAAATTATACACACAGATATTTACATACTATTTACAAGCCCCTTACATACCCACCCTATTACAAATTGACCACCACACGGCCCCCCCTCACCGAAACGAGTAGACCCCATCGCCTACCGAACGCCGACCTTGGCAAACGAACGAAGTCGGACTCAACCCTCAGCCTCACCTCCGCCTTCACCGATGCCAGGACGACGTCCGCAGGCTTCCCCATCCCCCTAAAAACAACGTTACATCGGTCTCTCCATAAGGCCAGCTTTATGGAGGCCGAAGCAAAGGTAAGTATGCCCTGAATACTTGTATTGCATGGCGGGGGTGAAAGACCATACAAAGCATAGTCCCGGCCGACCGCCCATGTGTTGCCCATCGTCAAGCGATCAGTCAGGACTTGGAACCATTCCCAAAGGAGGGCCACAAATTCACACTGCCAAAACACATGTGACACACTTTCCCACTTTGTGCATCCAGTGCGTGGGCAAATTCCATCTCCAAGACGCCACCGAAGACGCTTGAGATTAGTAACAATCGCATCATGTGCGATTCGCCACAACAGGTCTCGCCTGCGGTAATCTAATGATCTGCTGTGGACCACACGCCACACTTCCGACCCTGAAGCATAGTGATTGGATTGGACCTGGCCAACCAATTCTTCAAAAACAGCCTGGTATAGGTCTCTTGCACTTAAGTGCGAAACGTCCCCAACTCTAGATATAATTAGGAGCGTTTCTCTCATTTGACTGTATGTTTCCGAGGGCCTCCAGCTGTGGGGTTCACTGTTACTAAACAGGGAGGGAAAGAACCGACGGAATGATAATCCCCCCAATAACGGACAAAATAGGCAAAAGGCATTCTGCTATCTACAGCACTATAAACACACTTGGTCAGGAGAAAACGGAGTTTGGAAGGAAAATGCACAAGGCCCAACCCACCACGCCTAACAGCTCCGTGAAAACACGTCCGCTCTCGACTAGGACCTGAACTGAACTCACTGGTTTGTGCTTTTTAAGTGCATTGCAACGGCACATACAAAACAAAAACAAAAACTGAAACCGGATCGGGCAAAAACATAAACGCAAAACTATTTACAGACTGCTAAATCAAACAGAAAATTATGTTCATTACAGTAAAAAGCTATATATACAGATATTTACAAAACTATGGGCAGAAAATTATGTCCACTACAGTAACAAAGCTATACACACCGATATTTACATACTATTTACTATTTACAAGCACCTTACAGACCCACCCTATTACAAATTGACCACCACACGATCCCCCCTCACCGAAACGGTGGACCCCATCGCCTACCGAACGCCGACCTTGGCAAACGAACGAAGTCGGACTCAACCCTCAGCCTCACCTCCGCCTTCACCGACGCCAGGACGACGTCCGCAGGCTTCCCCATCCCCCTAAAAACAATGTTACATCGGTCTCTCCATAAGGCCAGCTTTATGGAGGCCGAAACAAAGGTAAGTATGCCCTGAATACTTGTATTGCATGGCGGGGGTGAAAGACCATACAAAGCATAGTCCTGGCCGACCGCCCATGTGTTTCCCAACGTCAAGCGATCAGTCAGGACTTGGAACCATTCCCAGAAGAGGGCCACAAATTCACACTGCCAAAACAAATGTGGCACACTCTCCCACTTTGTGCATCCAGTGTGTGGGCAAATGCCATTTCCAAGACGCCACCGAAGACGCTTGAGATTAGTTACAATCGCATCATGTGCGATTCGCCACAACAAGTCTCGCCTTCGGTAATCTAATGATCTGCTGTGGACTACACGCCACACTTCCGACCCTGAAGCATAGTGATTGGATTGGACCTGGCCAACCAATTCTTCAAAAACAGCCCGGTAAAGATCCCTTACACTTTACTGTGAAACATCTCCAAGTGTGGACATAATAAGGAGCGTTTCTCTCATTTGACTGTATGCTTCCGAGGGCCTCCAGCTGTGGGGTTCACTGTTACTAAACAGGGAGGGAAAGAACCGACGGAATGATAATCCCCCCCCCCCCCCCCAATAACGGACAAAATACGCAAAAGGCATTCTGCTGTCTACAGCACTATAAACACACTTGGTCAGGAGAAAACGGAGTTTGGAAGGAAAATGCACAAGGCCCAACCCACCACGCCTAACATCCTGATATACCATCCCTCTTCTCACGAGCTCCGTCTTCAATGACCATAAAAACCTAAACACAGCCCTCTCGAGACGCAACAGGACACCCTTTGGAGCAGCCAGAACAGTGCCTGGATACCACAAAAGGGGATAAATAAAACGATTGATAACTGTCACCTTTCCGAACAGGCTAATGTGGCGCTCGCCGAAGTCCTTCAACCTAGCTTCCACCAGGTCCACTTTCTCATTCCAGGTAAGTAACTCGGTTGGCCCATAACCAAACCATATGCCGTTGATCCTCATGGCGTCATCTACCCATGATGAAGCGAAGGGCAGTCTTCTTGACCGCCACTTACCAAGGCGAAGTCCTTTGGTCTTATTGGGATTCAGTCTGGCACCTGTGGCTCTTTGAAACTTAGACAACGTGCCAGTAAGGGCCTTGAAGGAAGCTAGGTCGGAGACTACGCATGTGACGTCACCAGCATACTGAAGGCACTTAACTTCAACACCACCGGGAATGTGAAATGGTTGAAACAAAGGCTCTACTTGAAAGGCTCTCGCTAGTGATTCACTAAACAATACGTATAGTAATGGTGATAGGGGGCACCCCTGCCGTACGCCACGTTGGACACCGAAGGGGTCTGAAGGTAGGCCATTAACGATAACCCGACTGTTTACACTATTATACAATAAGGAGGTCCATAAAACAAAAACTGGATTCAAACAAAACTTCTTCAAAATTTTAAAGAGGAATCCATGATCAACCATGTCGAAGGCCTTCTCCTGATCGAGGGAGACAAGCGCACATGGAAGATCACGGTCCATCACGTATTCAACTAAGTCCCGCACCACCCAGAGGTTCTGCTGAATACTGTGTCCCCGCACCGCACATGTCTGATAGGACCCTACAAGATCTGGCATAACTGTGCCTAGCCTGTTGCAAAGGGCTTTCGCCAGAATCTTGTAATCTACATTTAACAAGGTGATTGGCCGTTTGTTTTTCGGTTCGAGGGGGTCTCCTGACTTAGGCAGCAAAGTTATTATGCCCGTGCGCTGCGAGTGGCTCAATGAGCCAGCGAGGAAGGAAGAGACGAACACATCACGGAGATCATGTGCTACGGTACCCCAGAAGCGTTTATAGAATTCTACTGGAATACCGTCGGACCCAGGTGCCTTTCCGCCTTTCATCTTCACCACTGCCTTCCAGAGCTCGTCAATAGTCAAAGGGGAGCCAAGTTCATCATTCTGATCTTTAGAGAGGGTCTTGTTAATATTATCTAAGAGGGACTTTTGAATGTCTTCAGCGACATCTGCCTGGGTATACAGCTGCTCATAAAAGTTTTTATACTCTTCTGCAATGTCGAGAGGGTCCTTATGTACCACACCGTGGGCGTCACGGACAGCCTTCATACTTCGATCGATGGCATACTTTGTGACGTCCCGGTAGAAAATGGTTGGTTTCTCCTCCGCCTCCACACAATGCACACAAGCACGAACGCGGGCCCCGTGTAGTTTTTCATCAAGATACTGTTGGATTGCATGAAGTGCGGAGGGGTCCCCGTTCCTCTCCCTAGAGCAAAGTGAAAGGAACTCCCTTCTTCGACAGCTCTTGCTACACAGTATTCCACTGTAAAACGTTTGATGCGGGTCTTTACATCATCCCACCACTCTAAATCTGTTGAAAAGGCCGGCCTCAAAGTTCGCCACCCTTCGTACCTGGCCTTAAAATCTTTGCTATATTCAGCCTCCGTTAGAAATGTGTTCATTTTCCAGAACCCCCCTCACTGCTGGCCATGACTCTGGGGGTTGTTTTCCCAAGTACTCCACTGCTTATGCTGAACACCAAGCACAATGGCAGTAGGTTCCTGGAGTCAACCCAGACCTTCCGACTGCCCCCTTGGCATGACCCGGCCTGGAGTTGAACCCCAGACCTTCCGACTGCAAGGCGGATGCTTTAAACACCTGACCATGCAGTCGGCCAAGTGATAGGAACAAGTGAGACGACAAAGAATTGTTTGGAAAAACTGCAGTGGCCATTTTCATTAAACCATATCAAGTGAGGGTCTCAGTACCTGTAGTTAGTCTACGTAGGTGACTATTTATTGGGTCTGGATGATGCTTAAAATATTGTTTGGGCCTGTGAGCCCTGCAGAAATGTTCAATGTAATCGTAGCCAACTCAAATGTATAGAATTGGCCATCTGGTATTTTTGTAAACTTTCCCACATTAATTTTTCTGTGCGATAGTTAAACCTTCACTATTGCTATGCTACCCTCAAACTTATGTATCTATAAATTTCTGGTACACAGGCTAGTGGATATCACTACATAGTCATAGGAGGTTGCCATAACTTTACTGCTGCTAAGAGGCTTGCTGCTATGTACCCAGCTCAAGATGTTTACAAGAGCAGCCTGTGCACCATATGTAGTAACACTCTTGGTTAAGAGGCCAAACTTTGGCTGGCAAACAGGCACAATAAGATTGGTGAATTCCGTCACAGCATGACATTAAAAGAAAAGGTGAGCCTTTAGATTTCACCTGGAGAAGTATTGGTCTTAAGCAACAATATTATCCCTACTTGGCGACTGAGGGATATCCGTTGGGGACTGCTGCTTCGATTTGCGAAGAAAAACAGATCTGTAAGAAATAAAACTTTTCAGAACTTTTGAGAAAGTGACTTGAATCTATTGGATTCCTCAAGTCTGACAACAAGAAAGTTAAAAGATATTGATTTCTCTGTGTTGCAGATTCAGTTTTGCAGAAATATCTTTCAAGCCCACGTCTCCGGAAAAGATGGCAGAAAATGACATGATACTGTTTATGCAATTCTGTGTCCGGTGAGTTTAGGAATACTGAAAGGTTCTAAGCTGTGGTATTTGGTAGGGTTTTTTTAAACGTACATCCAAACAGGCACGTTGCAACAAAAGGAAAGTTATTTGGTAGGAGTATACAACTGTCCTGCTCCTTTAGGGAGCAGTACAGTTGAAAGCTACAGTAAGTGCACCAAAACATCATTTCACATTTTATGCGGTGCTCCAGTGCTAATGAGGTCTATTGTTATAGGATTAAGGCAGTTAAGTGGACACGCAGTTTACATTGGTTTTGATCGGTTCAGACTCACTGGTAGGGGTGGTGAGAGAGGAATTTTGGAAGAAAATTTGCTTTATCATTAAATAAAAAAAATTTTTGCCGCCTTTCTGTTTGGAATCCATTTTGAATGAGTGATGCCCCCAAATATTTGTATTTAGTTACATTTTTATTTGTTTTCAGGGGACCATAAGGTTCACAATAATGTTGGATCACAGCAATTGTTGGGTGCCCGTAAATGCCTCTCGTCTGCATGTATTATTCATGGCTCATTTGTATCTCTCTGTTGAATTCTTTGCATTTGGTTTCCTGTCAAATACCCCCTTTAATTTCCCAAATTGAAAGGCATAAAAATTGTACACTTCTTTAAGGAATTCATCATTTTTGTAATACAGGGCGAAACAAAGGGGACTGTGAAGCTTATGATTAAACTTGCTCCCATCGATGATGAGAATTATGAGCTCCTGCAGGAAGTCCTGACCCTTCACAGTAATGGTAAGCTAAAAGGACAGAATCTGTCGACAACAGATTTGGTGAATGGCCCAAGCATGAAGCCGCATGTTCTGTCCCCCTTACCAGGACTCCCAGCAAGGGCTGTCAACAAAAGTGAAGGACTGCAACATGACAGTGGGAGAAATGCACAAAGAGGTAAAAATTCTGAACAAGCTAGGAACAATTCAGAAGATGTTCCTTGACCTTATGGCCATTAAAACATGGGATGAAGCAGAGGCAAGGTTCCCAACAGCAACAACGCGACAAGTGCTGGAACACTTCACCCAGTTTAACCTCCGCACAACACCTAGTGAGCTCAAGACGTTTTGTACTCAGCTCCGTAGGGAAGAAAATATGCTTTGTGAAGGAAGCTTTAAAGGGGCAAATGGAGCAATAGGTCATATCCTTCATTGTGAACTGAAGTCATGTGATGGGGACCAGTTTCTTCAGGAAGTTCCTGCATTAACCGGGGCTGCATTAACTGCATTAACCGGTAACTTTTTTAAAAAGCTATTAAAGTGTTATGTTTTTTAACCCCTAAAACGCTGATCGCAGACATTTTTTGGGTAATCTTTTTAAAAACAATTCTCTCTAAACTGTTTGTTTTCCTGAGTATAGAGATGTTGAAGAGGTTTCTCCAGTTCAAAAATGTTGATATTTTGTGCTGCTTGTTGTAACTGAAAAATGATAATGATAATAGGGTAATTCTTACCGAGAAATAGGTGGTCGTTGGTCGGACACTCATTCAACTCTTAACACTGTTGTCCATGCGGAATTTTCGTTGTCCCAGACAACCGCAAAGACAACCACACCACAAACCCGAGCCCTGCAACAGGTGCATGTTAATTGGGAAAGTTATTCCAGCATGGTTGCAACATAAGCTGAATTATTTTGAGATTTAAAATTCACTTATTTTTTCTGTTGAAGGAGTGGTCATTGACAGATGTGAGGAAGTTAAGCAATGCCCTCACATCAATGAACTTAAATGAAAACATGGACCACTTCACTGTTGCAGTACACAGTCCAGTTAAGGAGATGGCAGCCGTGGAAAGGGCCACTCTAGAAACCAGTGGGGAAAAATGAGGCTGAGGGGGGAAGCGGGTTGACTCTCCACTAACCTCCCCACTGACACCTGGGGAGGTTGAAAAATGATGGTTGAGGAAGACCTCAGGTTCTCCACAGATTTTCAGTCTGATGAAACCGGTCTTTCGGATGGCGGGGAGCCTGCCTCAGAGCCTCCTCCCAGGGATCCACCGTCAGAGGAGGGTTGGTTTGATTTTTGTGTGGGTGGGGTTTCGAGGCCTTCACTGAAGAGGACGATCGTTCTTGGGCACCTATACCGAGCCCTAGGAGTAAAGTGGTCAAGTCCCAGGTGGATACATAGAGAAGTGGTTGCCTTGTGGTGTGGCCTTCGGGTGGGTTGTTTTTTGTCTTGGGGGTTGGTGGGTTAGCGAGTTGTTTGGTTGGGATTTGGTGCGTCCTTTTCGTATTTTCTGTGTGGGTGGTTCGTGGTTGGTTTGAGTTGTCTGTTTGTTGCCGCGTTCCTGTTTCGTTTAAATAGAAAAAGGAAACAAATAGGCATTGTACATAGTTTTAGTTTACTGTAATACGGTTCGTGATTGGTCTTGTTCTGTGTTGGTCTGACTTGGTTCGTGATCTTGTTTTGGAGGTGGGCTGTCTTGATTTGTCTGGGAGGTTGGTGTCGGGTGGTGAGTTGGCGGGATGTTTGGGTGTTGGGGTGGGGTTAGGTGCGTCTTTTACGTTCATGACAGACGTTTTCGTTCCGTGTTCCTGTGTGGATGGTAGTGGTTAGCCTTTGTGTTTTTGCCCGGCCGGTTTGGGTTGTCGTTTTGTTGCAACGTGCATGATGTACGTATAAAAAAAAAGAAGAAACCAGGCATTTTAGTGACCCGGTCTCTCTTTCTAACAAGGCCAGGAATCAAGCAGCGAGTAAGTACAACCATGGAGCTATTACGGATGGTGTTAAATACCCTGCCCAATCCAATTATATAAGATGATGGGTATATAGAGTATTTTAATCCCTTTTCAGGGAAGGAACTTTGCTTCACAGGCCCTTTAGTTCCTCGTGCAAACTCGTGTAAAACAGAATAATTAGTAATATTTTTTTGACGACTGGCAATATTATGGCAATGGGTGGAATTATGCCAAGAACAGTTTGAGATCTAGCAGACGACAAGAACATTTGTAGTCACTTCTTAATCTTTTTTATGTGGTCTACAATTTTGTACAGCTTAACAATTAAGAGCTTCTTATCCGAAAACTTGAAAGCATTTTTTCCTTTTTGTGTATTTTCAGCTGATGGTAAACTCCTGAAGGATTGTGAAAAAGGTGTAACCCTTGACACTAGGGGACTTGATTACAACCTGCTTTGGGAAGGGAAACACAACAGGAATTACCTGGAGGTTGATATTGATCCCTTATTCACCATCGATGGAGTAGCAGTCGACCCTGGGAAAAAGCCAGCAGAGCTGTATCAGGAACTTGAATGTAGCTTTGACAACGCCAAAACAGTGGGTGAAAGATGCTTGCGGTGGGCCAGGTAAGTCGCATAGATTTTAGATTGATATCATTTAGATGAGGGGGTGGATATTTAAAATATAACCATATTTAAAATGGTAAGTACAATCCTTTTACAACTTTTTGCCAATGCAACCATGGCGAACAGAATTTCAAAGGGTAAGGATATTTTCAAGATTTTTTTTTTTTTTCATTTTTGCACAGGCACAGGATGTATTGCAGCCTTGTCAGAGGGTCGAAATGTTGTAGGGCTAGACATGGATGAAGAGATGCTTCGCCATTCCAAATTGAGAATCAGTAAAGAGTTAAAACAAGAGAAAGAAGAACTACGAGGTCATGAAGAGATTGAAGTTGAAGGGATGGAGGCACTAAATGATACCCTCAAAGCCAAGATGACTCTGAAACTCTTGCAGACTGATTTTTATGAGGGGTTGACTCGCCTAATGACAGGGTTCATATGCAGGTTTCAAAGTATTTCTATTTTAAAGTTTGGGAGAAAATGCTACGATAACAGTCCATACTAAGTGAATCATCACTTCATGAAGCCCTATTTTTAAGAAGTAAAAATTGGCTTTTTAAGTGCATTGAAACGGCACATACAAAACAAAAACAAAAACTGAAACCGGATCGGGCAAAAACATAAACGCAAAACTATTTACAGACTGCTAAATCAAACAGAAAATTATGTTCATTACAGTAATAAGCCATATATACAGATATTTACAAAACCATGTACAGAAAATTATACACACAGATATTTACATAGTATTTACAAGCCCCTTACATACCCACCCTTTTACAAATTGACCACCACACGGTCCCCCCTCACCGAAACGAGTGGACCCCATCGCCTACCGAACGCCGACCTTGGCAAACGAACGAAGTCGGACTCAACCCTCAGCCTCACCTCCGCCTTCACTGATGCCAGGACGACGTCCGCGGGCTTCCCCATCCCCCTAAAAACAACGTTACATCGGTCTCTCCATAATGCCAGCTTTATGGAGGCTGGAAACAAAGGTAAGTATGTCCTGAATACTTGTATTGCATGGCGGGGGTGAAAGACCATACAAAGCATAGTCCCGGCCGACCGCCCATGTGTTGCCCATCGTCAAGCGATCGGTCAGGGCTTGGAACCATTCCCAAAGGAGGGCCACAAATTCACACTGCCAAAACACATGTGACACACTTTCCCACTTTGTGCATCCAGTGCGTGGGGCAATTCCATCTCCAAGACGCCACCGAAGACGCTTGAGATTAGTCACAATCGCATCATGTGCGATTCGCCACAACAGGTCTCGCCTGCGGTAATCTAATGATCTGCTGTGGACCACACGCCACACTTCTGACCCTGAAGCATAGTGATTGGATTGGACCTGGCCAACCAAATCTTCAAAAACAGCCTGATATAGGTCCCTTGCACTTAACTGCGAAACGGCCCCAACTCTAGATATAATTAGGAGCGTTTCTCTCATTTGACTGTATGTTTCGAGGGCCTCCAGCTGTGGGGTTCACTGTTACTAAACAGGAGGGAAAGAACCGACGGAATGATAATCCCCCCCAATAACGCACAAAATAGGCAAAAGGCATTCTGCTGTCTACAGCACTATAAACACACTTAGGAGAAAACGGAGTTTGGAAGGAAAATGCACAAGGCCCAACCTGCCACGCCTAACATCCTGATATGCCATCCCTCTTCTTACGAGCTCTGTCTTCCCTCTCGAGACGCAACAGGACACCCCTTGGAGCAGCCAGGACAGTGCCAGGATACCACAAAAGGGGATAAATAAAACGATTGATAACTGTCACCTTTCCGAACAGGCTAATGTGGCGCGCGTCGAAGTCCTTCAACCTAGCTTCCACCAGGTCCACTTTCTCATTCCAGGTAAGTAACTCGGTTTGCCCATAACCAAACCAGATGCCGTTGATCCTTATGGCGTCATCTACCCATGATGCAGCGAAGGGCAGTCTTCTTGACCGCCACTTACCTAGGCGAAGTCCTTTGGTCTTACTGGGATTCAGTCTGGCACCTGTGGCTCTTTGAAACTTAGACAACGTGCCAGTAAGGGCCTTGAAGGAAGCTAGGTCGGAGACTACGCATGTGACGTCATCAGCATACTGAAGGCACTTAACTTCAACACCACCGGGAATGTGAAAAGGTTGACACAAAGGCTCTACTTGAAAAGCTCTTGCTAATGATTCACTAAACAATACGTATAGTAATGGTGATAGGGGGCATCCCTGCCGTACGCCACGTTGGACACTGAAGGGGTCTGACGGTAGGCCATTAACGATAACCCGACTGTTTACACTATTATACAATAAGGAGGTCCATTTAACAAAAACTGGATTCAAACAAAACTTCTTCAAAATTTTAAAGAGGAATCCATGATCAACCATGTCGAAGGCCTTCTCCTGATCGCAGGAGAAAAGCGCACATGGAAGATCACGGTCCATCACGTATTCAACTAAGTCCCGCACCACCCAGAGGTTCTGCTGAATACTGTGTCCCCGCACCGCACAGGTCTGAAAGGACCCTACAAGATCTGGCATAACTGTGCCTAGCCTGTTGCAAAGGGCTTTCGCCAGAATCTTGTAATCTACATTTAACAAGGTGATTGGCCGTTTGTTTTTCGGTTCGAGGGGGTCTCCTGACTTAGGCAGCAAAGTTATTATGCCTGTGCGCTGCGAGTGGCTCAATGAGCCAGCGAGGAAGGCAGAGACGAACACATCACGGAGATCATGTGCTATGGTACCCCAGAAGCGTTTATATAATCTTTCTGGAATACCGTCGGATCCAGGTGCCTTTCCGCTTTTCATCTTCACCACTGCCTTCCAGAGCTCGTCAATAGTCAAAAGGGGAGCCAAGTTCATCATTCCGATCTTTTGAGGGCGTCTTGTCAATATTATCTAATAGGGACTTTTGAAGGTCTTCATCGACATCTGCCTGGGTATACAGCTGCTTATAAAAGTTTTTGTACTCTTCTACAATGTCGAGAGGGTCCTTATGTACCACACCGTGGGCGTCACGGACAGCTTTTATGCTGCGATCAATGGCATACTTTGTGACGTCCCGGTAGAACTTAATGGTTGGTTTCTCCTCCGCCTCCACACATTGCACACGAGCACGAACCCGGGCCCCGTGTAGTTTTTCATCAAGATACTGTTGGATTGCATGAAGTGCGGAGGGGTCCCCGTTCCTCTCCCTAGAGCAAAGTGAAAGGAACTCCCCCCTTCTTCGACGAGCTCTTGCTACACAGTACTCCACTGTAAAACGTTTGATGCGGCTCTTTACATCATCCCACCACTCTAAACCTGTTGAAAAGGCCGGCCTCAAAGTTCGCCACCCTTCGTACCTGGCCTTAAAATCTTTGCTATATTCAGCCTCCGTTAGAATATCTGTGTTCATTTTCCAGAACCCCCTCCCTACTGGCCATGACTCTGGGGGTTGGAATGAGACAACTGCATCATGGTCCGAAATTGGACATGCCAAAACTTCGCAATCACTTGGTGACAGAGCCGTTGGAGCGTACACCCGGTCCAATCTTGAGGCGTCCGTGCCATCAGGGCGGTGCCAAGTGAACACGGACAAGCCAGGATGCTGCACTCTCCAAACGTCAACCATATCGTGATTCTTTGTGAACATGTCCAACTCCACCATACCCACACTACAGCTTGAAGATGTGAAGGTGGACATTCGATCAAACCGTGTGTCAGGGACACAGTTGAAGTCTCCAGATAGGATACAAGGGGCACAGCCAGGAACGAAGGATGGCAGGGTAGCAAAAAAATTCCTTCTGTCTGTAGGTTGGTTAGGGGCATAAACGTTACATAGGAAGAAATTCCCGCAAGGATGTTTGATGGTGATGCATACCAATCGACCCTCATGATCATGATCAACCTTTCCGACCAGGGAAGACCATCTTGGAGAAACTAAAATGACAGATCCACAGGAAGATGCGGAACCAAAAGAAGCGTACAAACCCCCACCCCATTCGTAGGACCAGGTGTAGACATCGTCCTCATTAACAATGTGAGTCTCTTGAGGAAAACGAAGTCCACACCTAATGATTTACAAAATTGGAATATTCTGGACCGCTTCCGACTGTCCCTCATGCCGTTAACATTCAGGGTCATGAGGGACAGGGGACCATTCATGAAATGTGGAGTGTGAAATTACAAAACTGTCTCTGACCTAGCCTTTTATTACATGGATCTGGTGCTGGTGGCACAGAAGGACCAACTCCCCCTCCCCGGTCGGACACCTCCCCTGAGGCCGACCTCTTCAACTTGGGCTCAAGTTCAACGGCCTCACACAAATCAAACCAGCCCTCCCCAGATGGTGGGTCCTTTGGTGGAGGCTCTGAGGCAGGTCCTCCCACATCTGACATGGCAGTGTCAGACTCCGAATCCGATGACAGTTGAAGGTCATGCTCCACTGTCAGTATTCCAGCCTCCCCAGGAGCTGGTGCGGATTGTGCCTCAGGTACTGACGTGGAGGGTTGGGAAGGGCCTACCTCAGGGTTCCCACAGACCACCTCACATCCCTTAGAAGCTAGGAACTCTTGTTCCACCTGATGTGCCACCTCATCAGGCGTAGGGGACCTGGGTTCCTCCACCATTGGTTCAGGGTCTGAAGAGGGTTCACCTGCTGGCTCCACATCTGCACTTGCACGTCCAGAGTACGATGTGGGGCAGGCACCAGAGACATGTCCCTCCTCCCCGCACAAGTTACACCGCACATCATTGGGACATGTTGCCCTCTCATGCCCCAACTGCAGGCATCTGCCACAGCGTTTGTTAGGGGCATGACCTGGCCTCATGTCCCTCCTCTCTACACTGAAAACAGGTGCGGGGCTGACCGAAATACCTGATGTGGGCCTTCGAACCCCTATGAACAAGACGGAGGGAATGTCTTTCTTCAGCTCCATACGGAACTGTCTCTTTCCGTTGAGAATTCCGGCCAAATCACCTTCATTATACTGACCCAACGCCAGTCAGAGACAGTTCCGTACTGCCCTAGAACCCTCACCAGGTTCTGATCCACCTCAAAATTGAGGTATAACACTGTCACTACCACAGAGCGATCATATGGGGTGACAGTTAGACCCTCCACACCCTTAAGGGAGGAAACCCCTTTAATCGGGCAGCATCAGTCCGGAACTTTAAATCATACGTGTTTCGGGATGCAAGGGCCTGCAGCATCTCTATATCCTTTACCTCTACCTTATTGTTCTTCAACACAGAAAAAACATGCTGGGGTGTAACATTCCCCCTGGACTCAAACTGCAACTTAACGATACTGCTATCCCGACCTCCGGGCATAGCAGCAAAAGTTTGTGGCACAAGGCCACGCAGCAACCAGAGAGAAAACTTCAGCACAGCAGATCAAACCCAGGCAGGGAAAATAGAAAGGGAACCCAACACTACACTACAGACGAGGCGTGCTAAAAAACGAGCACGGCTAAACCACGTCCCCAAGCGTGAGACTACACCCAATACCCAACACTTCAGTAAAATGACAGTAGTATATGTTAGTATCACAAGCAGCACAGCACAGCACAATGCCAAAATTCAGCACGATCAGCGAGAGCTCCGCGAAAACACGTCCGCTCTCGACGAAGACCAGAACTGAAGTAAAAATTTTAATACATTTGATCAACCACCTTGAAAATCATTTATGAACTACTGAAACCCTTACTACGGTTTTACTCACTCAGACAAGAACTTTATGAGGTGTGTAAAAATGTTATAGATGCTGCCTTCGGGCGTTGCTGGATTTCCTTTTTGATGTTTGTAAAAATGCTTTTGGTTGTATTAGGGGTTGGCCGGCGACACCCTTCTAGAGGCCGTCTATGGGCATTGCTGAATTTCCTTTCAAATGTTTGTAAAAATGCTTATGTGTTCTTATTAGGGGTTGGCCAGCGACACCCTTATACATGCTGTCTTTGGGTATTGCTGAATTTCCTTTAAAATGTTTGTAAAAATGTTTTTACTAGGGGTTGGCCAGGGACCCCCTTATAGATGCCATCTCGGGGAATTGCTGAATTTCCTTTAAAAAGTTTGTAAAAATGCTTATGTTTTTATTAGGGGTTGGCCAGCGACACCCTTATACATGCTGTCTTTGGGTATTGCTGAATTTCCTTTAAAATGTTTGTAAAAATGTTTTTACTAGGGGTTGGCCAGGGACCCCCTTATAGATGCCATCTCGGGGAATTGCTGAATTTCCTTTAAAAAGTTTGTAAAAATGCTTATGTTTTTATTAGGGGTTGGCCAGCGACACCCTTATAGATGCCGTCTTTGAACATTGCTTCATTTCCTTCAGGAAGATTGTTAAAATGCATATTTTTGAATACTGTTTATATAAAAACCTTTCGGTGAACTAATGGCACATGTGGTTAGAGTTGTGTTTACCTTTGTTCGAAATTTGTGATTCCGTCATCCTGCTGTTTAAAGCGAGTTAGCATTGTTTGTCTTTTGCTAATTGCTTTGAAAAAAGCCAGCGGATCACAAAGAAATTCTTATGTAACTATTGAGATAATCATTTCTTTCAAAAAACGAAGACGATACGGCATATTTCTAAAAGATTTTAAAAATGTAGAAAAGAGAAGGAACAAAGAAATTCAGAAATTTTCTGAAGTTTGAAAGCTAAACTCTGAAAACACCCTGGTTGAAATTTCCTGGTTACATTTATGTAACATAATTTGCGTCACTTCCCCATGCCCTCAACCAGGCACACTGGTCACTGCAACACTATCCTGGTACAAATAGAGGCGGTCATTAAGCATTTTCGCGGGCTTTATAGCAATACGCCGCTTCGCTGAACAATGGCACGGACGGTATATGTAAGGACTATGTAGGCTAGTTCTGCACGTAACTTTTTTCACACTTGTTGTAGTACGTGACTTACCGTACCTGCATTATATTGGCACTACCGACAACTTGCAACTGAAACCAGCCTGGAAGGAATTCCATAAATTACCAAAATAATGGATGATTTTGTCAAAGCAAAGCTAGAGGAATGGAATTTGCCAGCATTGACCAAAATATTTCAAGGTTGGTGGAATTTTGGAGACAATTTCCTAACTTTTGACTTCAAAAACTCGCAGTCTTTTTTATTCTCGGCGCTTGATAAAGGCACAGACTAGGATAGGCACTTATGCACTTAAAAAGCACTAGGAGTAGGCCTAGGCTAGGCTCGCTCATCCTAACGTTAGGCCAGTGATAGACGGTAGGCCTAATCATACTTAAAATTCTTAAGTGATTACTGTACCGTACGTCCTACTCTGCTACAGTGGGCCAGGCCTATGTAATAATGTAGCCTTGCACTTTGTAGGCTACAAGATTCACAATACCTTCTCCAAATTATTTAGCCTTTAGCCTACTTTACCCTATTGGTGCGCATACTGTAGCCTAACGTTAGGCCAGCAGTGTCAGGCTGTAGGTTGCATGCTGTGGCTGTGCCATTCCGCCATAGGCATAGGTGCTTTCCACCATTGAAAAGGTGTTCAATCTGCCATTGAAAACATGGTTATGATTATTTTAATAGGGCCTAGGCTAGTGAATGATGCGTTGTTCTCAAAGTAGGCTAAGCCTTTGAAAATATTTTTGCAAGGACAAAAAGTCCTTTTGTTTCGCAGATGTTAAGAGAGTGCCTTTCCACCATAGCCTAGGTTTCGCACCATTCTGCCCTGTTTGGCACCTTTTCGCCATGGTTGAAAGGTGCAAAACCCATAGCGGAAGTTATGGTGGAATATAACTGATGGTGAAAAGACACTAGGTTTGTTGCATGCACACATGCCAAGCGTATAGGCTACTCACAATAATTAAAAAGGTAGACCTACTGAGTGAAACTAATGGTAAAGTCCAATCTCTCCAAACTATGTAGCCTACTGCACATGGAAATGACCTTTTAGGGCGGCAGTTTGAAAATGAAACTGAGGCTTTGTACCCAACTCTGTACCACGGACCTTGTCCTGCCTAGACAAAATTTCCAGCCATTCCTCATTTATTAGCTTGTATTAGCTTTAGCTAAGTGTAAATAATTTGTCAGTTGGAGTTTTCCTTTTTGTTGGAGTTTTCCTATTTTAAAGGATAGCCTACCTTTTGATTTGATCATTGATCTGGCTACCCTTAGTACATGTAGCCATACACAAGTGACATGTAGAGTAGGCCTGGTGTGTACTTAAGTTAGCTGAGGCTAGTAGGTCTTATTAGTATTAAGGTTTGGAAGGACTAAACAAGTCCTACAGTAGCCTATCCCAAAACTTAAGGCTAGAAGAAAGCATTTGAAAAAATAAGTCTAGCCCTGTTACAGCATTCAAATTATTCAGGGCAAGATTGCTTTAGTGGCCTCGATTCCATTTAATGACTTAATGTACAGTACGGTACCGCGCATCTTGGTACAAGCGCGCAGACATTATTTTTAATATCAGGTTCTTAAAGTTCGGGCAGAAAACTCATGAGAGAGTATGCCCACTGGTTCAACCTACAGTACTGTATTATCTAGGCATTATCTACACTTTGTGAAGATATTGCCCTAAAAAAGCACCTTCTCAGAAGGGATCAGTTGAGTAAAACTTTGCCTATTTTGCAGTACTGACCATTTAAAACTGAGGAAAATGATTGATTGAGAAGGCCCTTGTGATGTATCCATAATGGAGGGTTGAAAATGATTGACTCACAAACCAGCAAGCATACTGTATCAGTTTAATCATTTTTAATAGTATGAGCACTTGCATCTATCGAAGGAATTAGATTTATCGGCATTCATTACATTTCAGATTTTCTTTGTTTCTTTTTTAATCTACAGATTGGCACAAATATGCCAAAATACCTGGAAGAAACACAGAACAGACAGCCATTCTTTCTTGCCACAGGAGCAAGACATGCTCCTCACCAAGTTTTTGTCATTGCCGAGGGTCATGCTTTGGAACAGACAAGTTTCTTAAAGGCAGTCGACATATGCTTGAAGCTTTTTTATATCTTCGATCTTCACTACCCATGGCAGAGTGCATCATCTTGGGAATTTTTGCAAAAAGTTCTGTATGGTCTGGAAGATAAAAGTTAAGGGCAAGACCTCACCTGTTGTGATTTCCATGAGAGCTTGAATAGCTTATTACTGTGCATTTTCTGTCGCATATGATGGATGTTAAATGAAAAAGTTGCATCCTGGTTTCCGGGACACTATGGCAGTTTTTGAGCTCTCTGCATACAGTGCATACTCAAATCTTGATTTCAAAAGAGCAAACTGACACATTGCTATCTGACCTTGACAAATGCTATTCAAATCCTAATGGCACACAATATTCTGTATAAACTTATGTTACTTCTAGAAAAGCATCTTTTATCATTAATCGAGTGGCATATATTTCCCATTGAACACCAAATTCAAAATAGTAAATGCTTTCACACAAAGTGAAGAGCATGAACATGAGCATGAGCATGTTTTTTTTTTAACACTATGAACTTCCATCAAACACGTATACTTTTGAACACGAGTCTCTGTAAAGATGGATGAAAGAGAGTGGAGAGCATAATGTTTTTAGCTCACACATGTACACAGTACATGTGTGAGGTTGTTAAATGGGGAGATGGCATCAACTTTTCAACAAAAATGATTTTGTCAGCAGAATATTATTACCTACCTATTTGCATTCTAAAAAAAGGAAAGTTAGGTTGGGTTATAAAGCTGTTTTGGTAGAGTTGAGTTCCCTCTGCCTGCTGAGCAGTTAGCTGTTTATCCATTGTACCGATAGCAGTGTGCTTGGTTATGTGATCAGTTGTTATCTTGCAAATGAATCTGCAGGCTGTTTGCAATTTAACCTATTAGCTTACATGTGTTTGTTCATCAAGTGGCCTTCACAATCTGAAGCAACTCTGTGGTCAGTGTGGCTTCTTAACGCCTGAAAAGAAATAGGTTTATCTTATTAATTGTGGGGATGTCTCCCATTCTGTTCTGTTAGATTGAGTTGGTCAAGTAATTGCAATTTAACTGTTTTGAGTTCAAAGTGCAGTAAGAGCCCTTTCGGTGTCTCTTTTGTTCAGTGCAAACCCATGTGGTATTTACTTGTTGAATTGTAGATGCGATTAAATGTATTTTGCAATACTTGAACAGTTTATGAGAAAATACGGAGTGATATTTGTAGCTATCTGTCATAAAACTATGTCATATGTAGGTTTACATGCCTTAACACACATGTGATTTTACAGATTGCTTTTGATTTGTATTAATTATTATGCTCCTTTCTTCCCTCCCATTAGGGTTGTAAGGTAAGCTGTTTTTTGGAAGCACATGCATGAATAGATGAAAACATTTGGTTTTGTGAGTTTCTATTTTTCAAGAGAGGAGAAATTGTGTGAGCTAAACAACAGCATTGCTGTTCCAGTTTCCTTTTATCTTCACAATGATTTGTTCAAAAAAGTGAGGCAAGTAGTATTTGTTGGTAAGTTAGGTAATTTCAGTTTGTACAACCTTTCCAAGGACTTGTTTGTGTTCATTATTTGTTATTTAACTTTTATGTAATATTGATACAGATGCTTGTATTGGGAGCAAAATTATTAATGTAACCTGTCCAGCAGTTGAATATTGCCACATAATTCTTTCTGTAGTGTGTATTCTTGATAATATCAATAATCCGTCCAGTTGCTATAATGCCACAGACTATATTCATTACTTGTTTTCCAAACATTTTTTGCTAGTAATAGAGATACCTGTATGGAAAAACTCAATCCATTCAGCAGCATTACCAAACTCGGGTGACTGTGTATGTATTTCCTCCAGATTACATTTGTCTGAAACATCTCAGGAAAGAAAATCCATCCAGTAGCCATTGCCAAAATCAGGTGACTGTACATACATGTGTAGAATAGGTTCAAAATGTACATATGCTATACGTAAGGCAAAGGCAAAAGTGCCAAGACATTAGACATGATAAAGAAAATTACATCGCAGGGAAAAACTTTACACCTTAAGCTCACAAAACTACGGCAGATTGTTTTTTTTACCAATGCCTTTTAAATGTTTTTGATGTTCTTGGCCAAGTGGCTACGATAAGCCTTGGCAGAAAGTACTAGCCCACTGGCTCAATCGAACCATATGATTTTGGCCTAAACTTCTCAGTTTAGGGAGCTAGACACTTTGAAATTTCAACAAATATCCTTAACGTGTGGAAAGAGCAATTTTTTGGATGATTTTCGCAATTGCAGAATCAAGGATGGAAATGGTAGTTACTCCACCTATATCGGGATACTTGGCATCTCTGTAGGGACCTTCTCCTAACTTTAACCCATTTACATTCCAAATATGAAATCTATCCAAGTTCCCTACCTTGAGATATTGTGTTAACCGTCCTCGGTGACCCCAGATGACCTTTGACTTCTGCCAAAAACAATGGTGACCCTCTCCTGACTATAACAAATCCACATGCCATATGAAGTCTATCCAAGTTTCCTACCTTGAGATATGATGTTAACCAGATTTCCAGACTTTTGACCCCTGGTTACCCCAGATGACCTTTGACCTCCGCCAGAAAACAATAAGGACTATCTGTTGACAATAACACATCCACATACCAAATATGAAATCTATCTAAGTTTCCTATCTTGGAATAGTGTGCTAACAAGATTTGCAGACTTTGACCTTGGTGACCCCAGATGACCTCCGCCAAAAACTATAGGGATCATCTAACTATAATGCATTTACAAACCAAATATGAAATCTATGCAAGCTAAGTATTATGTTGAAAAGGGTCCTCCCTTGAGATATCGTGCTTACAAGATTTCCAGACTGACCCCTGGTGACCTTTGACCAACAACAAAAACAAAAGGGACCATCTTCTGACTATAAGGCATATACCTCTGGTGACCCCAGATGACCATTCACCTCCGCCAAAAACAGTAGGGACCATCTTCTGACCATAACACATCCACATATCTAATATGAAATCTATCCAAGTTTCTTTTCTTGATATACCATGTTAACAAGATTTTCAGACTTTGACCCCCGGTGACCCCAGATGACCTTTGACCTTCACCAAAACCAAAAGGGACCATCCTCTGACTATAATGCATCCACAAACCAAATATGAAATTTATCCATGCATCCTATTGTGTTGACAAGATTTTCAGACTTTTACCCCAAGTGACCTCAGATGTCCTTTGACCTCCACCAAAAACAATACGGACCATCTTCTGACAATCACACATCCACATACCAAATATGAAATCTATTCCAACTTTCCTGTCTTGAGATATCGTGCTAACAAGATTTTCAGACTTTGGCCCCTGGTGACACCAGATGACCTTTGACCTCCACCAAAACAATATAGGGCATCCACATAGCAAATATAAAATCTATCCAAGTTTCCTATCTTGAAATATCACGCTGACAAGTCTTTCAGACTTTGACCCCCAGTGACTCCAGATAAATCCGCCAAAAAACAATAGGGACCATCTTCTGACCATAAGGCATCCACATACCAAATACGAAATCTATCCAAGTTCCCTATCTTGGGATATCGTGCTAACAAAGTTTTCAGAAATTGACCCTGGTGACCCCAGATGACCTTTGACCTCCGCCAAAAGAATGGGGTTCTTCCTCTCAATATGGCGCATCCATGTACCAAGTTTAAAAACTGTCAGACATTCCTATCTTGAGATATCGTGCTAATAAGCAAAGTGTCACAAACACACACATACATACATACACACGCCATCATGATTGCATAGGTTTCTCTTATCATCGAAACCAAAAACCAAAAGCATTGATAAAGCTTTCAAGAATGGTGATTTGGTTACTGTTGGCTGGGGATTACTTGTCATTTGCATGGTGCAGTATTCGCAGCTCTGTTTTTCATGAAATACTGGATAACGAATTAATGGATTTCCAATTGCACTTGTCTCATCATATTTTAGCAACTGGCAAAGGGTATCTCGTTGGGGTTAGAGAATGGTTTTTGTTCTTACAAGAATTGCAGTGATGTTGACACGGTGAACCATTTATTCTGGTTATGTTCTCAAATTAGACCTGTAATCATTTGAGTGAAAAAAAAAAATGTAAGAAAGTTCATTGAAGGACAGTGTTGATTACTGCTCGAAAATAAATTATTCATGAAATATTCCAAAATGGTGGGCTGACTTCAGTGGGGCTCCGTTTGAATTTTTTATGTGAGGATCATGCTAATCGGCAAATGGTGGGATAACTTTAATGGGGCCCATGTGGGTTTGGTACTGGCAGATGTTTGTGGGCGAATGATTGGGTGACGTAATTGAGCCCGGTTGATTTTAAACTTGTTCTGCATGGGCATTTGTTCGTGGACAAATAATGGGCTAACTTTAATGATTGTGGTGTAGAGAACCGTGTGGGGTAAGCAACATTTTGATAAAAAATAAAGGTTTTTGGATCTGTGTTCATATTGTGAAGGACTATCTATCTGTATGACGAATATCTAAGCTGAGACACTTGAATAGCCCCATCTATTTCATGAAATTTCTTGGTAAGTTGTGTCAAAAACTAACCAACAAATGATGAACTATATGTGATACACCATAAGCCTCACGTGTTGAAGTTCGGCTACGACGCCCAGAAGAACGCTTGAATGTTTACCAGCATGACTCACACAGTGTAAACAATAATACTGAAAATAATGCTTCGATGAATCTGATGTTCAGGGTGATAAAGGTAAGGAATTGCCCCATTTTGTTTCTTTGTTTTGATAATGAAACTAAGCGCTTCTTTACTGCATTGACCCGTTCCACGAAATCGCCCTGTTTGGGATAAGTTTTGCATAATTGGCTGATTTTTTGCCACTAGCGAGGGACAAAGGGCACAATTTTACTTCAAAAGATTGAAGTGAGACATAAATATAATGTTGTAATCTGTCTGGGTATGGGGGTGCGAGAGATATTTATCATCATGTGGGATTGCCCTAATGGTGTCTACATGATATATTTGTTAAAGCTATGTAAATCTTAGTGTCACGTCTGCCTACAACTAGGTCAATT
Source organism: Holothuria scabra (assembly GCA_037179385.1). Lineage (NCBI taxonomy): Eukaryota > Metazoa > Echinodermata > Holothuroidea > Aspidochirotida > Holothuriidae > Holothuria > Holothuria scabra. Next base: position 62,437,518 of record CM074179.1, on the reverse strand, counting down.
AGTGATTGCGGGTGAACAATTCAACAACCATAGTACATTTTGTCAGTGGTGGTGCTGCTAAGGTTTCCCTACATGAAGTCCCCGGGGGTCCAAGTTCTCCGAGCTCACCGACGAGACAAAAAATTTCTTCTTAGGGGTGGGGGTGGGGACCGATCACTCAAACAGGGAGCTTATACCTAGTTCCCTGCCTGGCGCCAACCCTATATCTCGCCGGCACCAGTTAAAATTTCATTTTCTTCTCCTACAGATCAAGCCTACTTTCCTGATGAGATTTAACAACAAGCGAACACGAATGTGTTAGCCAACTCAGTAAAAAGTTCCAAAGTTCAAATTCATGCCAATGTTCAGGTGTTGTTCACGTTACCACAGGTGGAAAACACCGTGGGCATATTGTACTACCCCCGCCTGCAGGGACAACCATGAAAGGGCTTGCTAGGGGAGTGCGCTCTATAGTGTCCAGTCTGGTTGACTCAACTTCGAGCAGTGACAATGAGGCGAGTCCTGTACGGCGAGGTTGTAGGCGATCGCGGAATTTTTCGAATAATGCCAATATTGTATGAACCAAGAAATGCGAGGAAGAGGGGAAGGTACCTTTGAAATTTTGGTCCTTCAAGAATTGTCGGAAGTATGATTTTAATATAAGATTTCATCCTCCCTTACAAGATACTTGTAAAACATGTTACACTCTGATTGTGAAGAAACAACTTCTAGAAGCTGAAGGAAAAGAGAATGAACGAAACGAGGTGAAAGTATATACACCTACGAAAAGCTCAGTCAGCCCAAGATGATTACTTCAGGCACAAAAGGGAGGCCACCAAAAAGGGCTCAGCAGAAACCGTTATTCATCTTTGATCTGATGAAAACGTTACAAACCCCAGCAGTATCAACTGGTGTCGTCTATTACAAACGACAGCTTTGGACTTTGGTACACGATGCTGAATCACAAATGGCAACATGTATGTGTGGAACGAATCTGTGGGATCCAGAGGGCCAAGAGATCATGTCTTCATGTCTTTTGAGACATTTGACTTTTTAGCCTGTCAGATCTCATCTTGTTGCTATTTTAATGCATAGAAACGGGCATTATTAAACATGAAGACCCGAAAAACCACACCTGAGAAAACACATGAATGAATTAACTATTTACATAGCCTACTTAGAATGATCCAGCGAAACAAAAATATCTGTAAATTATATGTACAACACCCCAACCCAACATACACTACTTAAAAAAAAAAAAAGGTTTTGGGTTGACCATTGACGATGTTTGCAGGATTGCATTTGAAATGGCTGTAGAAGGTGAAATCTCTCATCGCTTCAACAAGGAGAAAAGGGCCGGGTATGATCGGTAATCTGGCTAGTGCACCCGACGTCCAGATTTACCTCTGGGGAAACCGGAAACATTGTCTGCAGCACGAGCGTCCATGCTGAATCCAACTGTGTAATTATAGACCACTTTAGAAAGTTGGGGGCATTTGCTTACATTGACTGACATTGAGGACAAACCATCAGACATACAGGGCAGATGAAACTGCATTCAGTCTTGTACACACTCCTTCGAAGTTACTTGCGAAAAAAGGGAAGCGGACGGTACAGGCAAGAACCAGTGCTGAAGAAAGAAATGTTACTGCTTTGATTTGTGGGAATGCAACAGGCACTACGCTTCTACCTTTACCTCTATGTAAAGGTCAACGATTAAACCCAGGATTAACATTGAATGCCCCAGCTAATACATTGGAGTTAGCAGTAGTTGCTTCATTAATGCCAATTGGTACCAATTTAAAACCACTGCTTTGAAAGAAGAACATCTGCAGCAATCCACTATCGAGACGAAACTTACCTTTGAGGATGATGAGACCCCTGCACATGAAAAAGTCATCCCTCAAAGAAATACAACAACCAATAAAGAAAGTGCACCTTCTCCACCACTACCCTCAGGAAACATCAGTGTCTACTGCAGTGACACACAACCCAAGACAGTTGAATCTGCTCAACCTCCATATACCACAATGTGTACAACTACGAACTCAACCACAACTGCTGGGCCATCTTCTCCAATATTTTGTACAATTTGTAAGATTATAGTGCAGGACGGGCAAAAGTGTATCATTCGGGTACACTTATAAAAACGGGGGGGGGGGGGAAGGAGAGGTCAAGTCGGAATCAGCGGTTAGTAGTATCGACGGCGAACATCAGAAAGGCAAAAAAAAAAAAATAATTCTTTGCTACACAGGTGTGGTGTGTATTCTATGACTTCCAGACCATACAAGAAACGGGTGCGGATGAACGGGTACCCAACTTGTGTGTGACGCAAGTAGTGTGTGAGGACTATAGGGATACACCATTTGAGGTGACAGACAAATGGTTTTGAAGGCTGTAAATACTCTAACGACTTTGGCGACTGGTGTTTGAAAATGCGAAACGCCACTTATTAAGCTCATGATTTCAAGGGATTTGACGGGTAATTTGTCGTAAAATACTTGTATAAATTGGACTACATTCAAAAGGTGATTAAACATGGGGTTAAGCTTCTTCAATCAGAAGTGTCTTACAGCAATATTCACTTCATCGATTCTCTAAATTGTTTCCCAATGCCTCTTGGTGATCTGCCAAGAACGAATGGTATAACAGAATTCAACCAGAATGCAAAAAACGCATTGAGGTTTCGATGATACATAAATGTTCTTTTTCAAATAATCCCACCATGTACCATTATCTTCTCATTCAAACGTCAAACTAACATGTTCAAAAAATAATTTAACTATCCCACATGACCGCTGAACTCCACCACAAAAAATAGGGATCTTCTCACCACAATATGCATTCACATACCACAGGTGAAATACGGTTTGCCACCTTAACATGTGTTAAACACCTAACAATGCTGTCGTTCATACTTTGAACAGCAGTGACCCTGGGTAACCTTTGACCTCCATAAAAGCCATAGATAGATGGAAATATATATACCGAAAGAGACGAAGAACAAGTCACGAGGACCGCTGTGAAACTTCATAATAAATGAGAAAACTCAATAGGCAAAAAATTGTAATACCGAAAACGGTTTAGACTAGAGAAAGCCACATGAATGGGGGATTATCTTATTGTACGTACGTCTTTCACATTGATGCCCACCGGAGAAAGGCTACCAAGTCTATAAATCCATTTGAGTTCTATAGCTTCCCGTTTTTGCTTGGATGAGTTAGTAAGAGATTGCAGACCGATTAATTCAAAGTTTTTGCAGATTTGGAAGTGTTGACCCAGCGGAGTATTCCCTCTTCTGATTTCCTGTCTATGGCCGCGGTGTCTAACACGTAATTCACCTCCCGTTTCACCCACGTACTGTTTCCCACAATCTCTACAGTTAACCAGATAGACTACCCCAATAGAACTACAGGTTATAGAACTAAAGATGGTGAACCTTTCTCCGGTCGCATTACTGACAACTCTCTTGGTTTCTTGCAATACTTGACATGTGACACAGTTCTTACTATGGGTTTTATAGCACCCCCTGTGTTCTGTCGTGACATTTTCATCATAGCCCTCACTAAATGTGACTTAAGATTTCTCGGCTGTCGGAATAAAACTTTGGGGGGATTAGGAAGAACACTCTTAAGGTTAGGTGAAAGCTGTAGAATATGGAAATGCTTATTGATTATCGATCTCAAGTTTGGAAGTCTTGGATTACGTGTTACTACAAGGGGGCCTTAAAACGGCTCAGGGGTTTTCTTTTCTTAATAGCCAAGAGGTTATTTCTGGGAATATAATATGTATATATATATATCTATATATATATATATATATATATCTATATATCTATATATCTATATCTATATATATCTATATATCTATATCTATATATATCTCTATATCTATATATATATATATATATATATATATATATATATATATATATATATATATATATATATATATATATATATATATATATATATATATATATATATAGACAGACAGGCAGCTATCTTGAAATATTGTATTTCAAAAGGTTTTCAGACTACGCTCCCACCATGAACCCAGATGACCTTTGACCTCTGCTTAAAACAACAGGGACCATTTTCTTTCTATAACGCATCCACTAAATACGAAATCTATACAAGATGTTACCTTGTGATAATGTGTTAAGTTTTGAACTTTTGCCCTCCACCAAAAATGATAGAGACCATCCTCATACTACATTTGAAATCTTTCAAATTTCTACCTTGAGATACTGTTTTCACAAGATTTTCAGACTTTGACTCCTTGTGAGCCCAAATGAAGTTTGACCTCCTCCTCCAAAACAATAGGGACCATCCTCTCAATACAAAGCATCCACATACTAAATATGAAATCTATCCAAGTGTTTTAACCTTGTGATATTGAGTAAACAAGTTCTTCAGACTCTAACTCCTCTGTCCCCAAGCTGCCCCGTCGCGAACAACCGCGTCTGGGTACAGTCTAGTTACGACGGGTTGACGGCAACCAAAGTTGTGTTTTTAAAGGATCGGAACGCACATAAAACACATGCTATCGGGGTAGAGCATAACCTTGCAACATACTCGCAATTCTTGTAAATATGTGAGCATTGGAAGGAACGAATACTCAGTCTCAGTATTCAGTCAGTTACACGGGGTTTAACGACACACCAACACGAATGCATTATATAGAGTCATCAAGACAGAAAGAGTTATATTGCTCAGGTAAAACTACGTAAAAAGTAAAACGGGAGGGGCGATTTCGACTGGAAACATAGCAAAGCGGTAGTCGGCATGTCAGATATTTCTCCTTCAGAAAGCCAAGAATAAAGAAAATCTGTTTGTTCAAACAAAGTTTTTAGTTCGGGCACGTTGTAAGCAAGGGAGGGAACTAGGGTGTGATGTTTTCTCTTTGTTTTGTTACCACCTGCTCTCATGTACTTTTCATTTTTGTTTCTTTCCTCTTTCTGGAGAGCACTTTACTCGACAAACCCTAAGGGATTTTAGAGGGTTTCCCGTCACAATATTTTGATATTATGTAACATTCCACTTTTATTTTTGCATATTGTACCAATTACAATCAATAACAATAAAATGAAACGAAACGAGAGAGAAAGACAGCAATTCCGAATCAATTGCTACTAACAGCAGAAGAAGCAGGCGATAGTTTCATGGAAGGGAAAGTAGGATTTCTCCACTGCGTACTAGCTCGGGTGTGGGGTGGTCGGGAGTGGATTAACATGTGGGTGTTGTACATGTTTGCCACAGAAATTTTGTTTGCCAGCCCATGTAAATGGGTTTGTAATTAGTGCTTTTTACGTACATAGAAACGGGCACGGAGAACCAATAAGAAAACTCAGACCAGACGGGACAAAAACATAACGTGAACTATGTACAGACTTTATACCGTTACGGACGCAAACCAAGATTTTGTGACCATAATTTACAAAACCCTAACCCAGTACCCAGGGCTATTTACAAACTCACCTATTTACACAAATCAAACAGAAACATGTACATAGAAACGGCCACAGAGAAGCAAACACAGGACTATTTACAAATTAACTATCACCCGCCCCTCCCGCACTGAAACAATTGGCCCCCAACGTCTGCCGAATGTGGACCTCGGCAAACGAACAAAGTCGGCCTCGACCCTCAGTTTAATTTCCGTCTTAACCGACGCCAACACGACGTCGGCAGCCCTCCCTTTACCCCTAAAAACAATATTACATCGGTCTCTCCAAACAGCCAGCTTAATGGAGGGTTAATTAGTTCACATGTATGTTTTCATCCAGTCCGGCTTGGCTCTTTTCGTTTGTCTGCGTCTGTTTCTGCGCATGTAAAAAAGCTCCTTAAATGAAAGCCTATGAATGGCCAATCATTTCCATGCATTTCATAATAACCAAGTCAACTATGATTACCCTAAGAAACACCTGCAGTCTCCGTATTGGGAACACCTGCAGCCTCCGTATTGGGAAATTGGGAAATGATACCCATCTGTCTAGAGTACATCATCTCATGCAGAGCCTAACAACATGTAGTCATTCGAACTGATATTCCGATTGTAGGCTTTACGTGTTGAAACAAATTCTTTCTTCTTAAATCCTCCCGACTCTCTGGCAAATGGCCGAATTCGCCGAAAACCAAACATTAAACTGCTTCCTGAATAGGCAATTACGTCCACTGAAGGACAAGACTTGACCAACTACCGTTCGAAAATGCAAATAGGGTTTGCATAAGAAACGCTGTTTGGATGTGTATCTAGGCTGTTTTCCCACTTTCAGTAAACATACAAGATACAAAATGACCAGACTTCTATCACCGCACACTGCATGACGTCACAATATACCAATCAATTATTGTATGAAAACCTTTAAAGATATCAGGAAAAATAAGTGAACTACAACTTGGTGTATCCCATCCACAAACTTCTAAGCATATTTACTCTTCTACATTGCTACAACCCGTATTGAAACAATACCAGATTTAGCGCAACTTGCCATTGTAAACCAACTCATCTTTCATCCTTCATCATGTACGGGGAAAAGGCTATTATAGTCTTTGAGCCATATACGGTGGTTGGAACAAAATTGGGGTACAAAAAGTGAATGCTTTTATCTTGCCTCAATAGATCTTTGCAAGTTAATTTTGTGATTGTTTCCTACAAAACTTATTAAAATTGCCATTCCAATAGCTAGTAACAATGTTTTTGTCTTCTTTGTGCTCAGCATTGTTTTAGTACGGATACTTCGCTCTAATTAGGAGGATGGTCTTCAACACATCTGTCTGTAAGTGCTTGTTTAGTCTTTGTTCATAAAAAGAAAGAATTACCTTCAAAATGTACTTTAAATGTATTATTGTTATTTTTTGGGTGTATTTAGGCTACTCCTATGTGAAAATTTCGTGAATTTTATTGCGTAAACTTCTTTTGGCATTTGATCAATGGTAGCTATACAGTAGCTTTCACGGGTAATAGGGCAGTTGTGGTAGGCGTGATCGTCCTAAAGATAGGGAATAGCTGCATAGAGAAATAAGTCGTTTTGCTGTATTATTTTCTTTTTGAGTGTCTAGTGAGTATCTTGAGAATTTTGAAAAATAAGTTTACTTGATAAAGGGTATTTTCGGGTGTTGTCGGACGTACAGCGATGACGAACGGCTGGCACCGCGAGGCTAACCACCAAAGCGAGTTAGTTAGTTAGATGGGGTTTAACGACACACCAACACGAATGTGTTATATAGTGTCACCAAGTTAGGCTAAGTTACAGCTAAGGTAAAAACCCAGAAAAGAGAAAAGTGACGGTAAAAAAGGTAAAACATGGGGTTGAATTCGACTAAAATGGTTACAGAGCGGGAGTCATGTCAGAAATTTCTGTTAAGTTTACTTTCCTTGAGAAAACCAAGAACAAGGGAAGAATCCGTTTGTTCAAACAAGGTTTTCAGGTCGGGCACCGTGTAGTATTTCTGGCGGATATGGGAGTATTCAAAGCAGTCAACGAGAACGTGACTGACGGTGAGAGCACAGTCACAAGGTATACAGTATGGTCTTTCATCTCCGTAAAGTAAATAGGCGTGGGTAAGGAAAGTGTGTCCGATTCGGGCCCTAGTCAGGACTAAATCGTCTCTCCGTTTACTGGGGACCCCATTTCCCCCAGTTCCTACCGTTGGCTTGATTCGATACAATTTGTTTTCGGGAAAGGAATCCCACAGTTCTTGCCATTTTGATTTTACGAAGCCATTGATGTTAGAGCGGTAGTTAGTATGGGGCAAACAGATGTTGGTGACGTCCATCTGAAGGGCTTCTTTAGCAAGTGTATCGGCTCTTTCGTTCCCTGGTATGCCAACGTGACTAGGGACCCACGCAAGCACGACCGATTTCCGCAGTTGAACCAGGTTGGAGTAAATTTCACGAAGCTCTATTACCAGAGGGTGTTTGAGCTCATTGCCCTGAAGTGCCAAAAGGCTTGAAAGTGAGTCTGTGAACACAATGAACCGGTCGCTATTCCGTTCCTCAATCAGATCGAATGCCATCTTCAGTGCCTGGAGTTCGGCAGTAAAAATTGAAGCATCATTCGGTATTCTTATTTTCGAGGATGTGTCACAACTTGATGCCGCAGCCGCAACCCTGTTTGTGGCTTTGGAGCCGTCAGTATAGATTGGATGATACTGATCATACTTTTGTCTCAGCTCATTGAAGCTAGCACGAAACACAAGTTCATTGGTTGAGTTCTTTGGATATTTTCTTAAACTAAGGTCAATAACTGGTTTATCTAACTTCCAAGGTGGCGTGGCGGGCAACGGAAAACGGTGCCACAAGGTCAGGGCTGCCGCACACTTGTGACAAATCTTCCCCAACGCGAAGAGCAAATGGAGGGATAGCTGATGGCTTCCTCACATATATGTCACTAAACTTATGGTTGAAGGTTGCCTCAAAGGTCGGGTTGTGGTTATCACTCCTCAGTTTGAGGGCAAACTGGAGTGACAACTTCTTCCATCTTAAATGGAGAGGTGGTTCATTTGCTTCGATGTAAAGACTCTGTATTGGGGAGGTTCGGAAAGCTCCCAGACAGATCCTTAGACCTCGGGTATGTATGGGAAGGAGTTTCTTGAGGTATGACTCACGTGCAGAGCTGTAAACAATACAACCGTAATCAAGTTTGGACCTCACTAAGGATCTGTAGAGTCTAAGTAAAACGGAACGGTCAGCGCCCCAGTCCATCTGCGAGACAACCTTCAACAGGTTCAGCACTCCCTGACACTTCCGCCTGAGATGGTCGATGTGGGCTTTGAAGTTGAGCTTACTGTCCAGTACAAGGCCAAGGAATTTAGTCTGGTGAACAACTGGGATGTGAACACCGTTTAAGTTCAAGTCTGGGTCGCAATGAGCACCTCCCTGGTTCCAAAAGTGCATGCAAACAGTCTTTGTTCGTGAAAAACGGAATCCATTTTTGTCAGCGCATTGCTGGATCTTATTGAGGCAGTTTTGCAGTTGTCTCTCTATGGACCCCATGTTCCTCGAGGAGCAGGTAATAGAGAAGTCATCCGCGAACAAAGACCTTTCAATCCCAGTGTTAATCACATTGGCAATGCTGTTGATTTTCATGATGAAAAGAGTAACTGACAATATGCTGCCTTGGGGAACACCCATTTCCTGATTATGGATCTTTGACAACACGCTACCCACACGAACTCGAAACACACGATCTTTGAGGAAGTTTTGAATGAAAATCGGCATTCTGCCCCTCAGGCCCGCACTATGCGAGTCCTTGAGGATGCCACGTTTCCAACCGTATCATAAGCCTTCTCCAGGTCGAAGAATATAGACACCACACCAAGGCGAATATTAAGTTGACTAACATTGTCTCTTATTTGTTCCCGCTATATTACGATACTCGTTCGTTACCGTCTGCCTATATTTTTCTGTAAAAATAACAGAAATAAGGCATACCAGCGTACGAGTTTATTGAATGTGACGGTGTACCAACAGTGCATGAATGAAGGTAACATTTCAGTTCTCAAAAGATTATTGCTGAAGAAATTCTTTTGAAATTTTAGATTTAATAGACTGCCTTAGATGTCCCAAAGTACATTGCATACAGAATTCATAGATCATTGGTATACCTCTTGTGCTACACTATAATTTACACGGCGGGGTTGCTTCGGCAGTTGACGGACAGCATTAATTGCAGTATGGAGGTCACTGTCTGGGAAAGTATCAGAGTGCAAGGCAATGTTAGTACTTTTTAAGCACATCAAAACGGGCACTGAGAAACAAAGGGAGAGGAATTCAAACCAGACCGGACAAAAACACAAAGGCAAAGGCTATTTACAGGACCTTAATATGCACCAAGAAACAAAATTTGTGTAACTACATACAAAGCTATTTACACATTTATTCACACATGGTTACAGGTTAACTACCACCCGCCCCGCCATCACCGAAACAATTGGCCCGCAACGCCTGCCGAATGTCGATCCCGGCAGACGAACGAAGTCTGCCTCAACCCTTAGTTTAATCCCCGTCCTCACCGATGCCGGGACGACGTCCACAGGCCTCCCCTCCCCCCTAAAGACTATATTACAACGGTCTCTCCATATGGCCAGCTTAACCGAGGCCGACACAAAGGTGAGTATACCATTAACACTTGCGTTGCATAGTGGGGGCGATAGACCGTACAAAACATAGTCCTGGCTGACACAGCCCAGGTGTTGCAAAACGTCAAGTGGTCAACCAGGACCTTGAAACCACTCCCAGAGGAGGGCCACAAAGCTACAGTGCCAAAACAAAACAAGTGAGGTACACTCTCCCACTTTGTGCACCCAGTGCGGGGGCAAATGTCATCTTCAAGACGCCACCGGAGGCGCTTGAGGTTGGTAACGATGGCATCGTGTGCAATTCGCCACAACAGGCCTCGCTGGCGGTAGTCTAGTGACCTGCTGTGCACTTCGCGCCACACATCCGGTCCCAATGCGCAGTTGTTCGGATGGGCCTGGCCGGCCAAGTCATCAAAAATGCCCCGATACAGGTCCCCTGCACTGGACTGGGAGACGTCCCCTGCAGTTGACATCATACGGAGAGTGTCCCTCATGTAACAATATGCCCCCGAAGGCCTCCAACAGTGAGGGGCACTACTACTAAACAGGGTCGGAAAGAACCTACGGAGTGATAATCCAATAACGGACAAAGTAGGAAAACGGCATTTCACTGTACACAGCACTAAAAATACACTTGGCCAGGAGAAAACGGAGCTTTGAGGGAAAACTGAAGGTCCTGGTACACCATCTTCCTTTTGACCAGCTCCGTTTTCCCTGACCATATGAACTTAAAGACAGCCCTCTCAAGTCGCACAAGGACACTTTCTGGAGCAGTCAGAACAGTGCCCGGGTACCACAAGAGAGGGTAGATGAAACGATTTATTACTCTTACTTTCCCCAACAGACTAATGTGGCGTCCTCCGTTGCCTGTGATCCCAGCCTCCACTAGGTAAGTAACTCGGGAGAAGGGTAAGAGTTACAGTTTGAAATTTTCTACATTCATTTTTTCAATGCATTTTGTGCCAATTGCCACTGAATCAAGACTCAACAGTTGGACATTAAGTATATCAAAAGAGAGCAAAATAGTCGCTAGGCAGCAGGCTACAGGACATAGGATCATGGAAGTGGAATGTCTAAGGGCTGGGCCTAGGTGAAAGGTCACTGATATTTTGATGCATTTATGCAGCTACCAATTGAATGAGTATCTTGCTTCTTCCTCCTAAATGATAACTGAAATACAGGTCAACGACAGTTTAACTGACATGTTGGTCATTTTTCCACTTCTGAAGAAAAAATTGAGTTGTTACCCAAGATGTCTGCGACTTAACCGACCTGGTGGCGGGTAGGGTGTATTTTGACTGTTTCTTTTTTGTTCAAAATAGTCAACATTTAGCAGTGGTTCCTTATGTTTATTCAACAGTCGTTCAATTGATAAGTGCATTGTTCTAATAGGAATAGAAAAACAATATAAAAAGGATGAGTTGTAGATACTCCGATGTGACGAATGTTTTTCCTTTTCAGCTGAAAATGGAGAACGTGTGGGTCCGACCAGATATACTGAGATTACTTTCCATCATAATCTCCCACTTGTGTGCTTTTGACATCTCATCACAATGAGCAATACAGAGCGTATCTTTTGTCTGCTTCACCACCCACGGTTTTGTCATATTTTGTTTTAATCACCCAAATCTTGTTTCCCTTTTCCTTTCCGTCTTTGGGAGTGTGTCGTTACCAGCAGTGGCCTTAGAATGATTACAGATGCCGACGAGGCTTCTCATGGCAAGGATGCCACAGAGTTTGTTAACAATGATTTCTAAGTGGACGATGGAATGACGTCTACCACAGCTGTTAAAACTGCCATTAGTCTCATAAAACGAAGATGCAGTGCACTGTCTACCAAAAATCTGCGATTTCATAAGTTTGTGTCAAACAGTGAAGAGGTGATGCAGGCTTTTGCCGAGGAGGATAAGGCAGGTATTGTACATTTTGTACTGGATAAAGTCGCGAAGGTATCCAGGTATTGTACATTTTGTACTGGATAAAGTCACGAAGGTATCGTATTTTCAGGCTGCTCGAGTGGGCCAAAAGGCCCAATATGATTCCAATACTAAGGAGCATGAGTTTTGTATTGGTGACAGAGTTTAGCTTTATTGTACGAAGGCGCCTCAAGGGGTGTCTTCCAAATTATTTTGTAAGTGGGTTGGCCCTTACAATATTTGTGCTTCTGGTCCAAATTACACTTTCAACCTTAGTTACTGCACGGAAAACAAGGCTGTGAAGTCTTTAGTTCACTCGAATCGCCTAAAACTGTATTTTGATTCAAAGAACAGACCAAATTACACCCCTGTGCAACTTAATCTAGAGACAGGGTTGGCAGTTTTTACCGGAAAAAAAAAAAAAAAAAAAACCCTGCAAAAAACAGGTTTTTACCCAACTGAGTGGGAAAAACCTTTTGTTACATAAAATCGAATTTAAATACTGTAATTCTGTAGCTTCACAGCAAGTTTTTTTTTTGGTAAAGTTTTTTTGGTTCAACGAGGGCTTACTTGAAGTCTTTTTGATAGACAATATAATGATAGGCAATATGATTTTGCTGTTCTATGAAAATACAGTTTGAACTTGCCTACATGTTTCACATATCTACTAGCCTGACAATCTTAATTCTAAATTACAGTTTTAAAAGCACTTTTGATTCTCAGTTTGTGTAGGTGACAATGTTGCTATTCTGAAATATTCTGATTCTCATGTAGAAGTAGCATGGAAAGCAACGCCACAATTTTGGCAATATTCCAGTAAAAGCAGTGTTGAATACCAATCTTGAAGCATTTACAAATTTGTTTTAACATTCAAAGTAGTTAATAAGTAAAACAGTTCTATATAATACTGTATGTTTACACTAGTTTACAGATACACCTTTCTGTCTATAAACTGCATGTTGCCTGGCACCATCCATGAGATCCCCCTCCCCATTCTGTACCAGTTTCTACCGATAATTACCGGTTTTTAGCACTGTCCAGGTAAAAACAGGTTTTTTTCCGGTAAAAACCCAATTCTGTCCACGGGAGCTGTTGGGTTATACTGCTCCTACAGCTGCTAACCATGATGCCTCTGTGGGGAGTCCACCTGCTGAATCTTTCCTTGTCCCAAACGGTGGCCCTTCCTTTGATGCCTCCCTTTCTCGTATTCAGAATAACACGGAGTTGACAAGTCGTGGTCCTAACAGCCCTACATCAAAGCTTGCAGAGCGTTTATTAAAGTGACAGCGGTAAAATGGCAGATTGTATTACAAGGTTAAGTGGGCAAATCAGTCCTCTACATCTTGGGAGTTGGCTGAGAACATACGTGATTATACATAAGACCTTACAGGGTAGAAAGAGGAAAACTCCCGTTGCTGCAGGCACATAAGTTCGTCATGACTATTTCATGGGTTTTTAAGGGTTTACTCTTTGTTCATTTGATCTTTTCTGTATTTTATACTTGTGCTTTACATGTTTCATTACTATTACATTTACAGTATGTGGGTTGCTGCTGTTATTTACATGATGCACGTCTTCTAAAATGTTTGTTTTTTCCTTCCTTTCTTTTTGGTTTTGTTAACTATGGCATTCATTTCATTTGTTGTGTGCCTTGTTTTGTTAAGGGACCAAACTTTTTTGAGGAGAGGCATATTATCAAAGGGTGAACCTTGCTTGAAATTTAAAATGTAGATCACAGTGTAATTCCTTGTATGTACTGGAGATTTTACTCTGTTTATTCTTTGCATGTGCTGTAAAATGTAAATATTGGATTGGGTGACCAGTGGCCCCGACAATCAAGGCCACTGATTATCTTGTTTGGACAAGCCACGTGTACCGGTCCAGTGGAGCTCTTGGTTCTCATCTTACCTCTAATTAAATTGAAGGAGTGGCACAAAGCCCTGCACTGGTTCTGTTTCCCGCCAAAATCTTGGAGGCAGCTCAGTTGGTGTTTTGGTTTTATCACTTTTGCATTGCACTTCTTGCTTGAGCTTGCTTTATTTCAGTTGCTGTTGAAAATAACATATGCTGTCAAGCTTGTTGTATTCTAAAGTTGTAACTATGCGGAAAGCTAGATTTGATTTAATACACTTCTATTGAGCTACTGTACTTGGGCGTCATCCTCTTTATTTTGTATCTGACTATTTATTACACCAGCTATCCCCGTTACGATAATCTCACTATTCTTTGGCTACTTCATGACCTATTATAAATCCTTCCAGTGTTAATTTCCAACATCTGACTATGTTATTGTATGTATTTTTTGCTAGGTACTCATCGGTGGGCAAGGGAAACAAGACTCCAATGCAGTGACAGAAGTGGACAGTTATACATCTGTGATGGATGAAATGCTAGTAGCCGTCTATTAGGAGGAGAAAGAAGGACGTTCATTTATTGGAGAGGTCAGAGAGTTAAAGGGAGATGAGGTTTTGGTTGGTTGGCTTAGAGGAACAGGGAAAGGATAAAGTCGCCATTGGCTGGTCAAGACGATAGGAAAAACCATGCAGTATACATCAACAATTTCTGTGAGGTCACTTATCCTGTGGAACTCTCTGGCAAAGAGCCAGGGACTGCTTTGACATCTAAAGGAAGGCTTAGAAAAAAGACTGTTGAAGGACCGAAATAAAAATATAAGAACCTTGATAAGGAGTCGGACTGTAATGAATGATTTATCGATGATCGTCGATCCATAGTTATTTGAAGGCCACTTTTGATTAATCGCGTGCCACAAATCATACGATCGATCGTTGCACTGATTCTGCACTGCTTCGATTTTGCCTTAAATTTTCCTTTATTCAAGTGGGGTAGGTAAAGACAGAAATCAAAGTTGAATTCATAGGCTGCTGAGAACCACACATAACAGACTGGGATATGTAATGCAACTGTGCAATATCTATAGCCTATGTTCTAAATGTACATATTTCATACTGAAGTATGTAAAATCGCCAGTGTACAACTTGTTTTGACATGTTTCTGCAGTGTTTCATACTCTGCAGTTAGTTATGGCACTTATTGTACCTATAGAGTCCTATGGGGGTGTTTTGATTTTAGGCCTTGTGGAAGCTGAAAACTGTTGGTTATACCATTTATTGAACATACACAGTCCGGGGGGGGGGGGGTGATTTTAAACCTTGTGAAAGCCGAACACTGTTAGTTATGGCATTTATATTACATATACAGTCCTATGAGGGTGTTTTGGTTTCAACTCTTGAGGAAGCGAAACACTTACTTATGCAGTTAATTGTACATATACCTACGGTGTTTTGATTTTAAGCGTCGTGGAAGCCAAACACAGCCCATCAAGTAATTAACCATAGTAGTTAAAGTCATTCTTTCTATGCCAGTAACAGTCATAACCAGGCTGACCAATGTAAAATTCTTGCAATGTAAATCGTCCTAGGTATGGCGTAAAACGGCATCCGGGTGGGTTAAGGAGGTAGTGTGTGCTGAGAAATTTGTCCCCGACTATCGCCCATAATATGCGCACAGAAGACCGTCATCCCATGACTGGCGGGTTCTCGGCGCCGCAAAACCGAGCAAGTCCCTCAATGGTTGTCCCCCCTCCCCCCGGCTCACGGTATTCCCTGCCTGCCATCAGGCGACTCAACAGGAGCACTTGAACATCAGAACAGTATGACAATATATAACACATTCGAGTTGATACGTCGTTAAACCTTATCTAACTACTAACTTGCGATGTAAAATATAAGGTGTGATTTATGTACAATTATGGGAAATTAGCCTGTCAGTATCAATTTTCTTTTTCTTTTTTTTTGAGACAACTGTAATACTTTGTCTCATTACAAACAAATATGAAAGAAAAGATGTCATAAAGTGCCCTCTTGTGTCAAGTGTGGTTCATTTTGCTTCTTTTAAAATTGGAAAAATAAATTCATTGCCTTTCTTGCTGTTTTTTTCAAGAGTGAAAATTCTGCAAGGAAAATTGAAAAACAGTTATCAAACAGATAAAAATTTGGTATCAGTAAAATTAAACCATTCTGATTTTATGATTGCAAAAATCTTCCCTCAAACGACTTAGGTTTGACAGTTCAACGCACACTTACATTGCTACGTCACCATTTGCATATGTGTTGAAATGTTTCAATATTAAGAAAAAATTTGAAAGCGTGCAGTTCCTAGTTAGATGGATTTTAATGGCACTCCAACACGAGTGATTGATATAGTGTTATCAAGTTAGATAAAGTAACAATGTTGGGGATAAGACTACCTAAAAAAAAAAAAAAAAATAGGAATTGTGTTAAAATTTCTAGTAAAAGGATAGCAAGGCTGGAGGTCATGTCAAAAATATCTTTAAAGTGTACTTTCCTTGTGAAAGCCCAGAATTAGGGAAAATCGTTTTGTGCAAACAAGGTTTTAAGGTCGGGCATGGTGTAGTACTTCTGGCGAATATGGGAGTTTTCATAACAGTTTATGAGAATGAGACTGACGGTGACATCACAGGGTATACAATATGGACTTTCATCTCCGTGAAATAGAAAGGCATGGGTAGGATAGGTGTGACCGATTACGGGCCCTAGTCAGGACTAAATCATCCCTACGTTTAGTGGGGAATCCGTTTTCCCCAGTTCCTACCTTAGGTTTTACTCCGTATTATTTGTTTTCCGGAAAGGGATCCCACAGTTCTTGCCATTTCGATTTTTTAAAGCCATCGATATTAGGGCGGTGGTCAGTGTGAGGCAAGTAGATGTGACGTACATCTGTAGGGACTCTTGTCGACCCTTTCATTTCCTGGTATTCCCACGTGACTAGGGACCGTGACAAGCACAACTGATTGTAATTTTTGGAACATGCATGTAAACCTGTTAGTATCACAAAGTTCAAATACTGTGCAAGTCCTCCTGCTTAGACGCCTCTTACGTCAGGCGGGGTATACCGTAGGCATATTGCCCCAAGCCCTCTGGGGGATAACCTCGAAGGGGCTTGCTCGGTTTAAAGGCGCCGACAACCGGCCAGTCGTAGAATGAATAATCTTGTGTGCATTTTATAGGCGAGAGACTGGAGCAAAGTTCTCGCCACATACGACCTTATCTTACCTGGATGCTGTTTAACGTCGTACCCAGGACCCTGCTTGAAAACTGTGCAATGTTCCAAATAAGGTTAGTTAGTTAGTTAGATGGGGCTTAACGACACACCAACACAAATGTGTTATATAGTGTCACCAAGTTAGGCTAAGTTACAACTGGGGTAAAAACCCAGAGAAGAGAAAAGTGACGGTAAAACATGGGGTTGAATTCGACTAAAATGGTTACAGAGCGGGAGTCATGTCAGAAATTTCTGTAAAGTTTACTTTCCTTGAGAAAGCCAAGAACAAGGGAAGAATCCGTTTGTTCAAACAAGGTTTTCAGGTCGGGCACCGTGTAGTATTTCTGGCGAATATGGGAGTATTCAAAGCAGTCAACGAGAATGTGACTGACGGTAAGAGCACAGTCACATGGTATACAGTATGGTCTTTCATCTCCGTGAAGTAAATAGACGTGGGTAAGGAAAGTGCGTCCGATTCGGGCCCTAGTCAGGGCTAAATCGTCTCCCCGTTTACTGGGGACTGTTCCAAATAAGGACCCATCGGTTTACATATTTTTTCCTGTCATGTGCGAATATTTATGTAAAAAACCAGGTGATTTTGATTAAATTGTCCCTCTTACCCCAAAGGTTTGGGGCAATGGATCAGCGTAGAGTGGTCTCCAAGTCCATGAAATCCACATACAACCAGAAAAGTGTGAACAATTTTTGCGAGACAACCCAGGGAAGTTAGTAACTCGGTATGACTTCTGCGGTCTATTTAAAAGTTCGAACTATAGTGAAATCACAATGCCCAACATTGTCAGTGGTCTTAGGCTACAGGGGTAATCCCACTGCTATAAAAGACGAACATCCCCAACAGTCCACTATCGCGGCAAGACTGACCTTTGAGGACGATGAGTCCCCTGCATATGAAAAAAGGCATTCACAAAGAATAATTTAGTTTTACTTATATTTAAAGATAACTTGTTTGACGCTATCCATTCAGAAACATTTTTTAACTCTGAAGAAACAACTTGGAGGGCTCGACTGACATCAGGATTATGATAATAAACAGTTGTGTCATCGGCAAATTATATAAACTTCAGTAATTTCGACGACTTATACATATCATTGATATATAATATAAAAAGAAGAGGTCCCAGTATTGAACCTTGCGGAACGCCGATATTAATGTTATTAAGATTAGAGTCCTTCCCTTTAAAACGGACAAATTGTTTACGATTAGAAAGATAACTTTTAAACCAATCAAATGCCACACCCCGTATTCCATATCTGTACAGTTTGTTCAATAAAATTTCATGATTTATAGTATCAAAAGCTTTAGATAAATCGATAAATAAGGCCACGGTGCTGACTCTATAATCTAGGTTACACACTATATCATCAACAAACTTTAAAGCAGCCATATATGTGGAGTGATCCTTCCGAAATCCATACTGCCCGGAATATAATAGGTTATTCTTATTTATAAAAGCTGATAATCTATTGAATGTAAGTCTTTCAAAAATTTTAGAAATAGCAGGCAGAACTGAAACAGGGCGGTAATTAGATACAGTTTCGGCTCCACCAGATTTATAAATTGGAATGACCTTTGCAATTTTAAGTTCATTCGGGAAAACACCTTCAGAAAAAGATAAATTCAAAATATGAGTATGAGGATCAATAATATGGCCATGTATCTGTTTTAAAATATCATTGGTAAGGCCATCATACCCTGGGGATTTCCCACTTTGAAGTTTCAATATAGTACTAACCACTTCCTCATGACTCACTGGGTGTAAAATAAAGGTATCTGAAACACTAATATCATTGAGATAACAATTGTAGTTATAGTACGTTACATCTATTTTAGAAGCTAGATTTTCGCCTACAGATGTGAAGAAATTATTAAAATCATTAGCAAAATTTTGCATGTTATTCGAATCATCATTTGTATGTAAATTCTCAATTCCAGTCGCATTAGTGTTGCCACCCCCTCTGTTCAGTATCCCATTAATACCAGACCAAATCTTCTTACTGTTATTTTTATTTTTACTAAAGTACTCATAGTAATACGATTTCTTGGCATTTCGAATTACCACAGTTAATCTGTTCTTAAAATTGCGATAATGCAGTAAATTCTGTTCTGTGGGGCTTCGCTTATACGCACAATACAATACATTTTTCTTGCGAATGGACTTTAAAATACCAGAGGTAATCCAAGGTGATTTCTGTAAATTTTTCTTACACTTAATTTGACGCATAGGACAGTTTCTTTGGAAAATATCACAAAGTTTATTATTAAATTTAGTAAAAGCAGACTGAGCGTTATTGTCACACAAAATATCATGCCAATCAGTAGAATCTAATTCCAGTTTCATATTCAATATTTTAGAAGTACTAGTATCACGCTTAAAAATAGCAGGCCTAGTGAAATTCCTTCTACACGGATTTAAATGTTCACAAATAATAGCAATGGGATAATGGTCAGATAAATCAGTTCTAATGATGGTAGATCTAGTTGCGAAATTAATATTTGTAAATATATTATCAATAAGTGTTTCCGACACTTCTGTCACCCTAGTGGGTTTATCAATTACAGGATAGAATGAGAATGATAATAATGTATTTCTAAGTAAGTCCGCGTTTTGTCCAGACAGTAGATTAACATTGAAATCCCCTGCAATAAAACAAACACTGCGATCATTATTTAAGGTATTTAAAATACTATTAAATTCAAGAATAAATTCATCAACATCTTCTCTTGGAGGTCGGTAAATAACTCCAGTAATAACTGTTTTACAAACCGCCGTTTTAATTTTCACAAATAATGATTCAAAATGATTCGAATTAGTTATATTATCCATAACGACAAACTCCATATCTGTTCGAACATAGAGAGCTACCCCTCCCCCACGTCTATGTGATCGTCCTTTACACACTAGTGTAAAATTTGGGATGTTGTACAGAGCAGTATAGTCATTTTCATACAACCATGTCTCAGTGATTGCAATTATAGAAAAGGGGTAGTTGTTAATATTGCTTACAAAATTTATAATCGAATCAAAATTTTTGGGTAAAGACCTGGCGTTTATGTGTAGTATAGAAAAATCCACATTACTATTGTTACTAGCAAACACATTGAAATTTTCGAAATCTGAATAACAACAATCAATTGGTACCTGTACAAGATTTGGATCTTCCTCGCGTATCATTTAATCAATAATTGGTAGATATTTCACAGTTTATACAGGATTCAAGTCAAAAGGAGAAGTACAACAAATCACAAAAGAATAAAGTAGATAATCCCAAGTTAAAGTAGCAGACTTTCACTCAATCAATAGACGCATTTATAGGTTTAAAAGGACACACTGACACTAACAATTGGAGATCTCTATATTATGCACGAGTGTGCAATCCAAAGGAAGCGTCCAAAATAAAATGGCGTCTGCATGTTATGGTCAGCCTATAGACATCGGAGTTCATCATCTGTCCTGATTTGTAACTTCTTCTCGTCCCTGGTTATGATATAAATCCGCCCATCTAGAGTCCAGTGCCGTGCGACCTTATGGTGCTTCCTCACGTTGGCATATAATCGCTGTTTGTTTGCGGTTAAGTCTTCATTAATGAATATGCGGCCCCCCTTCAAACTAGACCTTGCCCGGTATACTTTGTCTCTCATATTATAAGTTGCAAACTTAACAATGATAGATCTTGGCTTACTATTATCGACATCCCGGTACGGAACTCTGTGCGAACGGTCAATGTCTGAAGGCTTAACGTCTACATTCAATCTTTCTTTGGGTAATTTAATAACAGTTTCGTCGGTTGTTTCGTTCTCAACCTCAGGCAAACCGTAAATTCTCAGGCAATTCCTCCTTGAGTATTGCTCCTCTTCATCTAGTTTACTTTCCATTGAGTTTACTTTCTTACGCAAAGGTTCAATTTCTTTGGTAGCATTATCAATCTGTTCTTGTTTTTTAGCAAGTTCCACCTGGAAAGCTGCTTCTATTTCTCCACAAATTTGTTCTTTAATCGCCACAGTTATAACTGGCAGTAAGACTTTAACAAGGTTTCTGCTGAATTCCTCAGAATTGATGACCAAAGTTATCTCGTTGCGTATCACTCCGGCTATGTCCACTTCCGACACTGTGTCATGCGTTGGTACATTAGGCCCATTAGGTGTAGGCTGCGTAGGCGTCGTGGCTTTCCTCCTTGCACCGGTTTGATTTGATGGTGTATTTCTTTTTGGTCGTTCTGACATTATATCTTCAAAATTGTAATTTATGATGCACAGAAATATCTAAACTGTATATATATACGGATTTCCGCTGCTCAAAATTATTTCATAACGGAGAATTTCGTTAGGATTTTTTGGATTTACGAACTAGTTGTGTTGCATGTGTAGCACTCACTGTCGTTCTCTCGACTTTGATACCCGGTGACCCAAGATGACCTCCATTTAAAACAAAATGGACCATCTCCTGACTAAAATACATCCACATGCCACATATGAAATCTTTTCAATTTCCCCATCTGAGATAACGTGTTAAGCAGATTTTCAGACTGACCCCGGTGAACCCACGTGCTCTATTCAAGTTTCCTATCTTGAGATATCGTGCTAACAAGGTTTTCAGACTGACCTCCCCGTGAGACCAGATGACCTTTGATCTAAAACAAAAACAATAGGCTCCTTTATCTTAAAATATGGCGCATCCATGTACCAACTTTTAAAACTGTCAGGCATTCATATCTTGAAATATCGTGCTAATAAACAAGGTGTCCACAAATGGACGCAAAAACACACACGCCATCATGTTTGCAAAGGCTTCTGATATCATCGAAACCAAAAGGGGCTATTTTCCAAATCTGTTCAACAAGACAGGAAATAAAAATTACTAAGGTTTGTTACCTGCTGTTTCGTTTGACTCTCCTGACAGTATGTCACGCGAAAACCCACATAAGTTAATAAATTTGTGCCAAAACGAAGTCCAAGAAGGTAAACTTTGATATTAAAAAAGTGACAATTTTGTTAGTGATGTTGATATCTTTAAGCATTGCTCCCTAATATTTTTTTAAATCTTTTATGGCAGTGACGGAGAAAAGCGCGAAACTAATACAAAACAATTCTTTTGAAAACGAAGATGGTAATGATGTGGATGATGACCTACAATTAAGCGAAAGGAGATTGCGGGAGGGGGATGTGATCCATTCAGGCATACGATCATTACTGCTTCAGCGTGCGATCTACTTTTCCGAAATTTCTTGAGAAGTAACTCTGTTGCCGTTTTAACTGACAAACAACAAAAGAACTTTTCCTTTGCTGCCCCGATCGGGTTAGTTACCTTATAAAAGTTACGTCGCGGTGTTCACATTGAAGACGCCAACAATGGGGGGGGGGGGGGGGGGGGGGGGGAGATTGGACTTTACTTCGCAGATGGATTCACACCGAAAGGTAAGACAATGTTTCACTTTCAGGGGTGTTTCTGGCATGGTGGTCCCGATTGTTATGGTGAACAACCGTACATCCCATTCATAAAATTACTTTGAGTGAATCATTTAAGATTATTAAAAAGTGGCGAAATTTTTTTCACGATGTTTGTCAAGAATATAACGAGAAAATGTGGGAACATAACTGCCGGGATTTCAAACAAGGTCTTTTTCCCCGAAATGAAAGCCAAATAAACTAACTACTTAAAACTACCTCGTCAAACATTTTTTGGGGGACTAAAGATATTCCATGAAGTACAAGGTGAAGAAAAGATCAAATATATCGATTTTAGTTCTCTCTATCCATTTGTGAACAAGTATTGCCCTTATCCAGTTCAACGGTAAGAGCACTGGCCTCTCACGTGGAAGGCCCGGGTCGTATTCCCAGGTCGAGTCATACCAAAGACTCTTAAATTGGGTCCCTCATGCGTTGTACGTGATGCTCAGCATTACAATGGAGTAGGGACAACAAGCCACCCGA
Source organism: Holothuria scabra (assembly GCA_037179385.1). Lineage (NCBI taxonomy): Eukaryota > Metazoa > Echinodermata > Holothuroidea > Aspidochirotida > Holothuriidae > Holothuria > Holothuria scabra. The sequence goes on along the minus strand of CM074179.1, from coordinate 62,414,506 downwards.
CTTGAACCAATAGATTGGAAACCTAAACTCCATCTACCTAACTTCTGCAGTTTCGGATCCAAAGATCCTAACAGTCGTCTTGTCCCACGATGTATCGCGGTATTACGGATTGGTTTGGTGTCAAATATTCCCTCGCAAGAAACTATACCACCCTATACTTCCCGTAAAGATTAATGACAACTGACCTTGTCTCTTTGTAGAAAGTGTATTGAAGAGAAAACTAAAGCAACATGATGAGTAACTTTATAGGTGCACAAGGCAGTAGAGAATTTGTTAGTTAGATAAACATGAGGGTTGGGGTAAAATAACTAAAGGTAGCACAAGATGGGGTCAATTTTTACAAAATCCCTAGGCAAAAGCGGGAGTCAGAAATGGTGCTTTATAAGTACATCAAAACGGGCACTGAGAAACAAAGGGAGAGAACCCAAACCGGACGGGACAAAAACACAACCAAAAAAAAAAAAAAAACTATTCACATGCACCCACAAACAAAATTTGTGTAACAACTTACAAAATCACCCCAAACCCAAGCTAATTACACGGACTATTATCACACTGGGGGGGGGGGGGGATTTTTACATGAAACGGGCAGGGACAACCAAAACAAACTCAACCTATTGACACATTACCAAATCAAACGGAAAAACATGTCCATTGCAACAGAACAGTATATATATGTACATTTACATAGGAACCCTTTCAGCACATACAAACGGGCACAGAGAAGCAAAGGGAAAGAACGCAAACCGGGCCGAACAAAAACAACGGCAAATTACTACAGGATCTCCTACGTGCACCGACAAACAAAAATTAGTGCTACTATGTACAACAGCGCCCCTTACCCAAGCTAATTACACAGGACTATTTACAAATTTATTCGCAAAGTTACAATAATTACCACCCGCACGGAAACGATTGGTCCCCAACGCCTACCGAACGTGGACCTCGGCAGACGAACAAAGTCGGCCTCGACCCTCAGTTTAATTTCCGTCCTCACCAACGTCAACACGACGTCCGCAGGTCTCCCTTTACCCCTGAAAACCATATTACATCGGTCTCTCCAAACGGCCAGCTTAATGGAGGCCGAAACAAAGGTGAGTATGCCACGAACACTTGTATTGCATGGTGGGGGCGACAGACCATACAATGAACAATCCTGGCTGACCGCCCAAGTGTTGCAAAACTGTATCCGGTCAGCAAGGACTTGAAACCACTCCTAGAGGAGGGCCACAAAGCCACAGTGTCAAAACACATGGGGCACACTCTCCCACTTTGTGTAGTTAAGCCCTATCTAACTTACAGCGTTACATTCATGTGCCTGGGATTTTACATACTACCATACCACAAGCAGCACTCACACATCAGGGCGCCGTGAACACCGGTATTGTTTCTAGCGATCGATATACAAATCATGGAGATAGGATGTTGGCATGATGAGTTGGTCACATTCAGCAAAATAAATTGGCCTACGCATCATGTGCTGTGTCTATGTAGGCATATACCAGTGGCATTGTGCTCAACTGAATATGAAAGTGAAGCAACTAAAGGGTCCTGTTAGTTTCTTGCTGTCTATTCAGCCAGTCTAGGGCAGGATAACACATGTTTGCACTTTAGAGGGCGTACTTGTCCATTTGGGACGTTTAGCTCCTTAAGGGGGCAGAACTCCTCCGGGAGTAAATGTTTTGGTTTTCGCCCCTTGGCTCTTCGCCAGAGAGTCGAGGGGACTTTTAGAAACCAGAAAGCCAAAAGGCTTAGTGATTCCTTGCCGCTGAAATGTAAGGCCTTTTTTCACACTGACATTGCTTGGCAATGTTTTTCAATTAACAGGGCTCCATAATGTGCCCACAAAGTACACATGCAAGGCATCCAATCTTCCTACATTGAGATCCCCCTTGCCCGTTGTGAACCCAAATGACATTTGACCTCCACCAAAAACTTCTGGGACCATGTATTCACTATGTGCCATCTACAGGACAAGTTACAGGACCCTACAAGTGACATTTCTTGAAAGACTGTGCAGGAAAGCTTGTCAGGCTTTGAACATGCTGACTCCAAATGAACTTTGACCTTTCAGAAAATCAATAGGGATCATCTACTCAATATGACCAATCCACACACTAAATATGAGCACAGTCACATGTACCGTTCTTGAGATATCGTGTTTACGAAGTTTTGACCTTTTGACCTCTCATGACCCCAAATGACCTTTGACCTCCACCAAAAACGATAGGGATCATCTACTCAATATGGCCAACACACTCGCCAAATATGAGTATAGTCACATGTACCGTTCTCGAGATATCGTGTTTACGAAGTTTTGACCTTTTGACCTCTCGTGACCCCAAATGACCTTTGATCTCCACCAAAAACAGTAGGATCATCTACTCAATATGGCCAAGGCACACACCGAATATGAAATTAGTCACACTTACTCTTCTTGAGATACCGTGTTTAAAAAGCAATTTTTAAGAAATTTACCTATTGACCTCTCGTGACCCCAAATGACCTTTGACCTCCACGAAAATCAATAGGGATTATCTACTCAATATGACCAACCCACACACCAAATATGAGCATAGTCACATGTACCATTCTCGAGATACCGTGTTTATGAAGTTTTGACCTTTTGACCTCTCGTGACCCCAAATGACCTTTGACCTCCACCAAAAATAAAAGGGATCATCTACCCAATATGACCAACCCACACACCAAATATGAGTATAATCACATGTACCGTTCTCGAGATATCATGTTTGCGAAGTTTTGACCTTTTGACCTCTCGTGACCCCAAATGACCCTTGACCTCCACGAAAATCGACAGGGATCATCTACTTAATATGACCAACCCACACACCAAATATGAGCATAGTCACATGTACCATTCTCGAGATATCGTGTTTATGAAGTTTTGACCTTTTGACCTCTCGTGACCCCAAATGACCTTTGACCTCCACCAAAAACAATATGGATCATCTACTCGATATGACCAACCTACATACCAAATATGAGTATGGTCACATGTACCGTTCTCCAGATATCGTTTACGAAGTTTTGACCTTTTGACCTCTCGTGACCCCAAATGACCTTTGACCTCCACCAAAAACGATAGGGATCATCTACTCAATATGGCCAACCTACACACCAAATATGAGTATAGTCACATGTACTGTTCTCGAGATATCGTGTTTATGAAGTTTTGACCTTTTGACCTCTTGTGACCCCAAATGACCTTTGACCTCCACCAAAAACAATATGGATCATCTACTCGATATGACCAACCTACAAAGCAAATATGAGTATAGTCACATGTACCGTTCTCGAGATATCGTGTTTACGAAGTTTTGACGTTTTGACCTCTCGTGACCCCAAATGACCTTTGACCTCCACCAAAAACAATAGGGATAATCTACTCAATATGACCAACCCACACACCAAATATGAGCATAGTCACATGTACTGTCTTTGAGATATCGTGTTTACGAAGTTTTGACCTTTCGACCTCTCTCGTGACCCCAAATGACCTTTGATCTCCACCAAAAACAATAGGGATCATCTACTCAATATGGCCAATGCACACACCAAATATGAGCATAGTCACACTTACCCTTCTTGAGATACCGTGTTTACAAGCAATTTCTAAGGAATTTACCTATTGACCTCTCGTTACCCCAAATGACCTTTGACCTCCACAAAAATCAATAGGGATCATCTACTCAATATGACCAATCCACACACCAAATATGAGCATAGTCACATGTACCGTTCTCCAGATATCGTGTTTTCGAAGTTTTGACCTTTTGACCTCTAGTGACCCCAAATGACCTTTGATCTACACCAAAAACAATAGGGATCATCTACTCAATATGGCCAATGCACACACCAAATATGAGCATAGTCACACTTACCCTTCTTGAGATACCGTGTTTACAAGCAATTTCTAAGGAATTTACCCATTGACCTCTCGTGACCCCAAATGACCTTTGACCTCCAAGAAAATCGATAGGGATCATCTACTCAATATGACCAACCCACACACCAAATATGAGCATAGTCACATGTACCGTTCTCGAGATATCGTGTTTACAAGATTTTGACCTTTTGACCTCTCGTGACCCCAAGTGACCTTTGACGTCCACCAAAAACAATAGGGATCATCTACTCAATGTGGGCAATCCACATGCCAAGTATGAGATCCCTCGGACTTACCCTTCTTGAGATATCGTGTTTACAAGCCAAAGCGTCACATACGCACACACACACACACACACACACATACACACGACATCACCATCGCATAGATTCCAAAAAGGAGACAGACATCCGTCTTTATAACACCCATTTGGTTAAATGTTGATCCAAATCTGATCTTACTCAGACAAGATCAAACTCTTAAAGAAACTTGACTGAAAGTGTAAGTTAAGTCGTATCATTTTTCAGTAGGCCCACAGCTACACCTGTAGCACTGGCTATGGCTAGGAGATTATTAGGCCTAACGTTAGCTTAGCCCTAGCCTACTCCTGTTAGGTCCTACAGTACAGTAGCCAAGCCTACGCGCGATATGCACTGTGCATGTAGCCTAGGCCTAATTGCTATTTAAAGCATAACGCAGTGCGGCCTACACCTCTGCTAACGTTAGTCATCAATGTGTGAAGCTATTTGACTGATTGTCAGTCACATATGATAGGCCTAGGCCTAAGTGATAAATTCTGCTTATTTGAATAATGATCGGTCAAACAAACACAGGTCCGTTGCTGATTTCACTGATTTTCAGTCACAGAAGCACGGAACATAGGCCTATTGAATAAAAAATGTTTTGGTAAATTGTTACATGCAGGCTAGATGAAATGGCAATTAACTCCGATCACTGTAGGCAATAAAGTTTACAAATCAATCCAGGTGAGAACCGGTAAATAGAAAATATCTCTGGTTAAAACTGGACATCTGTTCACAGATAGTAGAGAGCGCTAAGCTGCTATGATGCGGTTTGCTTTTTTAGTGCATTGAAACGGCACATACAAACAAAAACAAAACTCAAACCGGATCGGGCAGAAACAGAAATGCAAACTATTTACAAACTGCTAAATCAAACAAAAATTATGTTCATTACAGTAATAAAGCTATATATACAGCTATTTACAGAACTTTGTACAGAAATTACGTTCATCACAATAATAAAGCTATATATACAGATATTTACAAAACTATGTACAGAAAAAAATGTCATTACAGTAATAAAGCTATACATACAGATATTCACAACATAACCACCCTACAGACCCACCCAATTACACGTTAACCACCACACGGTTCCCCCTCACCGAAACGAGTGGACCCCATCGCCTACCGAACGCCGACCTTGGCAAACGAACGAAGTCGGACTCAACCCTCACCCCCGCCCTCACCGACGCCAGGACGACGTCCGCAGGCTTCCCCATCCCCCTAAAAACAATGTCACATCGGTCTTTCCATAAGGCCAGCTTTATGGAGGCCGAAACAAAGGTAAGTATGCCCTGAACACTTGTATTGCAAAGCGGGGGTGAAAGACAGTACAAGGCATAGTCCTGGCCGACCGCCCATGTGTTGCACAACGTCAAGCGATCAGTCAGGAATTGGAACCATTCCCAGAAGAGGGCCACAAATTCACACTGCCAAAACACATGTGGCACACTCTCCCACTTTGTGCATCCAGTGCGTGGGCAAATGCCATCTCCAAGAAGCCACCGAAAACGCTTGAGATTAGTTACAATAGCGATTCGCCACAACAGGTCTCGCCTGCGGTAATCTAATGATCTGCTGTGGACTACACGCCACACTTCCAACCCTGAAGCATAGTGGTTTGATTGGACCTGGCCAACCAATTCTTCAAAAACAGCCCGGTATAGATCCCTTGCACTTAACTGTGAAACATCTCCAAGCGTGGACATAATAAGGAGCGTTTCTCTCATTTGACTGTATGCTTCCGAGGGCCTCCAGCTGTGGGGTTCACTGTTACTAAACAGAGAGGGAAAGAACCGACGGAATGATAATTCCCCCCCCTAATAACGGACAAAATACGCAAAAGGCATTCTGCTGTCTACAGCACTATAAACACACTTGGTCAGGAGAAAACGGAGTTTGGAAGGAAAACGCACAAGGCCCAACCCACCACGCCTTACATCCTGATATACCATCCCTCCTCTTACGAGCTCCGTCTTCCCTGACCATAAAAACAAACACAGCCCTCTCGAGACGCAACAGGACACCCTTTGGAGCAGCCAGAACAGTGCCTGGATACCACAAAAGGGGATAAATAAAACGATTGATAACTGTCACCTTTCCGAACAGGCTAATGTGGCGCTCGCCGAAGTCCTTCAACCTAGCTTCCACCAGGTCCACTTTCTCATTCCAGGTAAGTAATTCGGTTTGCCCATAACCAAACCATATGCCGTTGATCCTTATGGCGTCGTCTACCCATGATGCAGCGAACGGCAGTCTTCTTGACCGCCACTTACCTAGGCGAAGTCCTTTGGTCTTATTGGGATTCAGTCTGGCACATGTGGCGCTTTGAAACTTAGACAACGTGCCAGTAAGGGCCTTGAAGGAAGCTAGGTCGGAGACTACGCATGTGACGTCATCAGCATACTGAAGGCACTTAACTTCAACACCACCGCGAATGTGAAATGGTTGAAACAAAGGCTCTACTAGAAAGGCTCTTGCTAGTGATTCACTAAAAACAAATTCCATTTTCAAAATGGATTTTCCATTCCAAAATGGACAGCTGTAATTGTACTATATCACATACATCTTCTGTATTTTTGAGCAAATTATGAAAATTCCAGTAGTAAATGCTAGTGGGATATGGGAAAATTTAAGTATGCAACTTTTACACCACAAAAATGGAAACTAGTTGTTTTCCATGATAGCAATGGTAAAAACATGGATTTGGGGAATCCATTTTGAAATTGGAACTTGTTTAAACAATACGTATAGTAATGGTGATAGGGGGCACCCCTGCCGTACGCCACGTTGGACGCTGAAGGGCTCTGAAGGCAGGCCATTAACGATAACCCGACTGATTACACTATTATACAAGAAGGAGGTCCATTTAACAAAAACTGGATTCGAACAAAACTTCTTCAAAATTTTAAAGAGGAATCCATGATCAACCATGTCGAAGGCCTTCTCCTGATCGAGGGAGACAAGCGCAGATGGAAGATCACGGTCCATCACGTATTCAACTAAGTCCCGCATCATCCAGAGGTTCTGCTGAATACTGTGTCCCCGCACCGCACATGTCTGAAAAGACCCTACCATATCTGGCATAACTGTGCCTAGCCTGTTGCAAAGGGCTTTCTCCAGAATCTTGTAATCTACATTTAACAAGGTGATTGGCCGTTTGTATTTCGGTTCGAGGGGGTCTCCTGACTTAGGCAGCAAAGTTATTATGCCTGTGCGCTGCGAGTGGCTCAATGAGCCAGCGAGGAAGGCAGAGACGAACACATTACGGAGATCATGTGCTACAGTACCCCAGAAGCGTTTATAGAATTCTACTGGAATACCGTCGGACCCAGGTGCCTTTCCGCCTTTCATCTTCGCCACTGCCTTCCAGAGCTCGTCAATAGTCAAAAGGGGAGCCAAGTTCATCATTCTGATCTTTAGAGAGGGTCTTGTTAATATTGTCGATGAAGACCTTCAAAAGTTCCTATTAGATAATATTAACAAGACCCTCTCTAAAGATCAGAATGATGAACTTGGCTCCCCTTTTGACTATTGACGAGCTCCGGAAGGCAGTGGCGAAGATGAAAGGCGGGTATACAGCTGCTCATAAAAGTTTTTATACTCTTCTACAATGTCGAGAGGGTCCTTATGTACCACACCGTGGGCGTCACGGACAGCTTTTATACTGCGATCGATGGCATACTTTGTGACGTCCCGGTAGAACTTAATGGTTGGTTTCTCCTCCGCCTCAACACAATGCACACGAGCACGACCGCGGGCCCCGTGTAGTTTTTCATCAAGATACTTTTGGATTGCATGAAGTGCGGAGGGGTCCCCGTTCCTCTTCCTAGAGCAAAGTGAAAGGAACTCCACCCTTCTTCGACGAGCTCTTGCTACACAGTATTCCACTGTAAAACGTTTGATGCGGCTCTTTACATCATCCCACCACTCTAAATCTGTTGAAAAGGCCGGCCACAAAGTTCGCCACCCTTCGTACCTGGCCTTAAAATTTTTGCTTTGCTTTGCTTTGATGCAAGAGCTCGTCAATCTGACGCACTGATATTTGTGGGAAGAAAGGAGGTTAAAATTTTACTCATCTTCAGTGAGTCAAATTTGCTTATACTGACCCACTGTATTATTTAATAGAGGAAGCAGTGCTCCAATTGTTAAATTCCAGTGAATGATAGATAGTCATTGTTTAAAATGACTAACATTCCTGTAGGCTTACAAACAAAATTGTGAACCTAAAATGCTCATTCAGCCTAGGCGTAGGCCTAATAACATAACATATAATATAACATGACATAACAGATTCAAGGGCAAAGGGGGCTTCAGATACCCTCAAAAGTAAACCATCTACGCAAAACCCACTCGGGCAGGCTTTACTTCCATTTAACAACTCTAGCAAAAGACTTAAAACTTTTTACGTCTCTATCTCGAGAACTACTTTGGAAGTTTAAAAAAACAACAAGCCAACAAAGGATTCCCTTCAGAAAGGAATTTGTAAACCTGGAGCATGTCTCCCGTAATACTTTCACTTCCAAAGTTGAAAGCCCAAGCAGCTTTTTCCTTTGCACGGTATGAGACGACTGGCTCTCCTCTGAAATTGCTCTAAAAGCAATTTGTCCTTTTCTAAGCAGGACTCCGGTCATGTGCAGCAAAGTCAATATGGTGTCTAACCAGCGGGATAGTTAGACAAAATTTCTTTACAAAAACTCTGCTTGCCCTTGCAAATAGCTCCACGCGGTGCTTTTTACGTACATAGAAACGGGCACGGAGAACCAATAAGAGAACTCAGCTCCACGCTGTATGGTCCGCACTGTATGGTTTTTAATCACATGTGCTGACTACTCCTACAAGTGCTACAACTATTCAGTTCGGGAGATAACCGCTTTCGGTGGAGGTGAGGCTGAGGGTTGAGTCCGACTTCGTTCGTTTGCCAAGGTCGGCGTTCGGTAGGCGATGGGGTCCACTCGTTTCGGTGAGGGGGGGCCGTGTGGTGGTCAATTTGTAATAGGGTGGGTATGTAAGGAGGGGCTTGTAAATAGTATGTAAATATCTGTGTGTATAATTTTCTGTACATAGTTTTGTAAATATCTGTATATATAGCTTATTACTGTAATGAACATAATTTTCTGTTTGATTTAGCAGTCTGTAAATAGTTTTGCGTTTATGTTTTTGCCCGATCCGGTTTCAGTTTTTGTTTTTGTTTTGTATGTGCCGTTTCAATGCACTTAAAAAAGCACACGCTTTCGGGAGAAAATGAGTATTACCCCGATTGGGGGAAAATTTGGCTGTCTCAACGGTAAGAATATTTATGAGCACTTAGTGTCTACCTCTTCACAGTCGTCCAATTGTTTAATAAATGTGTGTGTATTCAATTGTGAGTAAATAGTTTAGACATATAAAACAAAATTACCATGGACCTTCAACTACGTATTTACAAACATATGTCTTGGCACCATCCACTTGCACACCTTCAAGTGAAAAATAGTGGTGTACAAAACTTGAGGCTGCGTGGAGTCTAAAATTAAGCTTAGGACAAAGAACGTAGCAAAATTGCTAGATTTCTCAAAATCGGCGGGGTGAACAACGAAACATGACGAAGCTTTTTTATCCCCCTATCAACAGAGTTTTTAAAAATGCCCGAATTTCTCTTTCCTAAAATCGATAAAAATTGCAAAGCTGTTTTGAACGTTATCTCCGTTGAATTTGCGCGGTAGGATCGGAATGCATCGTGGGAGATATTTGAAAATGGCGCCACCCATGGCAAAATAATCCCCCGATCGGGTGAAAATTGATTTCCCCCGAAAGAGGTTATCTCCCGAACTGATATTTCTCTTTAAATTTTATAGGAACCCCCACTTTTAATGACCGAAATCTTCTAGGAAGGGTCACTCAAACCTCTGGAATGAAATCGGCAACTTTTTGGACGGATAATAGTTAGTTAGATGGGGTTAAACAACACACCAACACGAATGTGTTACATGTTATATAGTGTCGCCAAGTTGGACAGTTAGTCCATTCTGTAAGTCGCTGTTTACGTGCTAAAAAGGACACGGCTAGACCGGCGAAAGGATAAAAAAGAGAAACATCAACACCCACAAAAACAAAACAAGACCACTAATACTGTGTCGAGAACACAAGATGTGATCCCTCGACCAGCGAGGTCATTCAAGCTCCCTAACGGCTTCTTCGAGTCCTAGCCAATACTACCAATCAGATACCAACAACCCCAACCGCCATCAATGACCAATAACAGAAACTGAACTCCAACCAACACACACCCGAAGGCAACCACAGAACAGGGTGACATGGGAGAGGGGGCAATGGTTTCATTAAAATCATTACTCGCAGTTTATCTACAGTATGTACAACTACTTACAAGCAATGAAAACAAAACTTCCCAAAGAGATCGAACGAGGCCGTCGGGGGATCGGGAACGTCCGCTCTCTTCGGGAACCCAAATGAAACTGAACTTGGCCAATAAAAACAGGCTCACCATGCACAAGGGTGTCCCGGAGGCAGTTGTGGCAAAGGGTAACCTCATAACTCCCACTTAAAAAAAACTACAACCAGATGCAGTCCTACCCAGGACATTCTGAAAGTCAGTACGTGGTACTGCACCTGTAGGTTGACTGTCTTTGTGGTGTAACAAATGGAGTGGAATAAACCATTCTGCTCATGCAATTTCAAGACCACATATTATTTCAACTTTCTTCATTTTTCACTTAAAGTTGTGTTTATATTTACTCATGCAGGTCTGTTACAGTCTCAGCAATGAAGAAGTGGAAGTGTCACAGTGGACCAGTATCTGTTGAACGTGAAAATAATACAGCTTGCAAATATGAAAAGAAAAGTAGGATGGTGACAACACTATGTAAGAAAGCTATTGAACCGCAAAACATAAGCGATTACCAAGTGTTTGTTTGCAATGTGGTGAAACTACCTTAAAAAGGGAAAATGGGGATAAATTTCCACTTAAAAGATAGCAAGGCGGGGGTCATGTCAGAAATTGCTTTAAATATAAAGTTTACTTGCCTTGAGTCTTTTTTGTGTGTTTTGGAAATACCTGTCCTTCCTCCAGCTGAGATCAACAGCCCGTTCCTCCAACTTCTAGGGGAAATGGCGGGGTAGGTACTGTAAAGTGTGCGACACGTTCAGGGTTGCTGCACACCTGCGACAGATTCTTTTCAGTGCATTGAAGCGGCACATGCAAACAAAAAACAAAACTCAAATCAAACAGAAGATTTTGTTCATTGCAATAATAGAACTATGACTATGACTATTTACATACCCAATTACATGGGCCAATCCCATCCCGCCTACGCAATACTAGAGCTATTTAACGAAACTATGTAAAGATAACATTACAAATTAACTATAACCCCGCCAGCCCGCGACAGATTTTACCCAACGCGAAAAGGAAAGGGATTGAAGGTTGCTTTGAAGGTCGGGTTGTGGACACCACTCCACAGTTTTAGGGCAAACTGGAGTGACTTAGATGGGGTTTTACGACACACCAACACGTATGTGTCACCAAGTTGAACAAAGTTACATTGTTGGGGTAAAACTACCTAAAAGGGAAAAAAGTAAAAGTTAAATTCTACTAAAAAGAAAGCAGCAAGACAGGATTCCTGTTAGAAATTTCTATAAGTTTACTTTCCTTGAGAAAGCCAAGAATACGGGGTGAATCGTTTTTTTTTCAAACCAAGGTTTTCAGGTCGGGCACGGTGTAGCATTTCCGGCAAATGTGGGAGTATTCATAGCAGTTAACGAGAATGTGACAGACATTCAGAGACTTGGGCTTAGTGGATGGGGGCTTCACATGAATGGAAAAATTGCATTGATGTGACAGGAGAGATAACAAAAATGCTGGTTAGATGGGGTTAAACAACACATCAACACGAATGCGTTATACAGTGTCACCAAGCTAGAAAAAGGTACATTGTGGAGGTTCAATCACCTACAAAATAAAGAAAGGGTCCATTTCAACTGAAAGCAAAGCGGGAGTCATGTCAAAAATTTCTGTAAAGTTTACCCTCCTTGAGATAGCCAAGAACGAAGATATGTTTGTGTAACCAAAGTTTTCAGGTCGGGCACCGTGTAGTATTTGTGGCGAATATGGGAGTATTCTAAGCAGTCAACGAGAATGTGACGACGGTCACAAGGTATACAGTATGGTCTTTCATCTCTGTGAGACAGGGGACGGGGGTGTAGTATTCCTTGAGAACGTTAGAGTATTCGTAACAGGCAAGTAGAATGTGACTGACGGTGAAAGCACATTCACAAAGTAAACAGTAAGGTCTTTCGTCCCCGTGAAGTTTATATGCATAGGTAAGGTAAATGTGACACGGGCCCTAGTCAGGACCAAACCATTCCTCCGTTTACTGGGGACTCCATTTCGCCAAGTTCCTACCGTAGGTTTTAAACAAAGAAAAATTAGCTGAATCTCAAAAGATGGGATTCAGTTCACAAGAGGATTTAGTTTGTCAGAAAAATCCGATGTGTGGTTCTCAACAAAAAGTGGACTTGAAGCAAGCACACATGACATCACATCCTCACAGAGCACATTGTTTTGTTTTTCATTTAACTTTAGAGTTAATTTTTTTTCAACAATCCCATATTAGCAAAATGTATTGATATAAGTAGCATGACAACTTTATAAACTTTGCATCCCCCCACAGGGCTTTTTACGTACATAGAAACGGGCACAGAGAACCGAGAAGATAACCCAGGCCGGGCGTGATGAAAACGTAACTGAACTATTCAAAGAATTCTTAACATTAAGGGCACAAACCAAATTTCTGAGTCAATCAATTACAAAACCCACCCAGAACCCAAACTAGCTAACCAGGACTATTAACAAAATTTTATTTCCATATTTACAGAATTAAAGGTTGACTATCACCAGGCCCGCCCTCACCGAAAGGAGTGGAGCCCACTCCCTGCCGAACGTCGACCCTGGCAACCGGACGAAGTCGGCCTCAACCTTCAGCTTATTCTCCGACCTCACCGACTCCAGGACTACATTTGTATACCCCAACCCCCGAATACAATACAGTACAATACAATAAAGTAGGAGGGCCTTGATGTTTTGAACTGGCAGTCTTGACATTTCGGAACATCGGTAAAGACTTGGAACCAGTGAAGTTATTCTGAGGGCAAGTGATTATTCCAAATCCAAAGACCAAGGAAACATGACATTCTCTCGTTGATAGTTAGTTAGTGGGTTAGTTAGATGGAGTTTAACGACACACCAACACGAATGTGTTATATAGTGTCACCAAGTTAGACTAAGTTACAACTGGGGTAAAAATAGCAAGTGTTACGAGACGACATCAACCAGATTGAATCCACGGACGAGCAAGTGGAGAGTTCTAGAAAGTGCTAGCATCGGTGTTGTCTGAGTCTCGAGCATATTCAACGGGTAACCCCAGAGAACATTCGCACAGTTACTGGAAACTACTGTATGATGAATGGCCTAATAATAGCCAACTTGTGATTATGGGTTACTGAGCCCAGAACGTTCGCTGATTGTTTTGTACGAGATCAAACGAGACGTTCCCATAAGAGTAAGTTCCAGACTTGTCTGGAAGAACTACCAGATATATAAAAGGTCATGCAAGCGGTGTGACAGGGAGAGAAGAGAACAGAAGATACACAGATAATACAGAGACCAGACGCCTGCTTCGCCGTTTAACGCTGTAATTGTGTCGCCATTTACCAATCAATAGTCTTCATCCTGCCTTCGCGGAACAGAGTCCTACGCTGTGCTGCTGTACAATCGACGCTGACAACACTACCCCTTGGACAAAGAGTGATACCTTAAGCTATAAAAGATTGTAAGTAGATTTAAGATTAATTGTTGTAAATTTAAGGAGGTAAGAGGTGAATAATAATTAAGTAGTTGATTTTAATCTCGCTCTTCTGTGGTCTTTCGCTGTTATTGGTTTGAATTGCGACCAAGCCGTAACAGAATTGGGGGCCTATCCGGGAAAGAATTATACTACCAGGTAGAAAATTCGAGAAATTTCGTTGTAATTTGCAACTGTATTGTCCAGACTTCTTAGTTGTTTGTGAGTGTTTGACACAACCTCAAAATGTCATTCGATTTAGATAAATTCGTGGCTAGCCCCTCAATTGAGGAGCTTAACTCACTAAAGAAGTCTGAGATTGTGAAAGTCGCAAAACACTATGGTGTTGAATTTCAGCCATTAATGCGGAAGGACGAGATTAAGAGATACATTGTAGAGTATCTGGTAGATGAAAGTATTCTGCCAATTACAGTGCTTGAGACAATCATGACCGTGCCAACTGACAATGCATTTGAATTGAAAAAGCTTGAATTAGAAATGAGTAAGGAGATTAGATTAAAAGAATTGGAAAAGGAAAAAGAGGAAAGAGAGATGCAAATGCAAAGAGAGAAAGAGGCTAGAGAGCATGAATTTAGGTTGAAACAACTGGAATTAGGGGTCATGAAGGGCCCAGAACCTAAAATAGGCATGGATACTGGGGGATTTGATGTCTCTAAGCACGTAAAATTTGTGCCCAAATTTCAGGAGGATACTGTGGAGAAATTTTTCAACCACTTTGAAAAAATGGGTGAACAATTAAAGTGGCCCAGAGATAAATGGTCAATACTCATTCAGAGTAATTTTACTGGCAAGGCCCAGGAAGTGTATTCCGCTCTGTCAATAGAGGACAGCATGGATTACGATAAAGTCAAAAAGGCCATATTACAAGCCTATGAGTTAGTACCCGAGGCTTATCGCCAAAAATTTAGAAAATATCGTAAGGCGGATACACAACATATGTAGAGTTTGCCTATCAAAAGGAAAGGCATTTCGATAGATGGTGTGATTCTAAAAAGGTCTCCACATTTGAAGCCTTACAACTGATGCTGGTCGAGGAATTTAAACGGTGTGTGAGTGATGACATAAAGACTCACCTTGAAGAACAAAAGGCAGACAAATTGAAAGAAGTGGAAAATTTGGCTGATCAGTATGCACTTACCCATAAGTTCGGTAAAGTAGGTCAGACTCAAAACAAGAGTCAGTTTAATAGGCCAAATAAAAAATATGGCAATGGCACTAGTGGTGACACAGCAGGTAAAATTAGTGGATCTCAATCTGGTTCCCTCTCTCCAACAAATTCTGGTAAAAAACAACCAGATTCTAGTCGTCAAAAGAACGACCAGGTCAGCTCAAATAAAGCTGCCTTTAAAGACATAGTTTGTGGTTTCTGTCACAAAAAGGGCCACATATTGGCAAATTGCTTTCAATTGGCAAAATTAAAGGAGACTGAAACAGCTCCAAATGCCTTAGCCAATGCAGAAAATTCTCCAGAGGTAGTCGTGACTTTACGGCCTAATTCTAATGACCAAATTAAGGAAGAATACCTTCCATTCGTGTCTGAGGGTTTTATTTCCCTAGATGGGGATTCAGCTCATCCACCCGTCAAAATTAAAATTTTGCGTGACACAGGCGCAACTCAGTCGTTGCTTCTTGATGGAATTTTGCCATTAACGGACTCTACTTCCACAGGGGCAAATGTACTTATTCAGGGGGTTGAGTGTGGATTTATTTCTGTCCCTCTTCAGAAAATTAATTTTAAGTCAGATTTAGTTTCTGGGCCGGTCATAGTAGGGGTCAGACCTACTCTACCTGTAAAGGGGGTATCTCTGTTGCTAGGCAATGACCTAGCTGGTGGAAAGGTAGTCGCCAATGCAATTTTGACAGATAAAACCATGTGACTATAACAACACAGAGCAATTAGAAAAGGAATTTCCAGATTTATTCCCAGCCTGTGCTGTCACGAGAGCTATGTCACAAAAGCTTGCTATGGATGATAATCTTAAACATCCAGCCTCCAAAAGTGAGGATACAGTTTCCAAAAGTGAAACAAGTAGGGAATCATGTAAGGATGATAATCTTGAACATCCACTCTCTAAAAGTGAGGGTATGATTCCTGAAAAGAAGGATGGTAAATTTAAGCCTCCGCCCTCTAAAATTGAGGAATTAGTTCCTAAAAATGGAACAACACTCCCAAAAGTGGAGTCAGAGTCCAAAGAGGACTCTAATAAGAATATTAATGAAAGTGAAGATTCCTGGTTTGATCTCAGCCAAACTTTTATGGCCAATCTTCAGGATTGTGAGTCTCCTGTCCCCACACATGGTAAGGGGACAGAACAGGAAAGAAACATGTCTGACACACTCCATAAAGACCAGTTGTCAGTCCAACAACAACATGATGAAGAGCTTCAGCCACTAATAGCTGGTGCCCTCACTGAGGATGAGTCGAAAGACGTCCCAGTGTGTTTTTACCTTAAGAACGGTGTTTTGATGCGTAAATGGCGACCACCTGATGCACCATTAGATGAAGAGTGGCGCATTTACCATCAAATTGTGGTACCTAGGGTGTATCGAAGGGAAATACTGAGTATTGCTCATGAAATGCCATTTGCAGGGCACCTAGGGGTCAATAAGACTTACCACAAAATTCTAAATCACTTTTATTGGCCTAAGCTTAAGAGTGATGTGGCCAAATTTTGTAAGACTTGTCATTTATGTCAAATGGTTGGGAAGCCGAATCAGAATATTCCGGATGCACCCTTAAAGCCAATTCCTGCTTTTGAAGAGCCATTTAGTAGAGTCATTATTGATTGTGTAGGTCCTCTACCTAAGAGTAGGGCAGGCCATCAGTATATGTTAACCATAATGTGTGTTTCGACAAGGTTTCCAGAGGCAATACCTCTAAGAAATATTAAGGCTCGGACAGTCTTACAAGCTTTACTTAAATTTTTCACATTGTTTGGGTTACCTAAGGAGATCCAATCAGATCAAGGGTCTAATTTCATGTCAACTGTATTCCAACAGATGTTGTATGAATTAGGCATAGACCAAATTAAGTCTTCAGCTTATCATCCCGAAAGCCAAGGGGCTTTAGAAAGGTTTCACCAAACATTGAAGAATATGTTAAAGACATTGTCATGACAATGAGAAAGATTGGGATGAAGGCATTCCATTTGTAATGTTTGCTGTCAGGGAGTCTGTACAGGAGTCACTTGGGTTCAGTCCATTTGAACTCGTCTTCGGACACACAGTTCGTGGACCATTGAAATTGTTAAAGGAGAAGTGGTTATCAGATCCAAGTGAAAACATACATCTGCTTGATTATGTATCCCGCTTTAAAGAGCGGTTTCACAGAGCATGTGAACTGGCTCAAGAAAATCTGAGGAATTCTCAGAAGTAAATGAAGGCATGGTTTGATAAGACCACTGTAGAAAGAAAGTTTAAGCCTGGTGAGAAGGTGTTGGTGTTTTTGCCTGTGTCTGGTCAGTCACTTCAAGCTCGCTTTCAAGGACCTTATGTCGTTGAGAGAAAGGTCAGTGACACAGACTATGTCATCTTGACACCTGACAAGCGTAAATTGAAGAGAGTTTGTCACATTAATATGATGAAAAAATATTATGAAAGAGAGGATTGTGACATTTCTAAAGATGAAAGTGTACATGATGTGAATGTCAATGTTAAAAATGCATGTGATCAAGTGTGTATCATCAGTGTTGATCAAGAATTCAATGATAATGATGAGATTAATGCTCATAATGTTCCTGATATGTGTATTAAGTTAAAAAACTCTGTTGTATTGAGTAATCTTGATAAGTTAAGTCATCTAGATGACAAAGAAAGATCAGAAATGAAATCATTAATCAATGAATATGTATGTTTGTTCTCAGATGAAAATTTTGTTTGGACAGCAAATTGTCAGGCAGCATTTGAATCATTGAAAAGAGCACTAATGAGTTCGCCAGTGTTGATTGCTCCAGATTTTGAAAAACAGTTTAAGCTGGCAGTTGATGCCAGTGACAATGGTATAGGAGCAGTTTTGCTTCAAGCTGATGAGCATGGTGTTGATCACCCTGTGTGTTATTATTCAAAGAAATTTGACAGACATCAGAAAAGTTATTCTACAATTGAGAAAGAAACATTAGCTTTGATACTTGGTCTTCAGCACTTTGATGTTTATTTGGGGACTACTAGTTTCCCTGTTATTGTATATACTGATCATAATCCTCTGACATTTCTGTCTAAGATGAAGAACAAGAATCAGAGATTGATGAGATGGAGTTTATTTCTACAATCATATAATGTAGATATTAGGCACATGAAAGGGAAAGACAATGTTGTGCCTGATGCTTTGTCAAGAACTTAATCTGATGGAGTAGATTAAAAGTCGTACTGTAATTTTGAAATTTTGATGTTGCCTGCAGCACAGTATGTGTTAATGATGTTACTACTCATGTGTTATCATATTGTAACACAGGTTGTATGTTATGATGGCACCTTCCACTTGAGATTGGAATACATACTGTAATACCATAGTTATTACTATAAGGTAATATTGTAGATATTGTAACCTAAGTTTTGTCCTAGACGTCCAAAACTCTTTCAAGGGGGGGGGGGGGGAGGGGGGGGTGTTACGAGACGACATCAACCAGATTGAATCCACGGACGAGCAAGTGGAGAGTTCTAGAAAGTGCTAGCATCGGTGTTGTCTGAGTCTCGAGCATATTCAACGGGTAACCCCAGAGAACATTCGCACAGTTACTGGAAACTACTGTATGATGAATGGCCTAATAATAGCCAACTTGTGATTATGGGTTACTGAGCCCAGAACGTTCGCTGATTGTTTTGTACGAGATCAAACGAGACGTTTCCATAAGAGTAAGTTCCAGACTTGTCTGGAAGAACTACCAGATATATAAAAGGTCATGCAAGCGGTGTGACAGGGAGAGAAGAGAACAGAAGATACACAGATAATACAGAGACCAGACGCCTGCTTCGCCGTTTAACGCTGTAATTGTGTCGCCATTTACCAATCAATAGTCTTCATCCTGCCTTCGCGGAACAGAGTCCTACGCTGTGCTGCTGTACAATCGACGCTGACAACACTACCCCTTGGACAAAGAGTGATACCTTAAGCTATAAAAGATTGTAAGTAGATTTAAGATTAATTGTTGTAAATTTAAGGAAGTAAGAGGTGAATAATAATTCAGTAGTTGATTTTAATCTCGCTCTTCTGTGGTCTTTCGCTGTTATTGGTTTGAATTGCGACCAAGCCGTAACAAAAGAAAACAGAAAAGTGGCAGTAAATAGGTAAGGCATGGGGTCAATTTCAACTAAAATGATTACAAATCGAAAGTCATGTCAGAAATTCTCTCGCTGAACAAATTTGTACAGATTTTACGAGTCAAGCGACAGAAGGCATGAAGAAGGCTAGTGAGGAGGTTCAGCTAAAAGGGAAGCAGTGTCCAATATCCGTCAATTGAACCTGGCAACGTCGCTAGCATACGTCACTGAATGGGGTGGTCAATGGAAAATTATTAGAAGTCAGGTGTCTTGGGAAAGAAGTTTAATGAAAAGAAAAGTTCTTGATGCAAACAAATTGGCCAACAAAGAAACACCTTTTTGGTTTTCCCACCGTAGTTGATTTTCCTGGCATGCAATTACTTAGCCTTTTTTAAAACGTACATAGAAACAGGCACGTCGTTACAAAAAGACAACTCAAACCGGTCGAAAAAAAAAAAAAAAAAAATCGCAACCATCGACTGCACACAAAACACAGGAGAAAAATTTAAGTAACAAACAGGAAAGACGCCCAACCCCACCCGAACAACCCGTCAAACTCACCCACAATCGCCTACAACACCAACAATATCATATGCCACGCTTAAAGACCACCCCACGCCCGGAGGCAACACCACCCCGAAGGCAACAACACGCCCGAAGGTAACAACTCTTAAAAAAATATACATGTACATCTTGCCCAAGGATGACCCGGATGCAGTTGTGGCAATGAGTAACCTCATTATTCCCACGTTTTAACAAACTCCCCAACAGGAAGACCAGAGAGAATAACTATCCTCTAGAATGTCACAAATGGTATTGCCACAATAAAAGAATCCCGTGAAAGAGCAGATTTCTCTCCTTCAAAACAAGACTTAAACCGGCAGGACAAAAACACAAACGCTATCTACCAACCACTCACAAAACATGGAACAAGAACGTCTTTCACAAAAGAAAAAGACGCACCAACCTCACCACCCAAACACACAAGCAACCCGAGCGCCCGACATCCACTCCACACCAACCCCAAAGACAACACAAGTCAAGAATATTCCGAACCACGCTTGAAGGCCTACCCCACCCCACCCCCGGAGGCAACATCACGCCGGAAGGAAAAAACACGCCCGAAAGCAGCAACAGGCTCCAAGGCAACAACACGCAGGAAGGAAATAGCACTTTCAAAGCACTGGGTAAACATACAGGAACACCTTGCCCAAGGGTGTCCCGGGGGGAGTTGTGGCAAAGGGTAACCTCATTATTCCCACCTTTATTTTGAACTCCACAACCGGATGCAGTTGAACGTCCTACCCAGGAGATGTTTTCAAAGAGCTTTTTTCTAAAAGTCCCCACGACTCTCTTCGAAAGCCAAACGATTACTCCCGGAGGATTTCTGCTCCCGTAAGGAGCTTAACGTCCCAAATGGACAAGTACGCCCTCCAAAGGGCAAACACTGAGTGGTCTTGCTCTAGACTGGCTGAATAGAACAGAAGCCACAACCTGGATGCAGTTTAACGTCATGCCTAGGAGAAGATGCCCAGGAGAAGATGTTTTCAAAAAGCTTTTTAAGTGCATTGAAACGGCACATGCAAAACAAAAACAAAAACTGAAACCGGATCGGGCAAAAACATAAACGCAAACTATCTACAGATTGCTTAAGTCAAACAGAAAATTGTGTTCATTACAGTAATAAGGTGTATGTACAAATATTTACAAACTATGTACAGAAAAAAATGTTCATTACAGTAATAAACCTATACATACAGATATTTACAACTATTTACAAGCACCTTACAGACCCACCCTATTACAAGTTGACCACCACACGGTTCCCCCTCACCGAAACGAGTGGACCCCATCGCCTACCGAACGCCGACCTTGGCAAACGAACGAAGTCGGACTCAACCCTCAGCCTCACCTCCGCCAGGACGACGTCCGCAGGCTTCCCCATCCCCCTAAAAACAACGTTACATCGGTCTCTCCATAAGGCCAGCTTTATGGAGGCCGAAGCAAAGGTAAGTATGCCCTGAATACTTGTATTGCATGGCGGGGGTGAAAGACCATACAAAGCATAGTCCCGGCCGACCGCCCATGTGTTGCCCATCGTCAAGCGATCAGTCAGGACCTGGAACCATTCCCAAAGGAGGGCCACAAATTCACACTGCCAAAACACATGTGACACACTCTCCCACTTTGTGCATCCGTTGCGTGGGCAAATTCCATCTCCAAGACGCCACCGAAGACGCTTGAGATTAGTCACAATCGCATCATGTGCGATTCGCCACAACAGGTCTCGCCTGCGGTAATCTAATGATCTGCTGTGGACCACACGCCACACTTCCGACCCTGAAGCATAGTGATTGGATTGGACCTGGCCAACCAATTCTTCAAAAACAGCCTGGTATAGGTCTCTTGCACTTAACTGCGAAACGTCCCCAACTCTAGATATCATTAGGAGCGTTTCTCTCATTTGACTGTATGCCTCCGAGGGCCTCCAGCTGTGGGGTTCACTGTTACTAAACAGGGAGGGAAAGAACCGACGAAATGATAATCCCCCCCAATAACGGACAAAATAGGCAAAAGGCATTCTGCTGTCTACAGCACTATAAACACACTTGGTCAGGAGAACACGGAGTTTGGAAGGAAAATGCACAAGGCCCAACCCACCACGCCTAACATCCTGATATACCATCCCTCTTCTTACGAGCTCCGTCTTCCCTGACCATAAAAACCTAAACAGCCCTCTCGAGACGCAACAGGACACCCTTTGGAGCAGCCAGAACGGTGCCTTGATACCACAAAAGGGGATAAATAAAACGGTTGATAACTGTCACCTTTCCGAACAGGCTAATGTGGCGCTCGCCGAAGTCCTTCAACCTAGCTTCCACCAGGCCCACTTTCTCATTCCAGGTAAGTAACTCGGTTTGCCCATAACCAAACCATATGCCGTTTATCCTTATGGCGTCGTCTACCCATGATGCAGCGAAGGGCTTCTTGAAGGTCTTCTTGACCGCCACTTACCTAGGCGACGTCCTTTGGTCTTATTGGGATTCAGTCTGGCACCTGTGGCTCTTTGAAACTTAGACAACGTGCCACTAAGGGCCTTGAAGGAAGCTAGGTCGGAGACTACGCATGTGACGTCATCAGCATATTGAAGGCACTTAACTTCAACACCACCGGGAATGTGAAATGGTTGAAACAAAGGCTCTACTTGAAAGGCCCTGGCTATTGATTCACTAAACAATACGTAGAGTAAAGGTGATAGGGGGCACCCCTGCCGTACGCCACGTTGGACACTGAAGGGGTCTGACGGTAGGCCATTAACGATAACCCGACTATTTACACTATTGTACAATAAGGAGGTCCATTTAACAAAAACTGGATGCAAACAAAACTTCTTCAAAATTTTAAAGAGGAATCCATGATCAACCATGTCAAAGGCCTTCTCCTGATCGAGGGAGACCAGGGCACATGGAAGATCACGGTCCATCACGTATTCAACTAAGTCCCGCACCACCCAGAGGTTCTGCTGAATACTGTGTCCCCGCACCGCACAAGTCTGAAAGGACCCTACAAGATCTGGCATAACTGTGCCTAGCCTGTTGAAAAGGGCTTTCGCCAGAATCTTGTAATCTACATTTAACAAGGTGATTGGCCGTTTGTTTTTCGGTTCGAGGGGGTCTCCTGACTTAGGCAGCAAAGTAATTATGCCTGTGCGCTACGAGTGGCTCAATGAGCCAGCAAGAAAACCAAGCCAGAGACGAATACGTCACGGAGATCATGTGCTACGGTACCCCAGAAGCGTTTATAGAATTCTACTGGAATACCGTCGGACCCAGGTGCCTTTCCGCCTTTCATCTTCGCCACTGCCTTCCAGAGCTCGTCAATAGTCAAAGGGGAGCCAAGTTCATCATTCTGATCTTTAGAGGGGGTCTCGTCAATGTTATCTAATAGGGACTTTTGAAGGTCTTCATCGACATCTGCCTGGGTATACAGCTGCTCATAAAAGTTTTTATACACTTCTACAATGTCGAGAGGATCCTTATATACCACACCGTGGGCGTCACGGACAGCTTCTATACTTCGATCGATGG
Source organism: Holothuria scabra (assembly GCA_037179385.1). Lineage (NCBI taxonomy): Eukaryota > Metazoa > Echinodermata > Holothuroidea > Aspidochirotida > Holothuriidae > Holothuria > Holothuria scabra. The sequence continues at coordinate 62,391,087 of CM074179.1, read as the reverse complement.
CATTCTTTGTGACGTCCCGGTAGAACTTAATGGTTGGTTTCTCCTCCGCCTCCACACAATGCACACGAGCACGAACCCGGGCCCCGTGTAATTTTCCATCAAGGTACTTTTGGATTGCATGAAGTGCGGAGTGGTCCCCGTTCCTCTCCCTAGAGCAAAGTGAAAGGAACTCCTCCCTTCTTCGACGAGCTCTTGCTACACAATATTCCACTGTAAACTGTTTGATGCGGGTCTTTACATCATCCATGAAAAGGTGATGCACAATACTGAGTCGAATGGCCAAACAATGCCGTATGCCGATGAAATGTGAGCAAAGCAGTAACTGATCTCTGAAACTTTCCGCTCTTCTGATTTGAAACACCCTCCCAAAAAGCGCCACTTGCATGCAATGGCTTCCGTTGAGTACTCTGGTGTAATATGCTGAAATAGCGAGTCTACATTGATGTTACCTGTACATAAATATGAATATCGACACATGCTCTCATACTAGGCAGTGCAATTCAGACCATCCTAGAAAATTCCTTTTTTCTGTAGGGAGTATGTAACACAGAAGAGCATTTGGGTAGCCAATAGGAAAGTACCTCGTGCTGGCTGAGTTTGTTGACAAGAGTCCAAATATGTTACGAAAAGTCCAAAAATGTTACGCATCTCAGAACGTGGAAGCGACTTGGCATGTCCCACCACTCTAAATCTGTTGAAAAGGCCGGCCTCAAAGTTCGCCACCCTTCGTATCTGGCCTTAAAATCTTTGCTATATTCAGCCTCTGTTAGAATATCTGTGTTCATTTTCCAGAACCCCCTCCCTACTGGCCATGACTCTGGGGGTTTAAATGAGACAGTAACTGCATCATGGTCCGAAATTGGACATGCCACAACTTCGCAATCACTTGGTGACAGAGCCGTTGGAGCGTACACCCTGTCCAACCTTGAGGCGTCCGTGCCATCAGGGCGGTGCCAAGTGAACACGGACAAGCCAGGATGCTGCACTCTCCAAACGTCAACCATATCGTGATTCTTTGTGAACATGTCCAACTCCACCATACCGACACTACAGCTTGAAGATGTGAAGGTGGACATTCGATCAAACCGTGTTTTCAAAAAGCTAGACATCATCAGGAAGATTTCGTTCTGGTCTTCGTCCAGAGCGGACGTGTTTCCACGGAGCTCTCGTTGATCGTGCTGAATTTGTCACTGTGCTTATATTATATTATATTTATATTTACATTTATATTATTTATATTTATATGTATATTTTATATTACATTACATTACATTATATATTAATATATTAATATATTATAATCTATTAATCTATTAAAGTTATGGTTATGGTATATTACTATCCATACTATTATAGCGCTGGAGTGTGATCTCTCTTGGGGACCGCGGCTTTGGTCGCGCTCGTTTTGAAGCACGCCTGTTCTGTAGTTGTGTTTAGCGTTGGTTTCCTTACTGTTTAACCCCCTACCTGGGTTTGACTTGCGGTGCTGAAGTTTTCCCTCCTGTTGTCACGTGGCCTCGAGCCACAACCTTTGCTACTATGCCCGGAGGTCGGGATAGCAGCATCGTTAAGTTACAGTTTGAGTCGAGGGGGAATGTTACACCGCAGCATGTTTTTTCTGTGTTGAAGAACAATAACGTAGAGGTTAAGGATATACAGATGTTGCAGGCCCTTGCATCCCGGAATACATACGACCTGAAATTCCGGACTGATGCCGCCCGATTGAAGGGGGTTTCCTCCCTTAAGGGAGTGGAGGGCCTGACTGTCACCCCATATGACCGCTCTGTGGTGGTGACAGTGTTGTACCTCAATTTTGAGGTAGATCAGAGCCTGGTGGCGAGGGTTCTAGGGCAGTACAGAACTGTCTCCGACTGGCGTTGGGTAAAGTGTAATGAAGGTGAATTGGCTGAAGAAAGACATTCCCTCCGTCCTGTTCATGGGGGGGGGGGGGGGGGGGGGCTAAGGCCCACATCAGGTATTTTGGCCACCCCCGCACATGTTTCCAGTGTAGAGAGGAGGGGCATGGTGGCAGATGCTTGCAGTTGGGGCATGACAGGGCAACATGAAAAAAAAAGGGAAAAGTAAAAGTAACTAGAGCAGAAATTCTGCTATAGCTCACACACAAATAGGCATTTGTTACAATTGTTCACAATGGTAAATAGGTTGCCTTATGTTCATGCCAAAATTTTATCAGATTTGTCACTTATACAGCCAGTTCCAATATGTTTATACAGTGAATTTCTATATTGCAAGAATGGTGTGTGTAATTCTTCCCCAACCCCTGACCAATTCCATTCCTTGTATGTCCTGTAATTTTCATACAATTCATTTACTATCGCCCCCTTTTTCCGGGGTTGTAGAAAATCCCCACAGTATTTTTCCACGTTGTAGGAGGCGAGCGACCAAAGGTTATTCGAATTTGAACTTGAACCATACTAGGAAATACATCTTATCTTTGGAAGTTTTATCGAGTTGACAGACACTAAACATATAACACATTCGCATTGGTGTGTCGTAAAATACTAAATAAATATTGTGGGACCTAACTTTTCTTGTTGAGGTTTGATCAATCAATCCTCTTCCGAGAGGTATTACCAGGTATACCGGAAAATTTGGCAAAACAGGTACTTAACACAAGACTTCTACATCAAATGTTCCCAACCTTCCTCACCGCAGAATTCTCCTACTGCTTTCTCTTCTGTTGCAGCAAGACAATTTGAATAAACATTTCCCCCCTTTACGTGCCTTTCATTTCAGATAAACCCTTTCAAAGTAGGCTAGTACAGTAACGTATCGGCCTCCTGTTTACCCTTCAAATCTAACAATCCCCGCCGATTGAAATGCCAGGTCCCTCTCCCAACAAATTTCAACACACAAGAAACTGGTTTTAAGTACATCAAAACGGGCACTGAGAAACAAAGGGAGAGGAACTCCAACGATCCCGGGCAAAATCACAAAGGCAAAGGCTATTTGCAGGATCTTAACACGCACCAATCCACGAGGCAAGCTTTATGGAGGCCGAAACAAAGGTAAGTATACTGCAAACACTGTTATTGCATGGCGGAGGTGAAAGACCATACAAAGCGTAGTCTGGACTGACCGCCCAGCTTTTGCAGCCAGGACTTGAAACCATTCCCAGAGGAGGGCCACAAAATCACACTGCCAAAACGCATGAGGCCCAAACTGTTGACATAATACAAAGAGTGTCCCTCGTATTGCAATATGCCACAGTTGGCCTCCAGCTGTGGGGTACACTGTTGCTAAAAAGAAGGGGAAGTACCAACGAAAGGATAACGCCCCAATAACGAACAAAGTATGTGAACGGCGACTGGCTCTCGAAGGCGCTAAAACACATCTGGTCAGGAGAAAACGGAGCTTCGACTTACCTTTGCTTCGGCCTCCATAAAGCTGGCCTTATGGAGAGACCGATGTAACGTTGTTTTTAGGGGGATGGGGAAGCCTGCGGACGTCGTCCTGGCATCGGTGAAGGCGGAGGTGAGGCTGAGGGTTGAGTCCGACTTCGTTCGTTTGCCAAGGTCGGCGTTCGGTAGGCGATGGGGTCCACTCGTTTCGGTGAGGGGGGATCGTGTGGTGGTCAATTTGTAATAGGGTGGGTATGTAAGGGGCTTGTAAATAGTATGTTAATATCTGTGTGTATAATTTTCTGTACATAGTTTTGTAAACATCTGTATATATAGCTTATTACTGTAATGAACATAATTTTCTGTTTGATTTAGCAGTGTGTAAATAGTTTTGCGTTTATGTTTTTGCCCGATCCGGTTTCAGTTTTTTGTTTTTGTTTTGTATGTGCCGTTTCAATGCACTTAAAAAGCAGCAAGGTGCACAAGACCCAAACCCCCGTGCTGTCTGAAGCAGACAGAACAGTGCCCGGGTACCACAAGAGAGGGTTAACAAAACGGTGGATTACTGTCACCTTTCGCAAAAGGGTTAGATGTGTATTGCCAACGGACGTCAGCCTAGCCTCTGTCAGGTCCGCTTTTTCACAAGAAACTGCCCCGAAGGCCACCATCCCAAAGGGTCACAAGGAGTCGCCTTTTTGTTGCCTAAATTTTTAGACAAAATATTTCAAAATCAAGAGCTTATATTGAAGAAAATTTAGGGAAATGACACTGTAACAGCTTGAAGATAACCAGTCTGATTTATGATTGAGAACTCACAAATTACAAGTATGAAATTTTAATGGGAAGATTTTGGAATTTTGTGAAGGAAATGTTGGAAAAATTGCACTGTGTTTGAGGGGTGTCTCATACGGCAAATTTCCGAAGTTTTCACTCTTTATAGTTAGGGTCTGCCCCTCCCCTGTATCTATGCCATTGTGATGAAGAGAACCTTTGGAAACGCAATGAAATGTAGTACACTTTCCTTTGCAAGGTGCTTACTGTCTCCACAGATGAACAACAGCTTGCTCCATGCTTGCTCTTTATGTGCAGTAGCTAGATTTGGATTTCTTAACTGTGTAATTTGTTAATTTTTTTTATTATTTTTCTACTCTGTTTAGTTTAGAGGCAATAATGTACAGTGGACGCAACTTGTTGAACTCTACGAGTGGGACAAAGGTAAAGATAGAAACAGACCTGGATTGCAGCTGCTTCCAAAACTCAGCTACGAGCATCTTCACCTGACTCCAGGGTTGCGTATGAAAGTCGGTCTTGCAGCACAGGTACGGAAATTTAAGTGAACATCTCATTATACCAATGGTAGGGCTGTATGTTATACCTTTGATTAAATAAAGCAACATTTCGTAATCCTTTTTAGCAAAGTCTTAATTGCATACTTCCAGCATATAATAAATGTTTTTTTTTTGTTTCAACACCAATTTCTTTTTTATCTCAGTAATTCTACACCTGTGGTTAGACTTGAATAATGCCTTTTCCACTGGAAGGTGAACTGTGAAGAAATAATTTTCAAAGATAGATCTTTGCATTTTGAATAACTAGGCATGTAAACAAATATGATCATGAAAAGGGTGAATTTTAATTGTATCGGCACCACTCCTTTTTCTGCTGTGAAATGTCTTTACTGTTAATATCATCACAATATCCTACTTTTATTAACTTCAACATCAATGGCATTTTTCTTCATTTAAGTCATGTCTTGCACTGTGGCAAATGCCTTGGAAGTGTGGAAAAAGCCTGGTCTAGAATCAACCAAGTTTTTCCACTGCCTTAATGTTTCAAGTACAACAGAAGGAACAAGGAAAAGAAATCCTGACTTGATGCCTTTTACCGATTGTGAAGATCAACGTTTGAAGGACAGTGTTAAATTTTTACAGTAAATCTCCTTTTTCTGCTGTGAAATGTCTTTACTGTTAATATCATCACAATATCCTACTTTTATTAACTTCAACATCAATGGCATTTTTCTTCATTTAAGTCACGTCTTGCACTGTGGCAAATGCCTTGGAAGTGTGGAAAAAGCCTGGTCTAGAATCAACCAAGTTTTTCCACTGCCTTAATGTTTCAAGTACAACAGAAGGAACAAGGAAAAGAAATCCTGACTTGATGCCTTTTACCGATTGTGAAGATCAACGTTTGAAGGACAGTGTTAAATTTTTACAGTAAATGGACGTTAAGGTCTCATCTTCTCCACCCAAAGAACTTCACATGCCCTTTGCACAACTGTCTAAAACTCATCCTCATCCATACACAACCTCTGTTTATTGCTCCCTGGTGAGTATGCAAGACCCCAATGTCAATGCCAAAATCAATGCTCTCTCAGGACAGGGCTTGTTGTGCAGTACAAGCTGCAGTACTCTGCCCCCTTTTTAACTTGCTGTGCCAATTGAGGAAATCTGTGGATTCATGGCAAAAATTATAGCCTGGAGTGAGAGTTGACTACCTTTAGTTAACATTTAGCACTATGTGTGGTGTATCAGATTCAAATGTTTGAAATTTAATGTTTTCAAAAAGTTTGGCTGAACTGTCTCACAGCAGTGAGCTGCCCTTACTGGCATCTCCCTTGAAATGATAGATTTTGCTATACATTTTATTTATGATGCTTGGAAGTTTTATATCAGATCTCATTTTTGAGGGTGTACAATCATAATTTGTTCTATTTCTTGTTGTCGGGTCCGGAAAATTGCAGACAGCAATAATAATTGAGTGACCCACATTTTCCTTCTATATTGTTGTTGGTGTTTCCTCCATATTTCTTCTTGTTATTTTGTCTTTTTTATAGTAGTTGGAGGAAGATTTTCTAGCATTCCTGAGTGAATGGGCAGAAGAGGGCGACAAGCTTGGACATTTATCTTCAAAAGAGAAACAAAAGCTATGCATGAGCCAAGCTACAGTGACTCGCTGCCACATATCTGGTGAGGATTGTGTTGAAAAGCTGCTTCTTAAAGCAAAGTGGGAAGATGGTTTGGTTCCTTACATGAAAACAGCTATATCCTACCCATTCTTTCTCACTGCTGTTTGGTATTTCCAGTGAGGAATTTAAGCTATTGCACAAGGTATAGTGAGGAGCTGCTACCTGCCAACACTTAGCTCCCTAACAGTATGCCTGTCTGTCTGTCAGTCGGTTATGACCATTCAATTTGTGTGTTTATTTGTAGGTTACAATTACAACACAAGTGAAACTGCTAACCATTGTTTTTCTATGTTAAACTGGATTGGAATGTAACTAGAGAGGGAACTGGTGATGTCTCCCAAACAATAAAGATCATAAATCATGTGGTGGATCCAAACACTTCACCTAATGAATGCAAGGTATTTTAAAACGAGTAGCAACATGTACTTCACAACCGAACAGTTTTCACGCCTTTCTTGTAACATTAGATGCTTCCGTAGTCTTCTCTATAAGATATTTTCATAGTTCAACTCGACAAGTTTCCCACTGTACTGGAGGGGTTTGCTAGATGCACCAATTCAAGTTATTTGTAGACCTTGATGCATCAGCATACAGTGATAAATGCGTGGAACTCTGAGCACTACCTTTTTCACAAGTGTCTACATGTGTTGAAATGACCAAACAGCTTCTCCAGATGGAAGGGGTAAAATTTGTCCTGAGTGATAAGTTGAATCAGGACCCCTTGGAAGTTTTTTGGGAAACAAAGAGGTGCCGGAGGCCATCATGACAACCCCACTGTTGACAAGTTTGGCCACAGTTTACTAAGAAATGTCGTAGCTGGGAGCAGTGCACGTGGGTCATTAAGCGGAAATGTTAGGCTGCACACAGATGCACCATCCTCTATCGCTGAGGAACCACTCCCAAAGAGGAAGCGTGGAAGTACCAGGTTTTTGCTTTCAAAGGAAGCTCCAAACTTAGAGTTTCGAGCTTCCTTTGAAGCCGTTTACTCTCCCATGAGCAGATTCTCTTGATGTGCTCCAGAAATTGTAAAACAAAAGTTCATTAACATCAACATCTTTTACAGAAGCCAAGTGCCCTTCATAAGCTGCGAGTTTGAATATTTCCATGGAGTCTGTTATCCCAAAGTAAATGTTTGATAATTATATAACTTATGTGTTGATTCTGTAGAAGGCATGTTACTTCAGCTTTTAACTTTATATTACTTTCTTTTGATCTTTCATTTAGGCAAAAGCATTTAAATTATGAGTGTACAGTACCACTCAAATTACACGTGGTATTGTACTGAGCATTTGCATAAGTTTATGGCATGATATACACTTTCATGAAGGTGGCAAGGGTGAATGTATGGTTAGCTAAATCAGACACAGCCTCTCTGGGTTCCCTTGAATTTTGCGTAACCAGAAGACGACTTTATTTGTGCTGATCAGAAGACGGATCAATATTCAATTATGTTTGCATGCAATATGTAAAAATGTAAGGAAATCCTATCGTTAAAGTTCAATTTTGGTATCCAGTTTAAAAAAATTGCTTTCGGAAAGGCTGCGGTGGAATAAATGATGTTCAATGATTAGAAAGAATAGGATGCAATAAACTGACAGTGCCAAGTAAGTGCAACATTTGTCCCCAGTCCATCTATGAAAGGTACCAAATCTTCCGCAAAGGATCGCAGGGGTAAATGTGGTATATTCATGGCAGATGGCTACTTCATTGCAAATTACTGGTCACCATAATCTATTCATAATGACTGTATATTGTTGTTGCGGAAAGGCACACTTCCCAAAAGCAAGTGCAATGGATCATAGAGCAGCAGTTCTTCTGTTGTTGTCATTCTTTCCACATTTAAATGTCATTAAAAAATGAATTTGTACCACAACTTTTCTCACGTTTTCTTTTAGTACGGTAGCTGGGCTTTTCATAGCTCTGCTATCATCAGTATATTTAAAGCAACGTTTTGGAAAGATTTATCTGGGTGCAATATTGACTTGTAAGAGCTTATATTTTCTGCACAGCTGTACAGCATGTCTTTTGAGAATGGGATTGACACAACCACACCAATACATTCCCCTGTCAAAGGGCTAACAATGCTGCTAATATCTGGTATCTTAATTTTGTTGGCGGTCAGAGACCATTTGGGGTCAGATGGGGTCAAACCCCGAAATCCTTGTTCACACAATATCTCAAGACCAATTTCAAATTTGACACGTTGATGTGTTATGATGTAAGGAAGAACCCTTTTAATTTTGTTGGCGGTCAGGGGTAATTTGGGGTCACATGGGATCAAATCCCGAAATCTTTGTTCACGCAATATTTCATGGAAGGAAACCTGGATTCATTTCAAACCTGACATGTTGATGCGTTATGAGGTGAGGAAGAACCCTATCCAGTTTGGTGAAAGTCAAAGGTCATTTCAGGTCACATTTGTCAAACCACGAAATCATTGTTTACACGATATCTCAACGTAGGACACTTGGATTGGTTTCAAATTTGGTATGTAGATGCATTATTATGTAAGGAAGAACCCTATTGATTTTGATAGATGTCAAAGGTCATTTGCGGTCCAGCTCAGGAAACCTTGTTACATGACATCTCAAGGTGGGAAGCTTGGATTGTTTTCAAACTTGGTTTGTTGATGAATTATGATGAGAGGGTGGACCCTTTTTATTTTGGTAGAGGTCAGAGGTCACATGGGATTACCCAAGGTTAAACTTTGAAAACCAAATTTTACTTTGTGTTTTGGTAGGAAGATGGTATCTGCAGTCCTTGGTGGGTGAAGTTTGATGGTCATTTGGGGTCACCAAAGGTCAAACTTTGAAACTTGGATGGATTTCATAATTAGTATTTGGATGCGTTATGGTGAGTTGAAAGTAATACAACTGTTGTTTTTGGTGGAGGTCAATGGTCATCTGGTATCACCTCGCATTACACTCTGAAAACCTTGTTTGCAGAATATCTTAAGGCACAGTATGAGATTTGGCTTTTTGAATATAGAAGGGTTTCCGTTCCAAGAAAGACCACTTACTTACTGGTGGGGTCAAAGGCCAATTTGGGTCACCAGGTGTTACAAAAAATATAGCATTTTATTGAAAAGAACATGTATGTATCATCGAAACCTCAATGCATTTTTGCATTCTGGTTCTTCATGCTTTTGAATCGTTTCTTTAAAGGAATATAACCTGCTGCATAGCGTAGGTCCTGCTCTTCGTTTGCATCTAATCCTTCACGACTGGTATCAACTTGCTTAGGGGGGGGGGGGGGGGGGGCAGGGCAACAGTGACTTGAAAATATGCTGAAACAAGAACAGCTCTTCATCTTTCTTTCTCTCAATGGAAAGAACCGTCAACAGGTCGCACCATTCTTTCTGAATTCTTGCACTACAGCGCGGAACATGCATCTCCTGCCACATGTTTGATTTTACTTCTTCAGTACATCTTTCGCCTCGCACAGAGCTGGCTATGTCCCATAACTGCCCTATCAGATTATCAGTGAAGGATTTCTTATTGCTGGCATTGGTTAAATCCCTGAACTTCTTGCAAAGGTTTTGGACACTTACAACGGTTGGAGTCTTCATCTTAAAAACATAGCTGTTTGACAGATTTTCCAATGCTGCTTGAAGAAGTTTAATTGCACCTACAACCACCTGAGCCTTTTCCAACTTCTTTTTTTGGCGGGTGTTTCATTTTTGCTGAAAACAAGACAAAGTTTCATTTATTCATTTCACTAGGTACACAAACAGTCCTTGTTGTCCGGAACGGACGAGAAAATCGAAATGACTTGTTTTTCTTATTAAAAGCCTAGATTCCTTTTCATTTCCTCGTATTCCAACGTGGCTAGGGACCCACGCAAACACAACTAATTTTCGCAGTTGCACCGAATTGGAGTAAGCTTCACGGAGAGCTGTTACTGAAGGGTGTTTAACCTCATTGCCTGTAAGTGCTAAAAGGCTCGATAATGAGTCCGAGAAAACAATGAACCGGTTATTGTCCGAGGCTTCAATCAGATCGAATGCCATTTTGAGTGCCTGAAGTTCGGCAGTAAATATTGATGCATCATCTGGCAATCTGATCTGCAAGGATGCGTCACGGCCTAGGGCCGCAGCCGCGACCCGGTTTGTGGTTTTGGAGCCGTCAGTATAGATTTCATGATACTGATGATATTTATGCCTCAGCTCATTAAAGCTGTTTCGGAACACAAATTCATTTGTCGTGTTCTTTGTATACTTTCTCAGACTAAGGTCTACAACTGGTTCATATAGCTTCCAAGGCGGTACTGTGGGAAACGAAAACGGTGTCACAAATTCGGGGCTACTACACACCCGCGACAGCGCTTCCCCAACGCGAATAGCGAATGGGGGGATAGCTGATGGTTTCCTCGCAAACATGTCACTAAACTTATGGTTGAATGTTGTCTCAAAGGTCGGGTTGTGGATATCACTCATCAGTTTGACGGCAAACTGGAGTGACAACTTCTTCCATCTTAAATGGAGGGGTGGTTCATTCGCTTCGATGTAGAGACTCTGCATTGGGGAGGTACGAAAAGCTCCCAGGCAGATCCTAAGACCTTGGTTGTGAATGGGGAGGAGTTTCTTGAGGTACGACTCACGTGCAGAGCTGTAAACAACACAACCGTAATCCAGTTTGGACCTCACCAATGATCTGTAAAGTCGAAGTAAAACGGGACGATCAGCGCCCCAGTCCATCTTCGAGACAACCTTCAACAGGTTGAGTGCTCCCTGGCATTTTCGCCTGAGATGGTCGATGTGGGCTTTGAAGTTGAGCTTACTGTCTAAAACAAGGCCAAGGAATTTGGTCTGGGGAACAACTGGTATGTGAACACCGTTTAAGTACAAGTCGGGGTCGCAATGTGCCCCTCTATTGTTGCAAAAGTGCATGCAAACAGTCTTTGTTTGTGAAAAACGGAATCCGTTTTTGTCAGCCCAATGCTGGATCTTATTGAGGCAGTTTTGCATTTGCCTCTCTATTGACCTCATGTTCCTTGAGGAACAGGTAATAGAGAAGTCATCAACGAACAAAGACTTGCCAATCCCAGTGTTTACCTCATCGGCGATGCTGTTGATTTTCATGATGAAAAGAGTAACTGACAGTATGCTGCCTTGAGGGACACCCATCTCCTGGTTATGGAGCTCTGACAACACGCTACCCACACGGACTCGAAACACGCGATCTTTGAGGAAGTTTTCAATGAACAGCGGCATTCTTCCTCTCAGGCCCGCACTGTGTAAGTCCTTGAGGATGCCATACTTCCATGCCGTGTCATATGCCTTCTCCAGGTCGAAAAATACCGACACCACATGGTGTCCCCGAACAAAGCCATCACGAACAGATGATTCTAAACGCACGAGCTGGTCAATGGTGCTGCGGCCACGCCGAAAACCACTTTGGGAACTAGTGATTAGGTTGTTGGTTTCAAGGAACCAAACCAGACGGGCATTAATCATTCGTTCAAACGTCTTACAAAGGCAACTTGTGAGGGAAATAGGGCGGTAGTTTGAAGCATTTGTCGAATCCTTACCCGGTTTGGCAATGGGAATGATCGTAGCTTCGCGCCAAGCAGGTGGAAAATTACCATTCACCCAAATACCGTTGAAAATATGTAACAATACCAGTAAGGAGTTATCTGGAAGGTGTTTGAGGAATTGATAGTGGACTTCATCTGGACCAGTGGCGGTGTCATTGCTTCTTTCGAGAGCAACGCGAAGTTCCGAGATACTAAAGAGGCTGTTATAATCCTCAGTATTGTCCGAGGTGAAGTCCACTCTCTGCTTTTCAACGACATTTTGGAATGTTTGGAAGGTCTGGGAGTATTGCTTGCTTGAAGAATTAAATGCGAACTCATCAGCAAGTAGATTGGCAATATCCACCATTTCTGTGCACCTACTACCGTCTGGTTTGGTCATGTGTGACACGGAGGAACTGATCTGCTTCCCACTGATTTTTCTAACCATATCCCACGCTTTTTTGACAGGAGTATTTGAGTTTAGTTTAGATATGTACTGTTTCCACGACTCTCGCTTGCTTGCTTTAATGATGCGTCGTGCTTTGGCACGGGCATTAAGATAATTGATACGATTAACATTGGTTGGGTACTTGTTAAAAAAATTAAGGGCCTTTTTGCGATCTTTGATCGCTTCTTCACAATCGGTGGTGAACCACGGTTTGTGTTTACTGCGTGGATTCGCAGAGGACTTAGGAATAGTTTTGGTGGCAATGTTCAGCAAAAGTTGTGTGAAATGGTAGACCTGGTCTTCTACATCATAAAAGGCTTCCCCGACGATCTCTTTTTGACAGAGATAGCTAAATTCAGGCCAGTCGGCTTTTTGGAGTTGCCACCTGGGGACTCTCTCTTCGGGCATTGGGTAGACGGTATCTATAAAAAGGGGGAAATGGTCACTTCCACACTGGTCATCATTGACTCTCCACTGAAAATCCATCAGAATTGCAGGAGAGCAGATTGAGAGATCAATTGCTGAACGCGATCCAGAGGCTGGATGAATGTAGGTGCAAGACCCATCATTCAGAAGGCACAGATCCGAGGCAGCAATCACTGATTCGATCAAGCCACCCACCCGGTTGGTGTAATTACAGCCCCACATGTCACTGTGTGCATTAAAATCGCCCAGGAGTAGAAATGGGGTGGGCAGCTGGTTTACTAGCGCTTCCAGGTCATCTCGTTTAACGCTGTAACTCGGTGGGATGTACACCGAGCACACAGTGACGGTGCGGTGAAGTGTAGCACGAATCGCCACAGCCTGTAAACTAGTGTTCAGATGGATAGTGGCATGTGGGACAGTCTTTTTAACCAATATGGATGATCCTCCAATTGCCCTATTATCAACTGGGGATACAACTGTTTTGTTATACATGTCATACCCTTTAAATGAGAGGCAGTCTGTGTCCCGAAGAAAGGTCTCCTGCAGACACATCACCACGGGAGACCAATCTGCTATAAAGCATTTGATCTCCTCGTAATTCGGTCTAAGTCCTCTGCAATTCCACTGTATTATAGCCGCAGCTTTCCCAGAGGTCATCCTTTGGAAACCTGCGGCTTGTTGACTGAGCCGGTGGAGCCCCCTGGCTTATCCCGAAGGGTCTTGCCATTGGGCTCCATCGGCTCCTCTCCATCTCCTCTCTCCTCCAACACTCCAAACTTGTTGTACAATTTAATTGGGTCATCTGACCCCTTGCTCTTCTTCATCTGTATCTTCAACTTTGGTCTGTCTCTTGCTGTTAAAGAATCTGGTTGTTTCTGCTGTTTCATTGTTGCTGGTTTTGGTAGTACTTTTGGTTTCTGTTGTGGGTGGTTAGATCTTTGTGTTTTGTTGGTCTGTGTTGTCATTGTCTGTATTGTCTTGGTTGTAGGCTGCTTTGAAGGTTTGAGAAACGTGCCTGTTGCGGGTTTTGGGAAGGTGGTGATGGGTTGCGGAAAGCTGCTGTCTTTTGGCCAAGTGACATCTGTTTGGGTGGCAGTAGAGACTTTTGCAGTTTTCACAGCTGCGGCGTAACCCTTCAGCTGTGAATCCTGCGCCTTAAGAGACACCGCCTCTTTATATGTGACATTGTTGGAGACTTTGATCCTTTGGATCTGTTTCTCCTCCACCCATTTTGGACATGATTTGTCATTAGCAGGATGACAACCCTGACAATTAATGCAATGAGGCGCTCCCTCACAGGTGTCACCAAGGTGTCCCTCCTGGCCACATTTCTCGCAGGTTGCTTGTCTACTGCAATTTGTCTTGAAGTGGCCATAACGCTGGCAATTAAAACAGCGTATAGGGTTGGGGATGTATAACTCAACCCTGACCTGCAAATATGCAATTCTGAGTGTTTTAGGAGGTTTGGGGGTGCTGAAGGTAAGGATGAAGGTGCCGGTGGGCTTCCTTACACCCTCCCTAACCACTGTTATGCGATGTATGTGGCTAACATGCTGAGATGCCAGGCCATCAAGGATCTCTTCATCAGGAGTGTTCTTGATGTCCAGGCATCTAATTACACCTTTAGAGGAATTCAGTGACCTGTGAGGGGTCACCTGAACTGGCACATTCACAAACAGCTTCGTTTTCATTAAGTTTTCTGCTTGGGTCTTGCGGTTAACCTCAACAAGGAGATCCCCAGACCGGAGTCTCTTCATGGATTCTGGGGTGCCCACAACACTCTGAATGCCCTTTTCTATAGCAAAGGGAGACAGACTTTTAAGGGTCTTGTCATCCCCGCTACTGGAGACGACAAGAAACCTAGGCCAGTTGGGAGTGGTCTCTGGCTCGGAACTGGACCCAGAGTCGCTCCTGAAACGTTTTCGATCAATTTTTTGAGTATTAGAGGAATCCATAGTAAGAATAGAAAACTTCATCACCGGTGCTCCCCACCCACCGTGGAGCCCAACAAGGGGACATCAAACGTAAGTGGAAAATTTCATCACAAACTGATGCCAGGGATACACCAGTGATATACTCAAGGCCATTAAAAAGATCATAACCCTGATTGACCTGATTAAGCAGCCGCCTTCTGAGAAAACCACTTTTCTGGTACACGCAAGCAAAGTCCACTTGGGTTCGGAAACATAACAATATAGTGCTTAATTTATTTGGCAAATGTTGGAAGGCAGTAAAGTGGAGATCCCAGGGCACGACGCCACCAGCCGATTGGTTGAACCAAGCCTATTCAACCTCCCGACTAGGTGAAGTTGAGGCCAAAGTGGTGTGTTGCAAGTACCAAACCGCAGTCATGGCCTTCACTCAACCACCAGGACCCTCTCCTCCACCGACACGGGTCGCGACTCACGGCAAACGAGTCGTCTCTGTTAGTCGCCTCTTACGACATGCTGGGAAAGCAGCGGGCATATTCTATAACCCCGTACCCGCACGGGGGGCTTGTGAAGAGAACTGCTACCAAAGGGTGATTTCTTTTGCAATTCTGTAATTCCAATATTTGTGATGCAAATCCAGATATGCCTTAAGAGCATATTCATTACTGAAACAATCAGTAGGTAGATAAGTTGAAACTATGAATAACACATTTATGCTTTAAGGAGTTGCCCTCAGAAAAGAAACAAGTAGACATAAACTTTCTAATGGTAGACTGCTTACATTGAAATAAAAATCTGTGTAAAAAAATACAAGCTGACTGGTACAAGCCTTTTTTTCCAGAATTCCCTTTTGGTTTCAGATCCTTTTGAATACCCTTATGACATTTAAGCTTACGCCTAGACCTGCATTTGCAGTAGGTTAAAAATGTAGTTCACAACCCAGTGGCATTGCTACATGGGGGCTGGGGGAGAATGCTCATTTGCCCATACATTGTCACTGCCACCCATTTGTCCCCTCCCTCCTCCGCCCCCAAGCTGGGATGTTATGCCAGTTTAAAAGTGCGTTAATTGAAAAAGTAGATTATATTGGCCGACCTCTCCAAAGTCTTAATTTTTTAATCGTGGAATATGCCAAACCCTCAGGACTTCCAACAGGCTTCGACAACTGGACAACCACCTGCAAGAACGGGTGCTTTGAACTCGGTTTTACGCTGTGCCCCACAATTCTTGCCCCTGACATTATCCTTACCCTTAATTTGCCCTTGACCCTCCTCCAATTTTGACATTCTGGCATGGTAACTGGGTAGTCCATGTCCAGATTTACAAGTACATATGACATCAACTCTGGCTGCTCAGGGCTGGGTTATGCAGATTTTAACATCCCACTGGCCAAGTTTTCGCACACATTTTTTTCATAAGTTACAGATGGACAAACAAAATGTTGAACTCGCCTAGCCCAATTTGGGTCTGTAATGTAATGTATAAACTAGCGCTTGCCTATCAGTAGGCCTACTGTACTGTAAGTGTTACCCAGTTCCTCCAGCATCTGTTGACTTACTTCACGTGGGCAGCTAGGCCATTCCTTTAACTATTTACCTTCGTACCTTTACGTACCTTCCAGACACTTGGGGCAACAGAACCATTCGCCAGTTTTTCTTCTAACCCAACACATGCGAGATGAAACCATTGCTTTGGGCACGTAGTATTGCCAATGTAGTATTGCCATAACGTTTGACTTGCCCGGCATTTTGAACTTCTTCCAAAAGAGCGTCGTTTTCCCTCAAAAATTCCCCAATCCCAATTCCCCAAGTCTAATTCATGCAATTTTGCCTCCATAGCAAACTTCTTGCGTCTAAACCCTTCAAACTTCGAAGTTCCCGATCCGTTCTTGGAAACAGAATAGCACATATGGCCTATATGACCAGTGCAATGTGTACGTTGTAATGTTACGTAATACCCCACAAACGGTCGCGTGCGGTGGACTGGTTTATGTATGCCTTGTCACAGCCTTGGGCGAGGAATCCCCGCCGTTTTATTGCCTGTTGTACAACACGAAGGTTACAAAGGACTGTGGTCTAGACCGAGTACAAGTATGTGTAAAATGCCCTGTTTCTCCACCAAACATCCACAATGGTACATCTTGCAGTGGTAATGTGCCACAAGGAGTACTGCCTAATGTATTCTGATAGGAAATCACATGCAGAGGCAACGGTACCCTTCACTACCCTTCACTACTTGTTTGCCTCCTGTGGGTATTTACAACATACTACCATACTGAAAAGTCCTCTGAGACCCAATCTGAAGGGCTATGATAAGCAGCGAGCCGAGAAGCCCTAGGGGTGGACCCCGGCAGGGCCCTGCACTACTTACATTCCTGAGCAAAACAGAAATTTCTGTAGTTAATTTCTACAACCGTATATAAAGTTGATTGTTGAGGGAAGATTGGAACTGGTCGACCGAAAGTCGCTGGTTGCCGGAATGTTGCAAAAAGAACTGAATGACTCAGCGGATGAAAACTATTACTGTAGCTACCCATTTTTTACTTGGAGAAGAGAACGATAGCATGGTCCAGTGCTTTTTCTTACATTACGGCAAGGGTGCATGGTACCACTTCCAGTGTATTGGCTTGCAGAGGAGTGTTCACGTGAAAATGTGAAGAGTGTGTGGCACTGCAGTTAACAGTGAAAAAAGTCGCACCACCAAAAACAAAGAGAAGAGAATAAAAGATCACCATAATCACGACAGCGAACTTGAGTACACAAGATCAATACTGCGTCAAGTTAACTAGCCTCTGTCGCAAGATGCCATACGCGGAAACAACGAAGAAAGGATAATATCACACCGGAAGTATAACCTGCTACATTTTATTAAATAGGGGCATTACAAATATGTCATTGAAGAATCGTTTTTATAACCCCCACAATCTCACATCAACTGAAATGGTCTAGTTCAACAAGCCTGCGGTGAAGGGGGGGGGGGGGGGGATATAGAAATGGTATCCAAATGTAGCATTTCAATTGAATATGCAAGGGTTTGTTACTATTAACTATAAAAAGGAACACACGTTTGAATTTTATTTCCTTACTTCCTGAAATCTTTCTTTATACTACGATTGAAGTTTGCGTTAGAGTTAGATGATACACCCACAGTGACGAGTAATGTACTTTTAAACTTAGACGGAAGGGTCGATTTCTACTAAGGTTACTCTCGCTAAGAAAGCCAAGAATAAGGGAAGAATCTTTTGTTCAAATTGTTTAGGTTGGGAACGGTGATTTTTTTTTCCACGAATATAGGAGTATTAATAACAGTCAAAGAGAATGCGACTGACGGAGACAGCACATTCACAAGGTATCCAAGTATGGCCTTTCCTCCCGTGAAGAAATAGGCATGGGTGAGGTAAGTGTGACCGATGTTGGCCCTTACCAGGACTCAATCATCCCTCCTTTTACTGGGCCTCCATTTCCCCCAGTTCCTACCGTAGGGTTTGCTCGGTACAATTTGGTTTCGGGAAAGGATGATACATATAGATTTTGGTGATGTCCATCTGAAGGGCTTCTTTAAGAAATCTGTAGGCTCTGTCATTCCCTCGTATACCAACGTGACTAGGGACCCACGCAAGCACAACTGATTTCCGCAGTTGAACAAAGTTCGAGTAAGCTTCTTCCTTTAGGAAGACAGGATCTCGTTGTGCCAATACACGATGGAAACTTCAGTGTCTCGTATGTGTGGAGACTGAATGTTTTGAATCACCTGGTACACATTGCAGTTCAACACTTAGAATGACCCACCACAAAATGAAAGGCTTATTTAATCACATGACCTAATTCTAAACCAGAAAGCCAAAAGGCTTAGTGATTCCTTGCTGCTGAAATGTAAGGCCTTTTTTCACATTGACATTGCTTTGCAATGTTTTTCAATTAACAGGGCTCCATAATGTGCCCACAAAGTACACATGCAAGGCATCCAATCTTCCTACATTGAGTTCCCCCTTGCCCGTCGTGAACCCAAATGACATTTGACCTCCACCAAAAAAATTCTGGGACCATGTATTCACTATGTGCCATCTACATGACAAGTTACAGGACCCTACAAGTGACCTTTCTTGATAGACTGTGCAGGAAAGCTTGTCAGGCTTTGAACATGCTGACTCCAAAATCAATAGGGATCACCTACTAAATATGAGCACAGTCACATGTACCGTTCTTGAGATATCGTGTTTACGAAGTTTTGACCTTTTGACCCTCTCGTGACCCCAAATGACCTTTGATCTCCACGAAAATCGATAGATATCATCTACTCAATATGGCCAATGCACACACCAAATATGAGATTAGTCACAATTACCCTTCTTGAGATACCGTGTTTACAAGCAATTTCTAAGGAATTTACTTATTGAACTCTTGTGACCCCAAATGACCTTTGACCTCCACGAAATTGATAGGGATCATCTACTCAATACGACCAATCCACACACCAAATATGAGCACAGTCACATGTACCGTTCTCGTGTTATCGTGTTTACGAAGTTTTCACCTTTTGACCTCTCGTGACCCAAAATAAACTTTGATCTCCACCAAAAACAATAGGAATCATCTACTCAATATGACCAACCTACACACCAAATATAAGCATAGTCACATGTACCGTTCTCGAGATATTGTGTTTACGAAGTTTTGACCTTTTGACCTCTGGTGACCCCAAATGACCTTTGATCGCCACGAAAATCGATAGGAATCATCTACTCAATATGGCCAATGCACACACCAAATACGAGATTAGTCACACTTACCCTTCTTGAGATACCGTGTTTACAAGGAATTTAACTATTTACCTCTTGTGACCCTAAATGACCTTTGACCTCCACGAATATCGATAGGGAACATCTACTCAATATGACCAACCCACACACCACATATGAGCATAGTCACATGTACCGTTCTCGAGTTATCGTGTTTACGAAGTTTAGACCTTTTGACCTCTCGTGACCCCAAATCACCTTTGATCTCCGCCACAAACAATAGGGATCATCTACTCAATATGGTCAATGCACACACCAAATATGTGATTAGTCACACTTACCCTTCTTGAGATACCGTGTTTACAAGCAATTTCTAAGGAATTTACGTATTGACCTCTCGTGACCCCAAATGACCTTTGACCTCCACGAAAATCGATAGGGATCATCTATTCAATATGACCAATCCACACACCAAATATGAACATAGTCACATGTACCGCTCTCGAGATATCGTGTTTACAAAGTTTTGACCTTTTGACCTCTCGTGACCCCAAATGACCTTTGATCTCCACCAAAAACAGTAGGGATCATCTACTCAATATGACCAACCTACACACCAAATACAAGGTTAGTCACACTTACCCTTCTTGAGATATCGTGTTTACAAGCTTAAGCGTCACATACACACACACACACACACATATACATACACACACACACATATACACACGACATCACCATCGCATAGATTCCTTGCCTGCCTTCGGCAAGGAATCAAAAACTTTACCGCATATAGAATACTGAACAATCCAAAATCTTGTGCAAAGAGGCAAGCTAAAAGGGACAGTCAGAGTTGACAGAGAAAATTTGCCTTTTGCTGCATTTCACCACCATTTCTTTTCGAAACTGTTTACCAGAATGTAGGGGCATGTTACGTGAGAAGGAAGATTTATTATTGTGTCAACTACCTTAGGAAGTGACGTGCTTATTTTTTTTGGGGGGGGGGGGGCTGGGGAGGGGGATTCCACGTTCAGGCCAAACATGCAAGAAAAGACAGCCTCCCTTTTACACAGTGACCGATCACATCTTCCGACCATAGTGACAGATTTTATTTAATTTATATTACTAAATTTGGGATTGTGGTTCTTGATTATTGGGGGAAAACGTGAAAACAAAACTGCGATTGTCCCTTTTATCTAACCTAAAAAAGTCTAAAGCATCCCTGAAATAGCACATCTTGATGCTTGAACTGTTCCATTCGTTTTTCTAAAATGACCGATCAGCAGCTGGAAATGCTTCAGTGGCATTTTCTGGTGGAAGAAATAAAAAAAAAAAAATAAAAATAATTGACACTCTATAAAAGTATAGCTTGCAGGAGTGTGCCGAGGAACTTGGCCATCATTTTCAGTGCTAAATCCAGGCCAATTGGGTGAAAAGATCCAAACTATCAAATATGATAAAATACGACCATACAAGACATAAGGTAAAGGGACCAAAGTGCAGAAGAAGATTACTTCACAGCTGCACAGAAGCAGTTGGAGCTTTGGTTAGTAAGGTCACTGCTTTATTATTCCATCCATGCAATTCATAGACTCTGAGTATGTATCCTGGGACCTGGAAGTACATGCTTACAATCATCATCCTTATACAGCATTTGGAAAAATACCATACCATGTTCTTTTTTAAAATTTGTAAGCACATGCAGTGTAATAATCAAATTCTCATTCCATTTCAGATCCTATACACTACAAACAACATCTTGCATAGCCAAATTTTGTTGGTCTCTTCTTCCGATTCTAACTTTAAGGGATTTCGATAATCTAATGGCCTAATGGGTGAATTGCCACAATGTCTGGTGTGGAAAATTTATGTGCATTTCCATGGTATTAATGCAGGGAGGGATTCATTTGACATGGTTTTGGAGAGTAATAGCCCAAGTTTTCTTTTGTAACATTACATGTATTTTTGATTACACAAAATCGGCGGCCCTAAACTTGCTGTACTGAATCTTGAAAAAAGCAAACAACTCACTTGTTATAAGTTCAACCTTTCTTTCATCGAGAGTGTTTTTGTTGAGTGCCTTGCTGGAACCCTTCAAACTTGATGTAACAAGCTCTTCCCTAGTGAAAACGGACCTTAACAAGTTGAAATCATTTCCCCTTCACTTGTGTAGCTCTTGATATCACTTCTGGTGGTACTGGAAAATCCTTCAAAGAAATGAGAGCAAATGAAAGGATTTAACACTGTTGTCACCTTTAATAAAAAAAAATGTAAACTAAGTTCGTGACAGTTCAATGACAAATGAGAGAAAAAAATCACATTGGGGCATAGTTTCCATCGAAAGCCATCCTTTGGTGTGACTACCTTTGTGTATGGGAGGTTATATAACTGAACTGAACATTCTGGTTAAAAGTCTCTATTTCACGAACCAGACTTGGCATTGAATACCAGTATTTTACCTAAAACCATATCAAACTGACTTGGTGAGTAGTTTTCATGCTGTAACCGCAAGAGTGAAGAAACATGCTCATAGAACATAATTTAAAAGAAAATAAAAAGGGAAAAATATTTCCATTGAACTCTTGAAAGGACTTGTTGTTTGTGTCAGCGGAGATGTGTGACAGGTATTTGAAACAGGTTCTACGCAAACATGAAGACTGCAGACGAAAGACAGGAAATGGGCAACAAACACCTTTCCAATTTCCAGTTACGTATGAGATAGTTGGTGATGATCCCAGTTTGCAGCCAGACCAAACGTGAAACTCTGAAGGAAATACAGCAGGTAAAATGAGAGAACAGGTTAGTGAAGAAGAATACAATCTGAACCCCCCCCCCCTCCCCACCACCGCTTTTTAGGTAGTTTTGCCTCATCAACATCTTCTCACTTGGTGTGCCGTTAAACCCCATCTAACTGACTGTACGTTTCCACGAGAATGTAACTTACGGTGACAGCACAGTCACAGGGTATAACAATAGGGTCTGTCATCCCCGTGGACAGGTATGGTTAAGGCGAGTGTGACCAATGATAGCCCTTAAAAGGAGTGTTTTTTTTTTTTCCTCCGTTTACTAAGAACTGCCTTTTCCCCAGTTGCTACCGTGTTTTTTTTTTTTTTTTTTTTTGACCGTGTTTTTCTTTTTTTTTTGGTAAAGTTTTGTTCTCGGGAAAGGAGTCCCTCAGTTCTGGCCATTTTGATTTTATAAGGCCACTGAAGTTAGGACGGTCGTCAGTGTGAAGCAAGTTTACGTTGTCTGCGTCTACCAAGTATGTCGACCCTTTTATTTCCTCGTTTGCCCACGTGAATAGGGACCCACGCGAGCACAACACATTTCCGTACTTTTTCAAAAGTCCCCCGACTCTCTGGCAAAGAGCCAGGGGCGAAAACCAAACGATTCCAGAAGGAATTCTGCTCCAGAAAGGAGCTACGTCCCCAAGGGACAAATGAAGTCCGTGAACACATTGAACTGGTCCCTATCCCATTTCTGAATCAGATCGTATGGGTGCATGGAGTTCGGCAATATATTTTGGCTTTTGTGTTTTTGTGCGGCCGGTTGGAGTTGTCTGTTTGTTGCAGCGTGCTTGTTTTGATGCGAGATTGTGATGTGAGATTTGCGAGGATGCGCTACAAGACACAGTACTACGGGGATCTAGTGGGTATCCAGCTGGGCCTGTATTGTGTCAACATGCCAAAGAAAACGTGCTGTAACAGACCCCCAACGGTAAGCAATTTTCTCAAAGATTCTGTTAAACTACGATGAATGCGTACTAAGGCTATGTATGTGCGATTGCAAAATTGTGGGTGTTATATATGTATGTCGCAGAAATTTCGTTTGCCGGTCAGGTTTGGGTTTTTTTTCGTTTGTCTGTGTCCGTTTCCACGCACGTAAAAGGGAAACCACGGACCAGGAAACAGGCGCGCTGCAACAGACAACTCAAACCGGCCGTACAAAAACACAAACGCTAACCTTCAGCCATCCACACACAAAAGCACGGAACATAAAGGTCTGTGACAACGGAAAGGACGCACCAACCCAAACGGAATCTCACCACAGCTGTCCCCAACATGTACCCCACACCAACTCCCAAGACAACAAAAAACAAGAACACCCCACGCTTCAAGACCACTCCATCGCCGGAGGCAACACTCCCCCCGAGAGCAACACCACGCCCAAAGGGCAACAATATACCCGAAGGCAACAACACCTAAAAGGCACAGGGCAAATATACAGGAACATCTTGCCCAAGGGTGCCCCGGAGGCAGTTGTGGCAAAGGGTAACTCCACCACCGGATGCACTTTAACGTCCTACCCAGGATCAGAGTCCTTTACTAGGGCTAGTCTTCAGTGAAGAGCTGTGATCATTCGCTATACTTACTATATGTAGGTCTCGCTGTGTAGGGAGCAATTACTGCGGGACCGTCCGTTGGGCCCGCGTAGCTGAACAAAAGGACTTTGCCCGCTCCCCGGGCTAAAACAGGCGGACTAGGCCTAACGCTAGGTTGGGCCAAATGTTCAATGTTCCCAAGGTTTGCTGTTCCGTAGGTTCAATGTTCCCAAATCTTAGAAACATCCGCCTCCTGGAAACACTGAATCTCGGAAATTACGAACCTTGGGAACATCGGGCAGACCCAGGCCGGGCCTTGTTGTACCGTTTAATGTTGCATTTTATTCAGTGATGGCACTGGTATTTTAAGGATTTTTTTGGAGAAAGTGTCATTGCCACTGAACCTCAAGCGTTTCAATTTAATCGGAATTTAATCTGAAGACGGCCAGATTTTCTAGCTGATTACAAACACCCAGGAAACCTTTGATACCGCTCCACAGTCAGATAACCTGACACAGTCAGAGGATGACCTTCCACCTGACAATGCAAGCAGGTGGTGTAAGTGTGGAATTAAATGCCAGCGTTCTCGGTGATAATATGAGAACTCACGGGGAAATTATTTATAGAAATTATTTTTTGGCGATTTGGAAGGACCGGCAGAGAAAACAGCCTTGCAATAGTTCAATTTATGTTTTGTCCCGTCTGGTCTGAGTTGTGTTATTGGTTCTCCGTGCCCGTTTCTATGTACGTAAAAAGCAGCCTTGCAATCCCGCCATATTGTGTGCTTGCTATTCGCACACGTCATCTATCTGCGAATATAGTCTACACATGGCTTTGTTCCTGGG
The DNA here is from genome assembly GCA_037179385.1 of Holothuria scabra. Taxonomy (NCBI): domain Eukaryota; kingdom Metazoa; phylum Echinodermata; class Holothuroidea; order Aspidochirotida; family Holothuriidae; genus Holothuria; species Holothuria scabra. The sequence goes on along the minus strand of CM074179.1, from coordinate 62,366,534 downwards.
AAAACTTCCTGGTTATCTCTTTTTTTCCCCTTTTTTTCCAATTTGGTATTAAATTTTAGTGTTTGAATCCATGATTGTACAGAGTCAAAGTCTTCATTCTCAGCTATCGGATCTCCTGGTGGTATCTACAACTTTTTGATTCGTGTAAGGTTATCACTGTGATTGTATTGAATTTGGCTTCATTTTATACGGAGATGCAGGTTTTAGTATTACTATAATGCTTTACAAAGGCTTTTCCTGTCCTCGGGGTTTTGTGTTGAGCACTAAGCGCAAAATTCCGGTACCTGTATTTTAGCAGCATACTAAAAGTGTGCTCTATATGCGGCTCACGAGAAGGATTTTAAGTATACATTAACTTTGAATTGAACTGATTAAATCCGAGCTGTAGGCTTATAGTTTTGAAGGCTCTTTATGTACAAAGTTATGTACGATTATGTACGGTTTTATTTTTTGATTCCTACGTAGTGTATGTTTCCCACAAAAATCTGTTCCTCGGTTTTTTTTCTTTGTGCACTAAGATGTTCAACAAACAAATTTCTTTCACAGGTCAAGTTGTTTGTATTCTTTTGTGCAGTTTTTTCCCTACTTATTGGGACCAAACAATTTGTTTTGGGGCTAAATAATTTGTTTATCCTGCTGTGTGCACGTTTTCCCCTTAATACTGTAGAAGAAACTTATTGTGACCAAACAATTTCTTTTCGCGTTTTAACTGTTGTTTTTCCCATCAAACAACTTGCAGTTTTTGCCTTGTTGTGCGGCTTTCTTAAGATGTACGGTTTTTAAATTGTAAATTTTACAAACTGCTTTAATCCTCTGGTCTGTACTGCCTAAATGCAAGCTTTTATCTACAAAATGCAAGCTATCTCCAATCTGTATTGTTTCAATACAAGTTTTCATCTTTACACTGCTTATCTCCAATCTGACTTTGAATACAAGCTTGGTAGTTTTAAGTTTTGTGCATAAAATTGTTATGTTTACACTACTAAACCACCCAGGTTTTAAATATTTTGTATTTTTGTACAGAAATCAACTTTTGAGCTCCTTACAGTATTTTGCCCTGTCTGATGTAACAGGTTTTAATCTCTGGGTGTCTGCAACAGTGTAAACAGTTCTTGTTATGTAACTTGCAGTATCTCGTTTGAAATACCTGTCAGCATGTACCTCTAGGCACCATGCTCTGGGATTTGGAATTTTGAAATTCAGCAGGAAACATGTTTGGCAAGATTACTTCAAATATTCTGACTCTAGAATTATTATTAGAACTAACATTGAAAGTGCTGTCCTTAAGACAGCACTATTTACAAGTGAACAACAAAGAAATAAGAGTCGTTATTCCAAATACAGGATAGGGTGTCGTTATTCCAAATAGAGGATGTCGTCATTTACATCATTAACCGTTTATGATCATGTGGTGAAATACTTATAGATGACATTAAATATTGTAGTCGCTAGAAGGGATGCAGGTCTTATGGCCAAACAATGACAGCGACCCAATAAAAACATTACCCATATAACATAAGTCACTGTTAAGAAAACCTTCCTATGCCTCACACAAGCTCACTTCTCAAATACCAATCTACAATTCTGGTAGGGGTAGGTAGGGGTATACCGAAATTCTCAGTTGGCTCAATTAGTAAGTTAGATGGGGTTTAACGACACACCAACACAAATGTGTTCCGTCAGAAATTTCTATAAAGTTTACTTTCCTTGAGAAAGCCAAGAATATGGGAAGAATCAGTTTGTTCAAACAAGGTTTTCAAGTCGGGTACGGTGTAGTATTTCTGGCGAATGTGGAAGTATTCATAGCAGTCAACGTGAATGTGCCATAAGGTGACACCACAAGGTATGCAGTATGGTCTTTCATCTCCGTGAAGTAAATAGGCGTGGGTAAGGTAAGTGTGCCCGATGCGGGCCCTAGTCAGGACTAAATCATCCCTCCGTTTACTGTGGGGACTCCATTTCCCCAGTTCCAACCGTAGCTTTGACTCGATACAATTTGTTTTCGGGAAAGGAATCCCACAGTTCTTGCCACATTAATTTTACGAAGCCACTGATCTTAGCGCGGTAGTCGGTTTGGGGCAAACAGATGTTGGTGACGTCCATCTGAAGGGCCTTCTTTAGCAAGTGTATAGGCTCTTTCTCTGAGTTGAGTGACAGCTAATTCAAACAATGCAGAGTGCAACAGGTGATATTACATGGCATGAACTGTACTGTCTTTTAATGTCTGGGGAAAAGGATTTATTTTAATGGTTAGAGAACTGGTACTGTTTGGGGTGAGAGAGCTTGGGCCTTTAAGGTGGTCTTAGACGAAAATATATCAATAATTCACATTCTGACGTTATATCCTTTAAATTTAAATGTTTTGTCCATACATCCGTCCAGGATGGACTGTGTAAAACACTCTGATAGGCAAAATGCATATTTCATAATTTTCTATAATGCTATGTTTAAGTAACATTTTGCTCACAGATTTCGTACCATGAGACTAGCCAAATAATTTCTGAATTATATCTGAAGAATGTCCCAGTATAAAGCCAAAAATATATCGATCAAAATTTGAAATTCTCATTCCCTCCTCAAAAGAGGAATTTTGTCATTATTCACTAGAGCTGCCCCATTCCATCATGTTAGGCCTATAAGTTTGAATTTCTGGTTCCAGCAATCTAGTGGATCTATGACTAGACAGCAATTCTTTCAACCAGAAAAGAGAAAATATTTCAACTCACATTCAGTCAGATTGTTGAATAAGGTTCCTTTTCCTTCCTTTGAAAGACATCCCTTCCAAGTAAATTTGTCACAAACATTAATGTGGAAATCATACAATGGATCTTGTACTGGCATAGACTTCAAAATGCATGGAGTTGAAATAGTAACTTCATGCCATCTTTTGATAAAAATCCAGAATACTTCCTTAAATAACCAAAATATCAGCTAGTTTCCTTTCCCACTATAATCACTGTTCCTTTTCTTTGAACCAAGTCAAACTGCAGCATTAGCACATGTATCCAAAACAACACAGAACTTGTTGGTAGTATCTAAGCCACTGTGCAGAATGGTATACAGTATTGCATATGGGCCTGTGTATTTAATTTGAGAGAATCACTGCTGCCTCCTCAATAAAAATAATAGTTACATAAAACTGGAGGACAAACGGATGCAGTTGCATCCCCCAGGAGCCTGGTGCACTTTTTTCTGTGTGAAAAACCCCTACCAGGGAACATCCAAACACTTGTATGATGTATACCAAACAATTTTTCCTGCTAGTTGGCTCAAGGAATATTGAGAAATCACAAAACTACATCTGTTGAACAGGGCATTTCTGGAGTTCAAACCCCCTTCCCCCCTTTTCACTAGTTTTGTGCAGCAAACATCTATACATGGTAAGATTCTGTAACATCTATAGAGCAGGGTATACTCCAAGTACACTATAGTACACAATGTGAAGTTGGGTTCCTGTGGTGATGTCATTCCTGGTTCAATGCACTTTTTACGTGTCAGAGAATGACCCAAATCATTGTTACTAAGTCATTTCATGGGCTCTTTAAGCATATTTGCACGGGATAACTTGTCTGCGGCGATATTATCCCTACCTGGGATATGAGCAGCAGTTAACCATAATTTTCTTTCTTTGCACCACAGCCAAATTTTCTTAGTTACTGAGTTACAGTGTTTTGACCGTGTTCCTCCCATTTTGTTTGAATAAGTTCTTCTTAAAACGTACATAGAAACAGGCACGTATGAACCAATAGGCCTTACTCAACCCGGCCTGACGAAAACACAAACGCTAACCATCACACAAAACATGGGACAAAAAGGTTTGTCATAAACGGAAACGACACATCAACCCCACCCCAACACCCGAACAACCGGTCAACTCAACCACAACTGCCCCCAACAACGAAACTCAGAACAACACGCCCGAAGGCAACACCGCCCCAAAGGCAACAACACGCCCGAAGGCAACAACAACACAACAGAACAGAACTTAAAAAGCACAGGGCAAATATACAGGTACACCTTGTCCAAGGGTGCCCCGGAGGCAGTTGTAGCAAAGGGTAACCTCATCATTCCCATGTTTAAACAAACTTTGTTTGAATAAGTGACTGCGGTAGTATTATCAGACAAGACTTTAATGTGCTTTCCACATACTTTAGAACACAAGGTTACCAAACCAAAGCTAACAGCTCCAAATAATTGATATGAAATTCCTTTTCTAGAGAAGACTGGCCTTTGATTACAACTCCGCATCCATCGCATCCGATATTGGATGCATCACATTCAATAACAAAATCTGGTGATGAGTGAGAAATTGACCTAAATGCAGAATCAATATTATGAATCCACCATAAGAGCTCTTGTTTACTTTCAGTGGACAAAGTTGCCTTGGTTTTAAATGATGCACTCGAAAGCTTCAAAGCTTTTAGCTTATCAATTTCCAGATTTCGATAATATAATTTACCAAATTCCACACCAGCAAGGTTTGCCACTAAAATCCCGATAACTTCTGCCAACTCCAGAATCGTAAAAGTGTGGACACCTAATAATGGCATACATTTTGCCTTAGTTTTAACTTAATGTGCTGTTAAGGTAGTAATTCTGATTTGATTTTGTGAACAAAAAAAACCTACATTTTCAAACAAGCTTACAACTGCAGCCACTGCTCTCTTGCAGTCTTCATAGGAATCGCCTTGAAAATAGGGCGTAACCAGGGCGTATCAAATCTAAGACAGCCGATACACCAGCCATTTTGAAATGATAGTATTTGACGAATTTGTTAAATGATTTAAGGTTAAAGATTAATCTGTGAGATCCGTCCCTCTTGGGGATAAAGAAAATTGGAGACAAACACATCCCCTTCAGATGTGAATGTCTTGCAGGTAACCCCTTTGTTCAACAATTTTTGAATTTCTCTATCATACACAAAATTGAATTCCATAGGATGCACCACAGAGAGTCCACATGGCTCTTGGCTCATTTCAATTTGTAAGCCCTTCATAGTTTGGTAACATGTCTCTATCCGATGAAAGTGCCATCCACTTATCATGGAAATGCGGACAATCTACCACCCACTTTAATCTCATGTGTAGTAGGTGAACAAGAAAATGGGAGGGTGGAGCACACGTTACCTGAGCAAGGCAGGATTTCTTTCCCAACATCTTTTTCTTGTTGTAGTTATGGTCTGGAAAGGCCTCTGCCTCTTCCTAAAAAATGGACTCTGGTCTCGTCCACTACGGCCTCTAAATGATGTTTTGCCCCTATAACGGTACCCCGTGATTGAGGTACTACCAGTAGCTTTTGTCGCAATTTTGTTTACTTCAGCAATTTCCTTAGCTCCTTTGAGATATCATCGCCAAAAAAAAATTGTTATCGGGACTTTTTCCGAACGTTTTGACTCTCCAAAAGACTTTGAATTGATACCGCCAAGGCGATCATGCCCTTACCATAGCCAACGGTGACTTTTGGAATTTATGTCATTGCTTCTAGTCGAAGTCTTCAACCTATTCCAAATTAATTGATTGACTTCGGTAAGTTGCAGCAAATCACAATTTTGAGGTTGGGGGTACTTCTCCCTTTTTCCTTCATTTTTTCTTCAGCTGTCTGCGATTTTAGACGGCAACTCTGGGCCCATCTTATCAGTTGCAAACGAATCAACAACACTATCGATCATAGAGTCACTGGTATGATCTGATACCGGTAAATCAACATAAGCAATAAAAATGCTGGATACATCATCCTCAAGTCCCTCTGTTTTTTGCCTCTTGGCTTGTGGCTCAACAGTACTATCGCCAAATTGTTCAACCTCGGTAGGCGCAGTCGCCTCACGAATCGCTTCTCTAATAAATGTTGACAACTTTGGGGTAACACCCAGAGGAAGGAACTTGCTTCTGACCTTGCAGCCGAAGTCCCAAGGTTCATCCATTTGATGAGAACATTCAATTTCTTCTGTAAAATGTAGTTCTTCCCTCCATCATGAGCTAAACTTCAGCTCGATTATTCAGCAATGATGTTATGCCAATTTATGCCTGTCCTGATTCCTGATATAAATAGAAAATTGTACCAAGCCTAGCTTGTGCCCCTAAGGCCTTAAAATTTAGGCTAGACTGCAGCAAAGCACTTTGTGCTCGCTAACATAGCCTATATTAGGCCAACAGTTATCTAAAAAGCGACAAAATACTTACCGATACCCATGCTCAGTACAGAATATACCTGTGTAGGCAAAATACACACAGTCTTGTGTACTGTTTGGACTCTGCCACGCCTGAGCGAGCACACAACGAAGTGATAGTCTCTACGTCAACGATAGTCAGTCAGTCAACTCGCTCTCACGTAGTTCCAGAATGCAAAGCATGTGATGAGATAGGATTGGTTGACAGTTGGTTTGGGTTTTCATTTGTTTTGGTGGTTTACACTTTGCTGTCGATGCGTGGGTTGTTGGCCAGGGGTTGGTGCATTGTTTCCGTTTCTGACAGACGATTTATGTGTGGATCGTTCATGGTTAGCTCTGTGTTTTGTTGGGGTGGGGTTGGTGTGTCATTTTCCGTTTGGAACAGACGTTTTTGTTCAGTGTTTTGAGATTGGAATGACCGTGGTTACCTTTCTTGTTAAAACTTACATAGAAAAACTAAAGCCGGCGCAACGAAAAACAAATGTCAACCATCCACACACACTGTGGTTAGCGTGCTTTACGTACGTAGGAAGGGGCACGGAGAACCAATAAGAGAACTCAGACCAGACAGGACGAAAACATAACTTGAACCGTGTACAGAATTCCATTGCGGACGCAAACCAGATTCCTGTGTCAATAATTTACAAAACCCAGCCAGAACCCAACCCAGGGCTATTTACAAACTCGCCTTTTTACACATTACCTAATCAAACAGAAAACGTATACACAGAAACGGCCACAAAGAAGCAGAACACTGGACTATGTAAAAATAAACTATCGCGCCCCCCCCCCCCCCCCCCAAACAATTGGCCCTCCAACGTCTGCAGAGGTTGGACCTCTGCAAACGAACAAAGTTGGCCTCGACCCAATTTTTTAATAAAATGTCACTCTTAGTCTCAGTTTCCCCATGAGACTAATGCACTTCCCATAGTCTGTTAACCCAGCCTGCGCCAGGTCCACCTCGTTTCAGGTGACTCGGGTGAGCTGTAACCAAACCATATACCATTGATTTTCATGGCATCTTCCACCCAAGATGCCACAAATGGCAGTTGTTGTTACCCAGACGGAGTCCTTATGTCTTTGCGGGGTTCAGTATGGTTACCAGTCGTGACATCATCAGCACACGTGAGATCATCAGCATACTGGAGTATGCTGATGATGTCACCTATGCTGATGATGTCACGTGTGTAGTCTCTGACCTAGCTTCCTTCAAGGTCTCACACCCCCAATAATTTCCCCATTGACTTACACACTAAATTAGCTCCCTTTCGAGGCAGTTGCAGCCTTGTCAAAGTTCACAGCTATTTCAAGACACCCATCACTTGGATAGCTGACAAGTTCGCCCATCATGGCACTACCAAATTTCCATACCATGACCGTTTAGATTTTGAGCTAGAAGGACTTGGAAGTTTTTGTAGGGTACACCCACCCCTAGCCTCTTCACACAAACCGAAAATCTCCGCCATTTGACAGCAATTTTTAAAACAGTCAAAACCACCATCAATCTTGCTTATGCAGTGCATTGTAACGGCACGTACAGACAAATACAGCTCAAACCGGAGCTAAAAGGACTATTCCTTTGAGGGTGTGCACTTGACGCTCTAGAACACAGACTCTAATGGAGTAGTGAGATCTCTCAAGGCCTTGTCTGACACTCCTGTCTACCTTTCTACCATACCACAGTAGTTAGCTTTGTGTTTTTTGTCCGGCCGGTTTACTTTTAAGTGCATCGAAACGGCACATACAAACAAAAACAAAAATCAAAACTTAAATCGGGCAGAAACATAAACGCAATTTGCCTTTACAAAGGGCCAGTTTGCTTTTTAAGTCTCATTGAAACGGCACATACAAAACAGAAAAACACACTTGGTCAGGAGGAAACGGGGTTTGGAAGGAAAATGCACAAGGCCCAACCCACCACGCCTAACATCCTAACGGCCAGTTTGAGTACTATTTGTCGCAAAGTGCCTATTTCCTGATGAACGTTTAAAAGAAATCACTGTTGAACATTTGTTGAAACTATAACTAGCCTGGAATTGTTCAGTGTGTGTTTCATCAGTGTAGGGTGTACCTTTTTCGTCGTGCCCGTTTTACAGCACATATAAACGCAAACAATTATGTAATGGCGTGCTTGAAAACGAGCACGCCTGGAGTTCCTGTATTTATACACAAAGAGCATGTCAGTTTTTTTTTTAAATACACAGAAACGGGCACGGAGAAACGAACCTGAACCGAAACCTTCGTGTTTGTTGAATAAGGGACGAAGCCTGGAGTGCCTTTGAAGTGCATTGACACGGCACATACAAAACCACAAAACAAAAACTCAAACCGGATCGGGCAGAAACATAAACGCAAACTACGTACAAACTGCATAAAGCAAACAGAAAAGTATTGTTCCCTACAGTAACAAAGCTATATATATATATATACACAGATATTTACAAAACTATTAACAACAACACACGGTTGTACCCTCCACCGAAATCGAAAGTGGACCCCATCGCCTACCGAACGCCGACCTTGGCAACGAAGGAAGTCGGCCTCGACCCTCAGCCTCACCTCCGCCCTCACCGACGCCTGCAGGCTTCCCGATCCCCCTAAAAACAAATGTTACATCCTGTCTCTCCATAAGGCCAGCTTT